>JAKLMK010000028.1:0-156050 GCA_022813445.1 Neophaeococcomyces aloes | reverse complement strand
GTGAATGTCGTGGTGAATGTCGTGGTGAATGTCGTGGTGAATGTCGTGGTGAATGTCGTGGTGAATGTCTCGCCGCGCTATGAGTTTGGTGATAGCTTTGTAGGGACAAAGACGCGTCGACGAAAGGGTTGTATTATTGTATAACACGCGTCACTGTAGCCAAGCCAAGGTACATGTAGACACCTAAGGCAGCCATTACGGGCTGACTCCAGCTGGCACTTCTGACAAACTTGTGTGTAAGTTTGGCGTCACATGGCCAGTTTCGAACTGCAATACCCGGTGTCCTCCGGCAACAATACCTAAGTTTGCCAGCACTGTTGGCAGGTCCGACAATATCCACCCAAGGTTTAGGTTAATTTGCTGCATTGAGTCGGCCGACGGAGACAAAACATACTCAACACACCAAAATGCTTCTGATATCGGAGGTATTTTCTACTTTGTTCTCTCAGATCGCCGTAACCCGTCATTCTCTCAGTCGTTACCGAGATATCTAGAGACAAATATAAAGACTATCAGCTGTGTCCGCTTCCATACCGTCAAAAACGATTTCGGGGAGCATATACATACCTACGAAACAAACAAATCCACTCTGTAACACCTTCTTGCCAGACTAGCTAGGTTATTAGGATGCCCTCATGGCTGCCATCAATCGCCTATCCGCCAGCCAGCGATGGCTACTGGACACCAGTAACATCCACCATAAACTGGTGTGAAGAGGTAATGCCGGTCCCCAGCAATCTCATCCCAACCTGACGATTACCCACAGGACTACTATGCCACCCACTACTCGGCAGAAATCATAAACTCATTAACCAACATCTGGTTCATGTACCTAGCCTGGAAAGGCATAAGAATGTGCATCACCAACCACCACGACCGCATCTTCCTCTACAGCTTCATATCATACCTCGTCATCGGCATCGGCTCCTTCATCTTCCACAGCACGCTAAAATACTCGATGCAACTCCTCGACGAACTATCCATGATCTACACAACATGCATCCTCTTCTTCGCCATCTTCGAATACGGCCTCTCAGCACGCGCAAAACTAGCCCTCGCGGCCCTCACAGCAGCGATAGCAATGTTCATAACAGCTTACTACCACTACCTCGGCGACCCACTCTTCCACCAGAACATGTTCGCGCTAATCACGGCGATAAATTTCTTCCGCAGCCTCTGCACCATGGAGAAAGCTCTACGACCATCCCGCAGAACAACACAAAACTCAAAGCTCACGAATTCCACCGAACAAAAGCGCCAAGATAAACGCGACGAACAAATTCTCAAAACAATGTGGCAGATGATCCCCTTCGGCCTCCTCTCCGTAGCATCAGGTTTCCTAATCTGGAATCTCGACAACATCTACTGCAGCAATCTCCGGAGTTGGCGGCGACAAATTGGCCTACCGTGGGGGATTTTGCTCGAGGGCCATGGCTGGTGGCATCTTCTCACCGGTATTGCGGAGTATTTTAATATCGTGTGGAGTATATGGTTGAGATACTGTCTGGAAGGACGGCAGGATGAGGTCGAGCTTGTGTGGCCTTCTGTCTGGGCTTCTATGCCTGTGCTTGTTAGGAAGAAGGCTTTTGTGAATGGGAAACATAGTTGAGTAATTTGGAAGAATAGCAAACCATAGAAATTTCCAAGTTATGTCAACACCTAATGTGTATCGTGTATGTGTCTATGGATACCAATACTCCCAAAGGGATTTATTGCTACTGCCGATGACAGCGGATTATCTATTTCGACAAATCACTCCCCCAAACCTCCTTCGCAATCTCAACCTCAAGTCTAATCTTCGCCCACTGCTGGTCCTCCGTCAACTCATTCCCCTCCATAGTACTACTAAACCCACACTGGTGACTCAAACACAACTGGTCCAAACCCCTCGGCACATACTCCGCCGCCTCCCTCAACCTCTTAATAACAGTCTCCTTATCATCCAGCTTCGCAACCTTCGAACTCATAACACCCAGCACAACAATCTTATGCTCCGGCAAAAACCGCAGTGGCGCAAAATCGCCAGATCGCGCATCATCATACTCCAAAAAGTACACATCGACATTCAATTTCTGGAACAGCACCTGCGCGACGGGCTCGTACCCGCCCGACGCGAACCACTGGGACCGATGGTTCCCGCGGCACAAGTGGATCCCGATGACCATATCCGAGGGACGCTTGGAGATGGCGGCGTTGATGAGCGCGGCGTATTGCTCTGTTATTTGCTCTGGGGTTTGGGCGTGGCGGTCCGCGGCGGATTGGCGCATGGAGGGGTCGCAGAGGAAGGCGAGGTTTGTGTCGTCGAGTTGGAGGAAGCGGCAGCCTGCATCGTAGAGGGTTTGGATTTCGTTTTGGTAGGCTGTGGCTAGGTCGGCGAAGAAGGGGTCCAGATTTGGGTAGGCTTGTGAGGAGATCTGTGTGGGCGGAGTCAGTGGGGAGCTCTGCGTTGAGGGGGTGATTTGGGAGCTAGTATGGGCGAAGGCTTACCGTGTCACGACTTCCTCTGAAATGGCACATCGTTGGACTTGGGATAGCAACCTTGGTCGTCACCTTCTCGTCCGCTGACACAACGCCTTCCTTCCTCGCTTTCTTGATCTCGTCCTCGAGATACAGGAAGTCGTCGAGCTGGATTGGCTTGGCATGCTTCACCTTGTCAGTAATCACAAGTTTTGGTGGGGTGAATCCCGCTTTGCTTGTGTTCGTGCTGGCAAGGCTTCCTTCGACTTTCACACCATCGAGGTGCTGGAGGAAGTCAAGATGAAAGAAGGCACGGCGGAATTCACCATCAGTGACGCTGCGGAGTCCATTTTGAAGTTCCTTCTGTACCACGGAGGAGATATATTTATCCTCGAGTGGTCGGAGCGAGGATGTATCGGTTGTGTTAGTTGGCAGGTCTGCTCGAGCTGCTAGAATCTCTTTGGGACGAAGAAATGAGCCGACATGGTCAGCACGGTAGACTCCTGTGGGAAGAGGCATGGTGGCTTTGGTTCGGAGAGCTCCTGGTTCTGATATTCAGGATTAGTGTCAACACGTTGTTTATATTCGCTGGCGTCAAACGCTGGTGTTGTATGAATCAATGAAGTAAGATCTCAGCAAATATGTCACGGGAATTTTTCTAAGCTCAATTATGACACGTTCTGTATCTTGATCAGTTCACAGCCTTCGAACCTCGACTCTGAAACTCCGGCAAGTAATATGCGGGGGGTAAAAAGTTTCGATTTGGCAGCTTATCCCACCAACGGAGATTTTTCTGACATCTGCATTGGTGACCCATGGTCATCCGGCATCCAGCTTTGTTCCACACATGAACTCTGCTGGATGAATTTTCCTGCAAAATACGGAATGGTACTTCGGCAGTTGAGCAGTAATGGTATAAACCAAAGTCAGATGCCAAGTTTATAGCAATTCTATATGCCGAGCAGGAAAATGAAGCCTCTTCGGTATGTGAAGTTGAGAAAGTGCCGGAGACATTCTAAGCCCAGAGAATTGATCAATGTTACGGGTCTCGCACGCATCATGAGCTCAAGTTCCGGCAATTTTCGCTGTAGCCATCATCTATATTACCTTGTTCCCAACCACCATCACTGTATCACTGCAATGCGTGCTGGTTCGAACATGAATCCATTACTTATGTCTAGCTGAGGATTCTCTCACCAAAGAACATCTCATCTGCGAAGCTTGCTCAATCCATTACCAACGTTAAAATGACCATTCACCTTGTATCACAAACCCCTTCACCAATCTTTAATTATGTCCTCGAGCAAGATGTGCAGAATTCAACGCACGGCGCTGTTACTGCTTCTCCTACTGAAGATTCCCTCCCATTTCCCTCCACCTTTGCAACGTTCGATTCATGTATACATGTGGTACCAGCACTTCTATCATTGATCCATCACGTCCATATCGTTGAAACTATATGCTTGTTACGAAGACCGAGCTTCTAATTTCACTCAGAGCTTTCCGGCGCCCTGTGCTTCTCGAACTTGTTCGAAGACCTGCGATACGTTAGTATGCCATCACATCATGAATGCCCAGACTGACCTTTAACATCTTGTTCCTCGCCCCTAGGGCATTGACACCACGCGCCTCAAGCCCTTGATCATCGAGCAGCACGAGTTCCTCCCATTTCAGGTCCTTCAAGTTATCTGTGTATTTGTGCAATCGGAGGGACCGAAGCCAGTCTGGAATGTTCTGGAGTAAACTCGGGTCGGTGGGGTCCTCAGGCGGTTTCGAACTACCACGTCGACCCCGCGGTGAACGCCCTCGTTGCATCTCACCATGGTCGGACAAGTACCCTTCAGCACCAGTGAATTGCATTCCGGGAACCAGTCCACCCATACCTGCATTTAGCATCATCGGATTTCCATCGAACGCTGCCAAGTATCCGTTGTGTTGAGGAGACGAAAATGTACCTTGACCCAGACCGCTTTGCATGGATATTCCAGGTGAGCTAGGTCTAGATCGTTGTCCTTGAACGGCCGCCATTTGTTGTGCTTGGATAGCAGCAATCTGCTGTGCATTGAGAATGTGCCCATGATCGTTGACCATAATTGTGTTAATGCCTGGAATCCCTGTGGCTGTCATTCCTGGCGAAAGAGGTGGCTGCATTTGTGCCGGGTTAGGCTCGGTTGATCGGGGTCGTCGGTATTTTTTCACGTCATCGAGAGCAATGCGATTGTTGACTGTGGACAAAGCAGCTAGTTTCATTGCGGTAGCACTTGCAATCATATCGCTTTGTGCTGCAGCCTGTTGGGTGTTAAAGTTAGGCACCATGGGTGTGTTAGATAGTGAAGCCCAGCTTTGGTTTCCGATGTTGTACGGCGATAACACGGGCATTTCATGATGCTCAGGAGCTGCTAGGGTTGTGCTTTGGATATTCCCTGCTTGCTGGCCAAGTGGTCGCGCAGAACGCAGGCCCGCAGAAGGAGGTGGCTGGGTGAATTGTCCCATAGGAGAAGGTGCAAATCTGTCCGATGATCTGGGACGAGCCATTGCCTGTTGTGCTTCGGCTTGACGCCAGTTTTGACTCATGCTTTCTGACTTTGCTTCACGAGAAGCAGAGAGACCAGGACCTGGGACGGAGAGTCGGTCACCAACAGCTTGACTGTTCCTGTTAGACACAGGTGGATTGCCAGTCTGCTGTTGATACTCGGCCTTTTGCTGAGCAATAGCAGCGGCCGCATCGGGAAACATGGCATTGATGGCGGATGGGTCAAGTTGTGAGTTTCTTTTGGCCCCTGCTGGTGACACCGGAGGTCTTGCTACAGAGTTTCGTGAATTTTCCAAACTCAATTTTACCATGGCATCATTCATGCGATTCGACATGGGGTCTGTCATACTCGTTAGCGAAGAGATCACATTGTTAAAGAGGTGCTATCGCTAACCTTTTTCTCCAAAATTTGCGGGAGATAGCACTCCAGAGATAGGATGACTTTTGGACATCTGGTTGAGGACTTGAGCGAAGAACCGCTGCTGCATCTGCGTGGTCTGTTGAATCAAAGCATAGGTCGCAGCGGTTCTTTCAGCCTCACTCAAAACTCGAAACCACTGCTCTATGGCACTAAGTTCATCCTTGAAGTCCGAGTCAAGTGTAGCGGCAGCCATCTCTTCAAGCATAACCTCATACTGCTCGATGTCCTGTATCCACTGCTCTCCAAGTTTACCCGAATCGTCCTGCGCATTCTGGTGTGGCTGTTGATTGTAGAGAACCTCTGATGCAGGGCGAATATTACGAGCAGAAAGCGGCGAGTTGAAGGAAGACATGTCGGCAGATGATCGTAGGTTGCTAGGAGTGCCTATGGCACGAGATTGAACAGACCGTATGGATGACTTGGAGGTCTCCGGGGTACTGTTCCTGTTCCCAATGATATTGCTTGCCATCTTGTCCTAGGGTATGCCAGTACACGTTTGAACGGCGAGGGATGTGAAACAAATCCGGACGGGGATCTGGTATTGTGAAGGTTTCAGCTCTGCTGAAGGATAACTGTCAAATCAATTTGGTGTAAGCTGATTGATTAATATTTGAGATGCGGAGATATACGACCAGTCTGGCAGGTCAGCACGAGGTCCAAAGGAGCCAGTCCGATGGGTATTACTTGTCCGGTAACGAGGCGTTCATGCAAAAGGGATATTGAGTGATGGATAACCGGGCTGGGATGTGCGATGATAGCGCGTGGTGACTGAGCCAGAAAAGAAGAACTTGAAGTGGGCCACAATCTGTTCCGGAAGTAACACTGCAATGGCGATGGCGCTAAGCTCGATAGTCAAGGTGAAGTACGATACAGACAGGGAGGGCGAAGAAAGCAAGACGGGAGCGCCGTGTCAAATGTGTCGAAAGAATTGCATGGTCGACAAACAGATGAAACAAAGACCTTGAGCTTCAATCTTTTTCAGCTGACGGAATTCGTGTAGTTGGACGCCGCGAGCATCGTTCGCGAAGGACGCTAAGCGTTTTAGGCACTTATGGATTGGCATTAGTTGGCAGGGACCAAACAGGGACCAGGGCTAACCAACGCCAAATGACCGTTTCCAGGTGCCTGACCACATGGCAATTGGCTCTCGCCGCACCCGGTTTATCCATCGCTTACAGGCCCCACTCAAACTCAGTTTGAAACGAATCTGCACGACCTTCAGCCACTAAAATTGTTATAGCACAATGCACCTATTGTTGACTGTTGCCAGAGCCACAGTGTAGTTCAAGAATAGTGAGCGCATCACAGCAGAAGATACAGAAGGGTTCTAGCTGTCATTTGATGCGCTAGTAGCATCTCACTCCACCATTCGCTTCTGCCATGCCTGATGTGAGAAGAGTACACTACGATCCATACGAGACGGGAGGTTAATCGATTGCCATGACCGGTGACGGACACAGTGGTGCACGGGCCACCATGGATGAACGAGACGTCGATGGAGCTCAGGACAATATGACACGCGATGGCGAACGTCCGCTGTCCGCCTCAAACCTTCCTCCACCCCCAGCTCATCATCCTGCTTGGTTGGGGCACGTGCAGCCTTTGCCGTTGCATCAATTCCCACAAACACCAGCATCTTCCGTGTTTGAGACCACACTGTCTCGCAACGACAGTACCAGCTCGTTGAAGAGTTCGACTGCTTTTCACCGTTTCCTCCTGAACAACCACCCCGTTTATGCACATCCAGGAATTCATGGTGGGCAGCGAAATGATGCAGCAACAAGCCAGCTCTCGAAAGCCTCTGCCGCCAATCATTACATACGACATGAAAGTCCTTTCAGAGGTCGCAGCATACCCCCACCACCATCTCTACCAGGACGTCCTACAACTTTCAGCAGTCGCGACCCGAGGTACTTTAGTCTGATCCAAGGTGAAGTAATTTCACCTGCACCGACCATAGCTTATACTCAGCCAAGTATTGCTAGTAGCAGTCTGCACCGAAGTAGGTTCAGAACGCCATCCCCTCCTCCTGAGACTCCTGCAACAGACAATGTCCTTGGCGCAGACTTTTCGGCGTTGACTATTCCAGTCGATCACAACATACCAAATCAACGCCTACATGAGATTGGTGATATCACGACTCCATCATCGGAACTTTCAGGAGCCCCAGAAATAGACCAGGAATTCACATGGACTCCTGGTTTGGAACAGTCAACACAATATTCAACATACCCCCCTTCATTCGATTACAACTTCAACGCTAACAACTCGCATCAATGGAATGACAACTTTGGCAACCTGCGCCTGCCTCTTCCTCCTCAGACTATTGAATACGATCAAGATGTGGCGGGGGGTGTAGAATCGCTAGTTGACACTACTAATGGTCGTGTGGACGAATCGACTCATCTTGTCCCTCAAGCTCCAGTGTTTCACCCACCTCCTATACATCACCAAATATCGAACGTCGATGATGTTGGACAGACATCAGAGCTAGATGCAATGTCTGACTCCAACTCAGAAAATGACACGGAAATTGATCCTCCAAGAACCGGACAAA
Source organism: Neophaeococcomyces aloes (assembly GCA_022813445.1). Lineage (NCBI taxonomy): Eukaryota > Fungi > Ascomycota > Eurotiomycetes > Chaetothyriales > Neophaeococcomyces > Neophaeococcomyces aloes. Next base: position 148,082 of record JAKLMK010000028.1, on the reverse strand, counting down.
AACGAAAGAGGGATGGGAATCAGAGTGATGCTGGGCATGGCAGGCGCCGTACGGGGAAGAGAGGTCGTCCAAAAGGTCGAAGAGGTGCTGAAGGACCAAGGACTGTGCTTGCTCCTGGCGAGGATTTTACGAAGTTGTATAATGCTGCAATGGATGCATTCCTAGATGAGAAAGATATCACAAAGGCTCAGATTTTCGTTCTCGAAGCAATCAGCATGAATCCTGAGATCTTTGCTGCACACAGTCTACTAGCCGACATACACTTTGCACGCGGTGATCATGAAGCGGCCATTGACGCACTGATGGTTGGCCTTCATGGGCATGCCAATGATGTTGAACTGTGGCGACAGGTCGCGGACACCATCCTTAACGATCACACCGAGGGCTATCGAAAGAGAGTCGAACGTGCCATGTATTGTTATGCTGGTATATTAAGGAAAGATCCGAAAGACCTCGATGCACGATTCCAGCGTGCCGAGTGTGCACGAATTCTAGGCAACTGGAATAAAGCCTTTGGTGATTTGAGCATTTTGCTTCAGGACGATCCTCACAACTCAACCGTTCTAGCTCTATTCACACGAGTATGTCACGGTGTCGCAGATACCAGCAGAGCGAAAAGCCTATATCAAGAGCATTTGGATTACTATAGGACCACTGGCATTTCTGAGGACAACCATTTCACATGGCAAGACATTTCGAATTATGTCGACCTTATTGCACAGACCGGTCAAACCGCTGAAGCAGTTGTGGTCTTCAGACAGCTTGCTAGATGGCTCTGTGGCCGCGAGTCAGAATCTTTCTGGGATGACTACCCAGACGACGATCGAGAATTCGACCAGATGCATCATCCACGACGTACCGACGTGCTACAATTCGGGCCGGGTAGATTCTCGGAACACGAGTATGGAGAAGCCCTTCCTCTTGACCTCAGGGGAAAACTAGGTGTCCTAAGACTGAAGCTTGGTCATCGTGAGGAAGCACAAGCACACTTTGACTGGTTGGAGGTAGACCTTGAAGGCGAAGAATCTCTTGTACATGAATACTCGGATACCTTCTTTGATGTTGCAAAAGGTCTGCTTGAAGTCAAGGAGTATAAACTCGCCCTGCAATACTTCGATGCTCTTCACAATGAAGGTATTGATCTTGGGCTCGACTTTTGGATGGGAATGGCTGCTTGTTGCTACGTCTGTGGCAGAAAAGACAAAGCCATTGAGTTCTATGAGCATACGCTTGAGATCAATCCTGACGCCATCGAGTCTCGTACGCAGCTAGCGAAGTTATACAATGACCAAGGTAGCCGAGAAAAAGCACTAAAATACGGTCGTGAAGCACTTTTGCTTGCGCAAGACGCTATTCCTGCTACAATGAACCGGAAGTATGAGCGGAAGGAGCAAAGACTTATCAGAGAAGAGGCTACAAAAGTTCTTAAAATGGCGTATAGAATGCCAAGGGTTCCAGGTAAAGCGCCTGGCAAGGTCCCAGCCGAATTGAGACGCCCACGGAATTCTAGAAAGTTTGTGAGATACATTCCTAGGTACACAGAGCAGCCAGAGACGATTGCATCTTTCGCATCCGGTGAGGAAGAAGGACGAGACAAACCTAAGGAGAAAGGAAGGAGAAAGGGAAGAGTCAAGGTCCCCAAGCCTCCCAAACCAACAAAGCCGCCGAAAGAACCAAAAGCACCAAAGCTGCCTAAACCACCGAAGCCGCCCAAGGTACCGAAGCGACAACTGCCAAGTCAGGAAGATGCTATTAAACACTACGAAGAAATGCAAGGACTGTACCAGACACTCCTTAATCATCAAGATGCGATGCGGGAAGGCGATGAGGTAGCAACAAATACCTGGATGGATTGTGCAGATGTCTTGGTTAAGGACTTCCGCACAGTCAAAGCCTTTTATCCGTCCGAGCGTAACAAGAAGTTCGAAGGTTTTGGGAAGACTTTCATGGAACCTCGCCCACAAAGTGCAACACCAGCCGCAGCCTCGCCGGCACCGTCCGCTTCGGTCTCGCAGTCTCAACTTCAACCACCAAATAACGATAACCTCGACCGCACCTCACCCGCAGTAACTCGAGCGGACCGTGATCTCATTGACACCGGCACAACCAGGGATTACTGCGGTATCTCCTTCACCACATGGCTAGACATACACCTTGAATTGGCTCTCTTAATTGCAATCAGCCCCAACCTCACATCTGAATCACAGAAACAATGCTACGACATCATTACGGCTGCAACCGATTGCACGATTTTCTACCATTCCGAGTCCAGGATGGTACAAATCCATATGTGCTGGCTTGCTTGCTGTCTTGCACTAGGGGACGACTATACGCTCTTCAATGTGGTCCTTCGGTGGTTTATGCGAGAATTTGCATTCTGCACGGATACCTTCAGACTATACTCCGCTATTAACTTTCTTAACGAGCTACCATCAAATCCAAATGGCAAGACAGGACAACTGGTGAGCGCAGAGTTCAAATCTGGACCGAATCAGAAGTTTCTCTTCCGTCAGCTCGTCTCGATCGACAAGCTCCTGCCAGCAGATTACAACGCTGGCGGTGCAGAAGGCCCCGTCCCAGCTTTTATGCGCAGACATCGAGAAGAACTCCGCAAATTATCCAACAAAGCCGACAAAAACGGTATCATCAACGATGAAGCCATCGACAACACTGCCTACACCACCCCCAACAACAACAACAACGCCGACACACCTGAAATCGACGATCCCGAGCAGCAACCCAACACCCCAACCTCCCAGCGAGCCAAAGCAGCCCGCCGCGACCGTCTCGAAAACACCGCCGCAGTAAAACACTTCCGCCCGCAAGAAATGGACGTAGTCCTCTTCATCCTCTACGCCCACATCCTCATGGCATCCAGCTCCTTCACAAACGCGCTATCATATCTCTACCGCGCATACAGTCTAGACCCAAAAAACCCCATATGTCTACTAAGCATGGCATTCTGCTACATGCACGAACTATTCAAACGCCAGAACGAAAATAGACATATGTACGTTCTTTTCGGCTGGGCTTGGTTCGGGCGGTACGAAGCTGAGCGTCTAACGTGGGCAGAGCGTGTCGATAGACGTAACGAGGAGGAGAAGACGCGCAGATCATCAGCCCGCGGCGACGATGAAAACCAGGAAATCCACGACGACGATTCTACAGATGATGGCGAGTCCGAATCCAAAGCAAAAATCCTGCCCATCGTCAAGCGCGAAATCGAATTCAACAAAGCGCGCTGCTGGGAAATGCTAGGCATGGCAGACCTAGCAGTACGCGGCTACAAAAAGGTTCTTACATTGCCGGAGCCCGTGAAATTGAACGATGATGATGATGAGGGTGGTCAGGATGAGGCGGATGCGGATGGGAGTTCGTCGATGGAGGCGGCGTATGCGATGGCGACGCTGTATGCGTTGAATGGGGATATTAAGATGGCTAGGGAGATTACGGAGAGGTGGCTTGTTGTTTAGTGATTGAGGGAGGGTGGAGTTGGAGCATGGTTCTGGATGGGTGATGGTGAGGGAGTGTTGTGTTGTGTTGTGTTGATGTGGGGATGTGCTGAATGTGATACTCTAGCAGGTTGGCGGTGGAATCTTTGAAGCATGCGATAAGGTAGTACTTGAATGTTTGAAAATGTGATGAAGCCTCGAAATACAAACATATGGAATTTTGGTAGTATTTCTGAATTGCATACGCGGCCAGGCTTATCCCATGGACGGTAATTGCATTGTGCAAGATATTTACACAACAGACCTTCCTGCAAAAGCTCAGTCTGCACACTTGTCATCTATAAAATAGTTCGACCATACCGGAACCTCGAAGAACCAAGGCATACAGTAGTCAATCTACTTCCATTGCCTAGCCCAGGCACAACGGTCAAGTAAGGTACCTTGAAAAATCTACGAACCAGCGGTAGAGGCACTCGGCTTCTGCGCCAAAACCTTCTCAACATCCGTAACACTCTGCTGCAAGATCTGTTGCAAGAACTTTGGGTTTTCGAGCTCCTTGCTGACTTTTGCGATAACGGAGTCGGCGAGTTCTTTCTGCTGGCGTTGCTTGACTTGTCCTTCGTAGCGGACCCAGGAGTCGAGGACTGTTCTGGCTTCAGCTGCTAGGGCGGTTTTTTGCTCGAGTTCGTAGGCTTGGGCTTCGAGTTTGGCGGTTTCCTGAGGTGTGTTTTGTCAGTACATGTCTACTAGCGTCTTGCCTGGTTCTTGTGATATCGATTCGGGGTTTGGGAGAATGGACATGCATACCTTTGACACCTCGAAGAGCTGCTTGGTAATTTCAACGACATTGGAAAGCGGCTTGACATCCTCAATTCTCGTTCTGACTGAATCGGCATGTCCTCTTCTTGCACTGTTCAAAATCTCCTTAAACTTCTCTATAGTGTTGCCTGCCCAGTCGTTGTACATCGGACCACCATATCTGAAGATACCGTAAAACACAGTCAACAAACAGAACGCAATGACGGATTCCTCGTTCAGGACGTAGAGTTCGTTAGCAATTGCCCAGACAGAGACACCAGTTCCGGCACTGAGGATGGCGGTCTTGGAGGCTAGAGAGTTGCCTGGAAGGGCATCGATGATTGTTTGAGCGCGCTTCTTGGGGTCTTCGGCTGGAACGTTTGATTGGTAGCGGTTTTGGGAGAGAGGTGTAAGGGCTCGGACTGCGGGTGTTAGGAGGGATGGTCGAAGTCTTGTCGCGCCTGTTACGGTGATCGTTAGTACTTCTCGAGTGATCTATGTAGACCTGGTATTGCAAGCTACGTACTGGCAGCGCTTCTGGCGAGTCTGGTCGCCATTTTGATTGTTGTCTCTCGCTGAAGATTTGGTAAACTCCTAAGCTTGACGTTATTTGATGAGCTAGAAGCTAGTTCGCCAAACTTGCCAGTTCGAGATTTCGCGGCTTGAATGACCCGCAGCCTCGCCCGAACTTCGCAATTGTGGTACAGCCTTGCCGTACTCCCACTACAAGCCATTAACATACAGTCTACATGCATTGCGAAAGGCGATCAAGCTCTTCTGCTGAACCACCAAGTTACAGGTATTGTCTAAGTACCGAGCGGCCTACAACAATTCTCTCCACGATATCGGTTTCACGGTTCCGCATCACTCACCAACCAATTTCGACATTCCTCCTGCCAGACTTTAATTTCTACCTTCAAGTACTCTCTACATTCAGCTGTCTGAACGGTCATTACAGAGATACACCATCCACCCGCCACAACTAAACATCAACATCCACTCCATCTCCCTCCACTCATTCCACCGCTTCAATCGCAACCATGCCACCCCCCCTCGCAGAATCCCACTTCCTCCTCCACCCTCTAGTCCCGGAAAACATCCAGCACAACACCCTCACCCTCTCCAACATCCGCTCAATCAGCGCTTTATTCCTCGGCATCGCAGCCGGCATACTCGGTCTCGAATCACTAGTAGGGTTCGGATTCTACTTCATATCACAACAGCTCATATCTTCGCTATTCTGGTTCATACTTGTTCAGAACGATGCGGAAAGCTATTTTGCGGGGAATGTGGTGCCGAAGGGTGGTAATGCGAAGACTAATACGTTGATGGGACGGGACGGTAAGAGGACGGGCGCGTGGAGGGATGTATGGCTTGGTGGTGGGCTGTTTACGGAGGGGTTGTCGGGATTTGTGTTGGGATGGGCGGGTGTTGGTGGTGTTATTAGATGAGATCGTATCGCTCTATGTGGAATGGCACAACAGGTGGAACAAAAAGCAGGATACCAGATGTGAAGATATCCCACTTACACAGCAGGTATCACAATACATTACACAGTGAACAAATCAGACAATGTGAATCCACGCGTTTACCGTTGCTGTTCAACTTGATCAAACTCGCAAGCAGCACCTGTCGATCTGTCATATGAGATTCAATACACCTATTCTGCCATTACACCAGCACGCTCCAAAATTGGTACTAGTCAGGCAATCTACTAAGGGAGCATCACTTTCCTCTCACATCAAGCCTCCAGATGTTCCCCTTAGCCCTGTCCTTCAACCCTCAGCAATTCACCGTACAGTCTGCATACTCCATACTTCTCATATCAACGATCTACCACCCGCGAAACACGACTCAGATAAGAATAATTTCAACCAAAATCTACTGTATTGTACTATACTATATACCTGCGATATCCTCCACTACAAGTCTAAACTCCATAGTCCCCACCCGCCAGCCCTGCCCTCGGACTCGGAGTCGAAAACGTCGAAAAGACGGTCTATACTATATCTTGCAACGTTATCGCTAATTTGATGGGTGTTAGTATTACGAGATGATCTCGTTATGGAGTGGATATGGTCTTTTTCAAGAGCTCTTGACCTGCCTGCAAAAAAATCGCAAGAAAACACGGCAAGTCAATCACCAACGTCGCTACGAGATGGATTTTGGATTTCTCTTGTGTCGGTGCTGTCATCGTGGGTGCGTGTAATGGGCGTGAGTAATCGCACCAAAGACAACCTCAACGCCTATGGCTGGAAACTTGGCCCTCAGGATCAGAGTGCTCTTAATGAGATTCTGCAGAGAAGCAACAAAACTCAGATGTTTCAAACTATTGGCGACTGTGGACAAGAGTATCGATGAAACGTACTAAGCATTGCATGCCATCTACGTCGGCTTTCCGTCGTTAGATCCAGTTGACATGTCTGCCACTTGACAACAGATGATAACCTTGTATCCATGGCTTCTGCCTTGCACGAAATTTTAATTCTACCAATCGTAGTCACGCTTAGTGTATATATAATTATGTACCCTTTAATAGACAACACGACCTAGTAATTTGAACTACAGCCAATAAATGTTGCACAGAAGCCAGCAGTGTTACCCTGTTCTCCGACATCGCAGAATTCAGTAGCTTGACAGTCTGTATCCGATGTACATGCTACGCCGTCATCTGTACCATCGTTACAGTAGGCGTTTACCTGATCTATATCGTAGTCACAAGAACAACCACCCATACACCCTCCTAAATTGAGATTACCACCACCGGCATCAGCGGGGTTACATGTAACCAGACCTACAAAATACTAGTTAGTACTGGTAAGACGAAATGCAGAAATAAGTTACTAACTTCGAGGAGCAGTAGATGTCTTAGTAGTCGTAGTCGTAGTGGTGGTGGTGGTGGTGGTGGTGGTAGTAGGAGGGGTACTAGTAGTAGTAGTAGTGGTAGTGGTAGTAGGGGTACTAGTAGTAGTAGTGGTAGTAGGGGTACTAGTAGTAGTGGTGGTGGTGGTGGTGGTGGTGGTAGTAGTACCAGACGTGGTAGTCGTAGGATCAGAGGTCGTGGTGGTGTTAGACGTAGTGGTGGTGAAATCGGAGGTCGTGGTAGTATCAGAAGTGGTGGTAGAAGTCTTAAGAGTTGTAGTGGAGTCTGAGCTCGTAGTAGTGGAAGTAACACTATTGGATGTCGTTGTTGTGGTTTCTGACGTTGTGGTAGAAGTAGCGCTAGACGTCGTAGAAACGGAAATAGTAGAAAAAGGAGTAAAGGAAGTAGTAGTATCGAAGATCGTCGTCGTCGTCTCAGAGGTCGTAGTAACTAATGACGATGTAGTGATGATAGGTGTTTCCGTGGAGACTGTAGCAGTTGTACTTATCGAAGGACTGGTCGAGGTAGAGCTGAACGTCGGGGATTTTGACCAAGCTGTCAAGGCTGTTTTACTATTATCACTGGCAGAAGGCTCGTTCGTGCTAGTAGAGAGATTTGAAAATGTTTGCCATGCGTCATAAGAAATGGAATGGTCGCAAGGACATGTATAATAAGTCCTGGTAAGCGTTTGAGTCACGAAAATATCCTGTAAAGCAATGTCGGCCGCCGCTACAGCGACTCCAAGTAAGAGGGTTAATGAGCGTATCATTTTCGATTTCTAGAAGATAATGAGAATTATCTAGAACTAGTAGAGAACAATAATACATATCGATGAACATAAAATAGAAAAGGGAGTACCTCTATCAGAAAGACTGCAAAGTTGCCTACAATATGATAACATAGAAGTTCAAATTTCGGTTATATCTAGTAACTTCGCACCCTGAAGCTACTGTCCGCCGCTGCTTCGTGAACTCCACGGTCTCGCGAACACCGATAATTTGGTTAAGTAGCCATAACCACAATGACTGACATGACTTCCAGCCACAACCTAAACCACGGATCGTTGAACACTGGGAGGCTTCGTAGATTCCATGAAAAGTAGATCGTTCGAAATTTATCGAAATCCATTGCAACGACGCTTCTACACAGCAGTCACTCACTCTGTGCGAAACGATATGGTGGTAGGTATGTGGATTGATGGAGACGGGAATACAGTACAGAAGGTGGATACATACTGTAGACCGATGAGTGTTTGTGAGAGTGTTGGTTGCTGGAGCTGTTTCGTAATGACAATAGTACATGTGATCACAGGAGGAGTGTAGGAGCTGTAATGGGGTGTTGCCTTCTTACGATTTTGTGAGCTTCAGATATGGAGGCATGGGAGTTGTTGACTTGAAATCAATCGAGGCATGAGAGAGTACTTTCCAGTCGAGTTCCATATATTCACATTCTCGCTCACATGCTCAGCTATGTACGGGGTATCTTGCTATAAACACTGCACAATAGTGTAATCTCTTGCCAGTCAACTGCCGAGACTATACGTTATTGTAGTATAGTATATGAGCATTTCGTGTTCACTCATCCAGTATTCATCGGTGTCTTGGCCGAGAATTTTGGGTTATGCATTAGATGGCCATTCCCGGAATACCAGGCCCAAGCTTGCTAGGACCTGGTGGACTTGCTCGACGTTCACGAAATTCACGTGCGCCAGCACTAGCTGAGTTGCTGCGTCGTCGTTGCATACCACCCATTGATGGTGGACCACCTGCGTGGCCGTATGGTCCAGGAGACATGCTACGCTGCCTTGACGAGCGTGGGCCAGGAGAAAGTGGTCGAGGCGGTTTGTTGTATATACCAGGAGATACTGAGCGGTTCATGGCTCGGCTGTTTCTATCATTTGGTGCTAGGACAGCTCGAGGACTACCGGCGGGTGACATTGATCGGTTCGAAGCTGGACTGTTTCGGCCTCGTGGCGGTGGCGGACCATTTCGCATGGGTGGGTTCATGGATTGGTTCGTAGGTTGTGGGCGCGGCTTTGATGGTTTGGCAGCGAGGCATGTTCTTGGAACGACGCCCTGCTTCGATCGATCTAGACGAGTAGCGAGACACTAGACTCAATTAGCAAGTTGCATCAAGAATACAGAAGGTGAACTTACCCAGCCGTCGTCGTATATGTGGAGTAGCCTGACCACCTGCCCAGCTCGAAGCTCAAGTTCGTCCTCCATAGAAGGAATGAAGTCCATCAAGATACGATAGACACTTCCTTCGGGAGCGGGAGCAGGAGCAGGAACGGGAGCAGATCTTGTCGTCTGTAGAGGAGCTGGAATGGGCACTGGCGATGGCATCTCAACTGGCAGTTGGTCGGTTTGTAGGGGAAGACCTTCGCGATTCTCAGCGGCAGCGCGAGCAGCAATTGTACCCGCACTTGCAGCGGCAATGGCGATATCCTCCACGGATGGCGACTTCTTGACTGAAGCAGCTGCAGGCGTTGGGAGTGGCCCGAAAGCTGGAGTAGGCTCTGGCATTGAAAGAGGGGCGGCCACTCGCTCGGGTTCAGGCATCATAATAGGTGCTGGTGCTGAAGCTGAAGCTGGATGTTGCATCGGAGCAGCAGGCTTGACTGGATCGGTGAATGGATTTTCAGGATCCTGGAAAGGATTTTCAACAGGAGTAGACCTTTTGCTCATCGGAACAGCTTGACTTGCTACAGGCGCTGCCAAGTATCGCTCCTTCATTTGATTGGGCTCGTTGGAGGAGGTAAGCATATTGCCTTGACTGAGTCTACTCTTGGGCCTATTTCCTCCCATAAATTCGGGTAAGAATGATGAAGCAGGTCGCAAACTCAGCCTTGGAGCGTGAGCCTGGGTACCATCTCTTGTACCGTTCTGAGCAGCGATAGCCGCACTCTTTTCAGCATCTTGTCGAGCTTTTTCGGATTTGACTTGTTTCTTCTTTCGTGACAAACAGAATAAGATCAATCCGAGGAAAATCGCAATGGCGACAATCACACCAATTATTGCACCAGCTATCCCAGCAGTGGACATTCCGGAAGTAGATGATGAAGAACTTGAAGAGGTCGATGAGCTAGCGGAGTTGACGGAGCTCGCATTGGTAGTAGCTGCCGGCGAAACAGTACTTGCAGCATAGCTGTTCAGGCTGGAGGTGGTCGATAGAGATGAGCTGGAAGTGATGAGATTCGAGGATCCAACAGTGGCAGAGCTCGAGGAGGTTGCGGAGGTTGATGAAGTTGAGGCATCAGATGTTGGACTGGTGCTTTGCGATTGCGACGAGGACGATTGGACATCTGTCGAGCTCACACTTGATTGGGACGATTGCGACCGGTGTTGCGACTGTGAGGTTTGCGTCTGAGAAGATGTGACAGAACCTGTTGCATATCCTCCAATTACACCGGTGAAGGTCGGCGATGCGGTCACATAGACTACTGATACAAGCTGGCCATCGATAGTTGTGTAATCCCTCTTCGCCATATCGTGTAGAAATTGGTGTTTAAACCCCATATTGCAAAGACTTGTTTGAGATTGAAAGATGATGATTCTGTGTGGAAGGGTAGTCGGTGAAGCGCACACTGTCGATAGGCAAGTGACAAATCAGATATCTGCGAATTCTAACGGAGTGGTGAGAAGTGAATGGACTTTGTGTCGTATGTTTGTAGAGAATGACTGGGTGAGTGCTGATAAATGAGAGGCAGCAGCTCAACTCCGAAAGACAAGAAAGCACGATCAACGAGCGGTTGTCGAATACTACATGCGCAGCCTGTAGTCTACTACTAGTAAGTAAAGTGAAGAGTGGGATAAAGCAAGACGGCGACCTCAAGGCAAGAAGTAAAAGAGACCAGCAGGAGCACTGAACAGACTTCGACGAGGCTTGTGAAGCGCGCGCACCGCGACCGACTTCCCGAACCAGCGCATATTGTTGATTGGCTGTACCTGCAGATAGAATAATCTAGTGCCCGATGGGGCGCAGATGAGCCAAGCTGTTTTCAGCATGGCGTTTCATTCCCGAAATTACTGTAGTGACTAGGGGCTGCGTGACGCCAGTCCACCTCCACCTCCATCTCCCTGCCATGGATTATAACTTTTCAAGAAATGTCACAGTTTGCAACCGTCAATAGTTCATGTCTGCTACAGTACGACAAACGATGACGCTTAGACAGTTGGAGCATGTTACAGCTTTCGATATTCGGGAGAGCAGGAGCAGCAGAACCATGTTGTTCTTCGTGTAGATTTACAAGAAGCAGAGGGGAAAGATTCTCTAGTTGAGGAGTCAAGGTTTTGTCTCTCACATTCTGGGTTCGGGCGTTGAGTTGGCGTCGTCAGCGCGTTGCCAGAGTTACCGACTCTGCAATGTCGTTGGCCAAACGAACGCCGAAAAGCCATCTGCTTGCCAATTTGGTCCAGATTACGCCAATCTCGTAACTTCGGTCGCTTCCCCAAACACATGTGCACCCGTTCCGTCAAGTCATCACACTCCTGACACACGGAATATTTCATCTGACGCAACGGGACGTGATACACAACGATAAGACTAATTGTATTTTGTTTTGTGTACATGCATAAGATCCACATCTATACAAATGTCATATCTACCATTGTTTCTGCGGTACAGCTCGGAATGTGCTGATCCCACCTTACCACCACTGAGCAGTCTGTGCTCGACCTACAGAGTCAGTTCAGTAATACAGAATGATATCACCGAAATTTCCAGCAGCATGCGTTGAGCTCGTGTGACATCCTCTCGACATTCTGTCTGACCAGCGTGACCTGTTCATTTTAATTCTGCCGCGAATGGATGACTTAGTGCCTCAGTGGCAGTCAACCTTGTAGTGCTCTCATAACAAACTGTACGTCTTACAAAATCAGTCGCACTTGGTGATGCCCCTGGTAACAGTTCTGTCCATGGTCGAGCAGGAAATTGCTGGAATTTCACCTTCCCCCAATCCGGATATTTCGTGGCAGACTACCAAGTGTCAGCAAAAAGCCATGGTGGGAGCAGTGCTACTTACTGGCCAGTTCGAATTGGTTGGCGTCCCAAGAGTGGTGAACATGGACTTGAGGAGTCCGAGTTCACTACCCAAGGCACCAGCATCAAATAGTTGGTGATGCTCCTTCCGAATCATTTCCGCTACTATACAACCTGCCGCCCACATGTCCAATGTTGTGTCATACGCTCGGTGGCCAAACAACAATTCAGGTGGTCTGTAACGGGTAGTGCCGACATCTGTAATCTTGCTATCTGCTGGCTCCGACTCAGGATCGTCTTCAGCCCAGGATATGCCAAAGTCAATCAGATACACTGGTCCGTTCATTGTCCGTAGCAGGAGATTCGAAGGCTTAACGTCTCGATGTATAATGTTCATAGAGTGCAGATACGCAAGTGCTCCAAACAGTCCTTCAAATACCATCTGACTTTGTGCTTTCGTGAGGCTGTCCGATCGGAGTAGGTTTTCAACATCCTGTCGGAGGAATGGGAAGACAAGGAATAGTGAGCCTCCTGGCTGCCAGAACGAATCAATAAGAGGAACGATAAATTCATGTTCTACCTTTTTCAGAAGTCTCATTTCTCGACGTGCATTGTGAGGTGGCTGCATTCGATCTGGGTTCATGACTTTCAAGGCTACAACTGTCTCGCCGATCGTGGAATCAGTAGGCTTCGCTTTGTAAACAGTGGAAGTTTGGCCATCAGCATGGAATGTTGCCCATTGGTATTTGCCAAATGTAGGTCCTTCTTGATTGAAGATCTCTTCCCAAAGTGCTTCCTGGGACTCTTCCTCCTCGGGCACGGACGAGGCAATCAATTTGTAAACATCAACATAGTCGTTGCACAATTCTTGATATTCCTCATTCGAGTTGGCTGTGCTGATAAATTGTTGCTCGATACTTGTGGCCTCTGCCTTTGCCTTGGAGGCATCCTGGCCTTGCGCAGTCAGTGTTTTGGTGAGGCTCATAATGTTGTGAAACCTGGCTGAGAAAGGGACGTCCATATTGGCAGGGATTGAAGTCGACTTGTTGTCATCGAAGTGATATTGATGTTAGCTTTCTATGATCGAAACAAAGCACCTCAACAACCAGAGTAATAATAAGAAGAGGAGAGCTCATGAACACTGCTAAACAAATGGAATAGAACCTTCCAACTTCAAGAAACAATCTGCATTGTGGGTAGTAGTCGGGTGGTTTGAACCATGGAATAAAAATCATCTCAGTCTGTGGTGAACACGACCAATAAATGATTTTTGAGACATGTGATGCCCGCCAGTACCATCAGATCGGTTCAACTTCCCTATAACCACCAGTATCGATTGGCACTGTTGGCATTCTGGACCATCCAGCGTTTGATTCAAAAGAGTCGACTAAATACTGTGATGTTCGTTGTTCAGGTTGTTCCGATCTCGATCTGAATACCGTCACCCCAGAATGCGGCTCGGCAGATTCTCTCCGAATGACAGAGGATGGGCGCTTTTAGCTCCATATCGAAGAGAGCAACGATGCCGATGCCGCGAGGCTGCATGTTGCTGCATCATTGCTCACTGACGAAGCTTCTGGACCAAGCACTTTTACCTTCTTTTGCTGCGAATGCGTCCGATATAGTTATGCTACTGGTCGTGTTAGCCTCCTGCGACCATAGCTTGTTGTTCTAAGAGTCTTTGATCCTTTCGCGCACCATGGATCTTGCCCGACAGGAATACCCTTCACTGCTGGTAACGACCTTGATTGACCCACCATGTTCACAGCTAACCTCGATTTATTTTAGAGCTCTTTGGAGCCGGATCAAGCGGTTGACGTTCTCAACAATCGAGTTGCGCTTATCAACAAGGTTCACTCAGATATTGCGGATTGGTTGCAAGTTAGTTCTATTGTTGTTGAATTCACCATGTGGTAGCTGAGGATTGTATAGGACCGTCGCAGGGCGGAAGAACAATATGCTGCGTCTTTGCGCAAACTATCCAGGCGGCCTCAGCAAGACAATGCTGCGGCATTGGGGTACGGATCTAGACCAGCGTTTATGGAGGGTAGGACTGACGGTGTCGCAGGGTGTTTCAAATTCCATGGCAGCGCATTGTCGCATCAACAGAAAACATGGCTCAGTCTCACGAGACACTAGCTGCGAAAATACAAGCCGACGTTGAAGCTCCGTTACGCCAATACCATTCGACAAACCGGGAAATGCAGTCCATGGGCAACATAGCCGGAAATCTGTCATCCATTGCGAAGGACCTCACAACTGCGCAAAAGAAGGCACAAAAGCTAGATTCAAAAGGCAGCAACAAAGCTGGTGATGCTCGCTCCAGTGTTGACGATGCGCATCAGCAGTGGGAGTCTCAAGCTCCGTTCGTCTTTGAACAGCTGCAAGCTCTAGATGAGGCACGAGTAAATCATCTGCGAGATGTGCTCACTCAGTTCCAGACACACGAGCTAGATCAAGTAGAGCGAGCGCGGGCCAGTGCTGAATCTTGCTTGAACGCGCTTCTAAACCTCGAAACAGCAGATGAGATCAAGACATTCGCTGCGAGAACAAGAGGTCAGGCTGGCACCGCAGCTACGAGACGTGATTCTGTACCCATCGCATCCAGGTCTATAGGAGCCAGCATGCCTCCAACACCACCTCCTCCTCGAAATGCTAACATTGAGCAGAGAAACAGTTATATAGGAAGTCCAGATCGACTTAGTCCGTGTAAGTCTACACACGAAACACGTTGCGCTTGGTCCTAACAAAATACAGTGCCGGAAACTCCCAAGGAAAAGAGCAAGCTCGGCGGCTTAAAGAGGCTCGGTACTGTCATGGGACGCAGGAAGAGTGCATTGCCACCTCCACCACCGTCGGAAAAGAAGAAAGAAAAGACACGCTCCTTTGCACCGTTCCGAAGACAAGAATCTTCGAAGAGCTTCCAAGACCTTGATAATACTGGTGCTGATCTGAGTCCTGCAGCGTCAAGAGATGACCGAGGTAGCAGCCGTCACGAATTGGAAACACCACCCGCCACACAAGAAAGTCGTATCTCTGATGTGCCATCCGCAGCGCTCAACGGCGTAGCTGGTATGCAACAAACCACCGCGACAGAGACAAGGGACGTGCCACCCATGCTGCAAGCAGAGCCCCTACAGCAGCCGCTGGTACCACAACCCATGCATCAGCCATTTCAACCTCAATCTCAATCTCAATTTCAACCTCAACCGCAACTACAATCTCAGCCTCTAACGCTTAGTCCTCAGCCTGATCTTCGACCTGACCCATTCGCAGCTGCGTATGGCACACCTGCCACTCCAGCCGAAGAATCAGCTAAAAATTTTGAGATTAAGGATCAACCTATACCGGAGGATGCCAGCGCAGCACAACAAGCGATGGACAATATGGCAAACCAACTACGATTACAAGCTCAATCTTCCGGCCTTAACAGGGTTCAAGGAAGTGTTAGAGGACGACGGGATGTCAGAAATACGATGTTCTTCCCGAGTCCAAACAATTTCGACCTGACCTCCCCATCTGCCACACCGAGTCTGGGAGCTTCTTCTACTCCTGCTTCTGCTACCACCGCCCCGTCGACCATCACTAATTTCACAACTCCAACGACAACTGGTGGAAGTTATTCAGAGCTTGTGGCGCCAGTCAAGCGCTCTCTCGGGACAGGAACAATACCAGAGGACTTCCCGCTAAGCTCGGACAGCCAATCTATACAATCGTCGCAGAGCATGGCCATTGCACCTTATCACCAAGAAATGCACAATCCGGGCCTCAACGTATCGATTGTCGAAACAGTAAATACCTGGTTCTCCGATACGGGTGTCACGCGCTCCTCTGTTGTTGGCGAAGTTGCTCTAGCATACAACCATTCCTCAGAATCACCAACAGCAGCGCCAGCAAATGAAGTCCTTCGCCTCCAAAACTTTCACCAACTCGAAAAAGTCGCCCAAAATCCAACATTTGTCACGCCATCCGACCTAACCGAAGACCAAGTCCAACAACTCGGAACCTACAACATCGCTCTCCCATCATTATCCCGCTCCACCCCCACAATAGCATTCAAATACCAACTCCACCTCCCCGAAACATCACCAAACCTATCCAGCTACTCCCCCCTCCTCATAACCCAAGCATGGCAAATCATCGAAGGCCAAGCCAGCGTAATCTGCCTCTACAGCCTCAACCCAGCCTTCGCCCCCATCGCTAACCCCGGAACCTCACCCCACCCACCCCCGAACGAACTCACGCTCAAAAACGTCACCATCACAGTATCCCTCGACACAAAACCCAGCACATCAACATCACTGAGCTCCGACACAACCCAACCAGGAACAGCACGCGCAACAAGCGCGCAAATGATGCCCGTCCAAAACGCGTCATTCAAAAAACGAGCCGGTGCAGTCGTATGGCGCTTTCCGGAACTCACTGCCAAACCAACGCAAGAGAGACTGTTAGTGCGCTTTATGATCGAGAATAATGGCGTCGCTAGACGAGGAGGCGTGGACGTGAAATTTGAGGTGCCGAATATGTTGGGCTCGGCGCTCGGTATTGAACGGCTTGTCACTAATTCTAGTACTGCCTCTGCTAGCGGTGGTGCTGGTGGTGCTGGGGAGGGAAATAGAAGCGACACCGATCCCTTCGCGGACGATGATGAGCCTGGTGCACGGAGGAGTGCGGAGCAGAGTGAGGGTGGGCAACGGTGGGAAGATGTGAGGAGTCGGAAGGTGCTTGTGGCGGGGAAATATACTGCTTCTTAGACTACCTACGTAGGTGAGCTGGTGTGTTGTGGTTGAGAAGGGAGAGGTATGATAGTGCCTAGCTGCCTAGGTAGGCAGGTAGTATATACAGGCAGCGTGAATGTGAAATGTCTATCGAACTGAAGTATTGTACTGTACTATGCTGTACTATACTGTGCTTGCTGTATGTATTAAAGCTTGTTTCTGCGAAAGATGGAATAGCTTCAATGTTCAAGGTTGTAATTTGCTATCGCTGTGGCAGAACGATCCGTTGCTGTTGCTGGCCGGGTCGGAAGAGATGACTCGTAGATACGATAAGTAGTAACTGTTTTACAGTTATTAAATCCATTATTCTGTGCTCCGACCAACTACATAACAAACGGGCGTACACACAGACAATTCTCACATCCCGCTTTCAACGCTGCACATGTAGCCGTTAACAGAAGCAAAACAACGAGAACACGTCAAACTACCTATCCATCCACAGCACCATTCTCTTCCTGCTGCTCCTGCTGTTCCTGCCGCCGCGTCTTCTCTTCACCCACATACTTCTCCATCAAATCCCTCAAATCCTGCACCTCCCTCCTCAGCTCCATAATCTCCAACACATCCCGATCAACCTCAACATTCGGTCTCGTCCGCTCGACAATCTTCGTCCAACCCTCCGCTTCAAAATCAGTTTCACCGCTCATTTGCTCCCATTCCTCGACCGTGTCGTCGTCTTCGTCGCCTCTTTTGCGATTACTGCGGACGCGTTTCGCTTCGTGGACTTCGAATAACGAAGTTACTATTAGGAGGGGACTGTAGATTATGCCCATTATGTAGTGGTTTATTTGTTCGTATTTTTGTTTCGGAAGCCACCATTCAAAGGGCAGGATGAGGAAGAAAATCTCGATGAGGTTGAAGGGTGGGATGAAGACGTTCTCGTCAGGGGCGCGGACGAAGCGCATTGTTTTCTGGGCGAAGAGGCCCATGTATTCGTCTATGGCGTTGTCCGTGATGTCTTCGTAGGCGCTGTTATACAGCGCGATCAGGATGTTGAGCAGGATCACGTTGACGACGAAGGTGAAGATGTAGTATAGGATTAGGCCGAAGGGGTGCGCGTATTCGTCGAAGCCGTCGAATTCGGGGGACGAGAGGACCGCTTTGATCATGGCTTGGACGACGAAGTTGCTTATTGAGGTGTTGCCTTCGGATTGGTTGAGACCGACGAATGATTGGAGGAAGCCTATGCAGACGACGATCAGAAGGGCGAAGAATATGAGTGATTCACGCATCATGACTTTTAGGACGACTAGCATGGCGCCGAAGAACCGGAAGGAGTCGAGGTAGAGGAGGAGACGCATCCAGAACATGGGAGCAGAGAAGGCGAAGAAGTGGTAGCCTAGCTTGTTGAGCTCTCTCCTGCGCTCGTTGTCTTCGTCGGGTGAGTGGGATAGAGCGAGCATGCGAATGACGAAGGATGTGGCGAGTAAAACGTATAGACAGCTGTTGAAGGCGTTCCAGAAACTGAAGTAGAATCGTCCGACTTTCCAGAATTTTGAGATCTCGTCGGCAATAAACCCTAGAGTCATGATATACAAGATGGCCTCGACTACGTCAAGGTCGCCATCCTCATTCACAGTGTTGACAGCGCCAGTGTAGAGTACCAGATACAGTATAGACATGAGAACTTGGACAGCATTCTGGTAGCGGGGTGTCCGCATTCGATCGGGATCAAAATGTAGCCAGAAGTCTGTCTTGTCCCGATTCTTGAATTCGACGAAATGACCCATATCGGTATCACTTTGTATGATCCAGCCATTCCACAAATACCGTACAGCCTTTTGATAACCTGAAGAACCGATGACTACCAGAGCATGCAGGTCAACAGCTCTTTCGATAACGTTGGCCGGCTCGGTCTCTTCCCCGTCTTTTATAGTTGAGAAGCGCCATAGCAAGAGCTTCTGCAGTAGATAGTCCTGGTCCTCCTCGTCTTCGATGATGCGCTTAGCAATGTATTCGCAGGCAGTAGCTCTTACACCGTGCAAGTCACTATCCCAAAGCTCGAGGAGAGCCTGCTTGTTGAACCAGCGCTTACAGACAAGGAGGCAGTATACCACACACGCTTTGTATTGCTCGCCTCCAGCTTCTTTAGCAGTTCTGACAACCTTTTCCGTAATCACAGGACTGTTGGCCCTTGTAACCTTGGCCTCTTCGATCTCGATAGGAATGACTTGTTCAATCTGATACTTCAACTTCAGAGCGATCTTTGTAACTTCTTTAGCAGGAATGGCAGAAGGTGGCAGGTCCGTCCCGTGAGCAGGGAGTAAATGACGAGCTTCTTCACCAAAACGGTTTCTGCTACGTTGTCCACCATCGGCGAACAGCTCGTTCCAGCGAACCATTGTCTCGGCGCAACTATTAGGATGATCACAGACGCGTGATTCAGAGCATGCCAACTTATCTTTCGGGACTTTGACTTACCACGAGTCAACACCGAGGATTTCAGAGCTGAAAAAGCATCACCTACTGTTGTGCAAACGCGACAGGAATCAAGGCAATAAGCGGGGCGCGACAGGATACATGAACCCGCCTTGTCCGCCTGCTCCTTGGCCTACGACACATTGCAATTGCATGGAATCGAACATGAAAAATGTGAACCGGGCAGGATACTGTCTTCGAAATATTGTGCTTAATCCGCAAAGAATGTCTACTGTTGATGCTTTCGTTGATCATTCAAATGGATAATATGCAACATAACGCGCCAGCATCTACCGGGACTCCACAAATGACTCCTAGAGATCAAAATTGTAGCGAACATACGAGTACTGTGCAAGACATCTTATTAGAAGTACCATTGCTGTGGTTTTCTCGTATCAGTAAACTCATTCCTGTCAACAGTGATGGATTGTGAGGCTATCTGTACCTATACTCATTGCTTGATAACTATACTTGTATAACATAGGCATATCAGTCACCATAATTTCCTCGTAGATCCGATCATAGACATAAACGCTAATATCGTGAGCAGGACGTCAAGGCTCGAGCAGAAATATCTGCATCCGGGAGGGCATCATTGGTAGATAGCCTCACCCGAAAACCCAAGTGCTGTACTCAAATAATGCCAACAGAGAGTAACAAAAGTGTCGAATTTCTCAGTGACATGGTCAGAGCCAGGGAGCATATTCCAGACCGCATATGAAGACATGGTTCCTGTAGATCAAGATACTAGTTACACTTCACAAGATTGGGGATAGAAACATCTGTATAACATCCATAACAATAAGCAGCAAGCCATTCGAGTTTTCCTCTTCTCAAACTCAAAGGACAACCTCACCTTCTCTAACCACAATATCCTCTCCTCCAATATACAAAGTAGTGCTTCTCTTCACCCACCTCACATTCCTATCCATTCGTACATCTTCACCAACCTTGGATCATCATCACTATCATCATAAAAAAGTTCTGTAGGCAGCTTTGGTTTTACCCAAGTCTCATGGTCCAACGGACTAACAAGCGTCTGGGAATAAAGCGCATCACACCTCCCGCTCATCTCAGTACAATCCGTGCAGCAAACTCCCGATTTTACTCAAGGTTGCGCTCAGAAAGACCTTTTGGTGACAAGGCGGGATTAGTCTGAGATCTGTCGACTGGAAGATTGACATCATTGGGGGTAAATGGGATGGCTCCTTTGAGGTGTCGAGCTGTTCGTGATGCGACCGAGAACATCTCCCCCGAAAGGTCGAGAATCGGGATCAACGAACACAGATCTGTGGTTTGTTTGTGAAGAATGGATGGTGAGTCGCGAGAAACGGGAATTTATTTTGGCGCAGGCCAATGCCAAGATTTCGAGATGCGCTGAATATGGCAAGTTTACCGAAAGCGTACTGAATTCGGTACAATAGTATCGATAGCATGAACTCTCACGCCAATTGAACCATTTTCAGAGTATATGTTCTAGTCTATCAATGTGTTCAGTGCCTCGTATCAAGATAATCACCAACTTATTACTCCTCTCTCCCGGTCAAATCCACCTCTCAGCTGCCTTTGTGGCTTCACTAGCTTCCCCTGCAAAACTGTATACTTGACAATATTCTCACAATCTTCTGGCCGTACTCGGGCCAGCCAAATGCCTTGTACAGCTTCGTCCCTCAACTCGTCGCCGCCACCCTCCTTTTTCTGCCCTTCTCTTCGGTAAACCATAACATTCGCCGAGTACTTATGTCCACCTACATGGTTGATGAAGTACACACCTACACCACCTGGCCTCTCGTCACCGAAGTCACGGTACAGACCCAGTGGCCGTAGATGTCGCTCAAATTCACGTCTCAGAAGTGGCGCAGACTTGCCGCAGCGCCAGTCGCGGGTGCCGTGCGAGCACATGAGGATTATGGCGCGGTGCTGGCAGGGTTTGATGGTAACGCCAGCAGGCTTCGGAGCGTAAGAAGGGGATATTGAAGGTTTCCGGACGTCGAGTGTGTCATCAGTTGTGCTTCCATCTTGTTTGCTATTTGACTGTTGCTTCTCCTGTATCGTTAGTTCGTTCACGTTAGACACTTCCTCAGCGCCCCCATCCTCTCTCTGCACCATCAATTCTTGCTTGTCACCTCCCTCTTGCATAGCCTGCTTCGATTCTGATGTGCTGTCATTCAACGGACTTGCGTTCGTCACCCCCTTCGCCACTACCTCTTCCAACAACCATCTTGCCTCGCCCATCCCCACTCCCTCAACCCAGTCCCATCTCGGCAGCACCAAACACCTCGTTTGTCCATCATCAGGATAGTCCTTCTCCTTATGCACATGACTCGTCGAGTGGTGTCCAGTCGGCAAGTCACTCGCACTAAGCATAACCTGACCATTCTTCAATTCCAACCCAACTTTGCCCACAGCCTGCATCAGACTCCCATTCTCGTCAGTCACATCCCTGACCCAATCCCGTTTGCCCGTCGCGACAATCAGATGTGTCTGCCAACCTTTCACGTGCCCATACAATTCGTCCTCTTCGTCAATCTCCCATTTCCGAGGGAGCGTTTCGACGCAAGAAGCGCAGTCGTGGAGGCAGTCCTCGCCATCGATCAGTGGGTCAGTCGGCGCGAAAAGGGCCGTCGCAGACTTCTCAGTGCGGAAGCCTGCGTTCGCTCGGAGATTGGCGGATGAGCCGTTCGGTGTCAGGAACGTCTTAGTTCTAGTTAGGAAGGACTGCATCTTGATGCGTGTGGACGTTATCGGGAGAGGCACTGGGGCGCTAGCTGTTAGTCTTGTATCACCACCGTAACTCGTCCGCTGCTATGACTGCTGCTCGTGGATATTGTTGTATGTGGTTTTTGAATCTCTGAGTGTTGATGTTTCTTCGAACAAATGGCCGCTTACGTGTCTGAAGATGTGATGCAATGCACCGTCTTCGTCCCTCATGCACAAATCCTCAATTTCAGCAACACGACAATGTAAAAAGACCACCAGCAGAAAGAAGAAAAGAGATCATGAAACACAACAGAAATATCCACGAAAACAACAACGAAACGACAAGGAAACCATCCACATACTTATGACGCTCACACCATCAGCGAATAGTGTCCCACAGGGCACCTCGGAAACTTGTGATCAGATAAAAACCCCTCCTCCACCTCCGAGCCCGGCGGACACGTTATCAGATCCGGCTATTGACACGAAGCTTTGTCCTCGATTCTTGCCCCTTTAGTGGAACCAGAGCACCAATTCCTCGGTGTTGGCTGGCTGATTTGTCGTTTTATTTCTTCCGCAGTGGAACTTTCGTGCCGTACTCTGTCAGAGTGCTTACCAGGCAAGTGGTTGATAGGTACTATACTGTAGTGTACGTCTTACAACGGGAGGGAATGGATCTTTGTAGATTTTGCACAACGGTGCTCTAATTTGAATCTGAGCAGTGAGGATTCGGGTCGAGGACACGGCAGAAGTGGAAGAGATATACATTCACTGTGTTTGACGTGCTCGGTCGTTTGTTGAGCAACGTGCTTGTGTGTCTCGGTCGCCGAGGATGATGTCTCGGTGATAACTCAGGCAGCAGGAATGTTCACAAGCATTTCGTGTAGTTTGTACGCACAGAGCATGTTCATTGCTCTTGAGTAGTACGAATGAATATTCGACTTGTAGTAGAAAATAAAACAATACGTGTACTCAGTGCTCGGTACCAGTCATTTGGCATGAACGCAGGTGCTTCCCGCTGTATGCCTACGCTGCCGATTTCAACCATAATGTACATGCGCCTTTACAAAGGCAAACACTCGCTCCTCTCTAGAACGACGATGCTATCGCCTAAACATACCATTCACATCCTCCTTCTTCCAGTCGATTTCTAGACTCCCATCGTAAACCTTGTCGATGATCATTTTCATGCGATCATAAGCATGCTCGTAACGCAGATTACACTCCTCGAATACCCTGGCAATTAAACTCTTGCTCATGGTCGAAGGATCATCAACATCACCAAAGTGCTTTTCCACACGCTTCTTCAGCGTCTCGATGCCTTTCCGTATCTCACTACCGTCATAGCTCTTAATTACTTTCTTGCAAGCATGGCGTGAATGACTGGGTTTGCTGGCAATGCCATGGTGAGAGTCACTGGTTTTCATCATAGCCTCTGTGCTTTCGATAAAATCAAGCCATTTACCAAGAGGTCGGCGGATGATAGCGTTGGTATACTGTGTTAGATGTGTGAACATGTCGTGGGCAGCCTTTTCTTTCCATTCTTCGAGGACAACGTTATGGTGTGTATCGACTTCTTCCATGTAGTGGTTCATGTTTTCGATCAGTAGAATATGGTAGTTTAGAGCTTCCTTGTCTTCTGGATCACCGCTTGCTGGCGCTGTTGAGTGGCCTGTACCGCCTGTGCCTGCGTCGTCTTTGGCGATAAAGGTTAGAGACTCCCACATGGCTTTGAGAATCTTATTGTAAGTGTCGTTCACAATGAATCGAATTTCGAGATTGTTTTGATTAACGATTTCAGCTGGTAACATGCTTTCAACCGTTGTGCTGAACATGGGAAACGTCCTCATAAAGGATATAATGCCTTTCCTTTTCTTCAGTTTGACTTTCGTTTCCTCTATCGCCTTGATTTGCTCGTCGATGAACTTATGAAAGAGACTGACCAACCTGTCATGCACCTTTTTGAGTGTCGAGGTAATGAACTCTTGGTAAGTATCCTCATACATGAATGAAATGTGCTCGAGAGCGTACAACACTCCAATGCCTTGCAGCTGGTCTACACTCAAAACCCATTCAATTTGTTCTTGAAGATCAACCAACCAGAATGAATAGATGGCATCAACACTCTGCTGAATTGTGGATGCTATGTCGCGGTCCGGTTCGTACTTGAGATTCATGCTCAGGTTTGGCAGTCGGCGCTCTTCAGGCGCCCTCGACGCCACAATCTCTGTGAAGTCGGCATTACTTTGTGAGCTCAGGTGGAAGAACGAGACGATGAAATTCTGCTCTTCAGCAACAACCTTCGCCTGCTGCTCAAGAACATTCTGAAAAACTTCACATGCATCGGGTTTGCCTTCCTTTCGACTTCCAAAGGATGGTTTTAGCCCGCCAGCTTTGACCGTCTTCCCTCGCTTGACTGTTAGCTTTCGCGCAGCAGTACTCGTCAGAGACTCGTCGGCCTTTTCTCTTTCTTGTGTAGTGAAAAGTGGTTCTTGTTCTTCACCAGTCGGCTTACGCGCGTCTTTCCTGGACACGATCACTCTGTGTCGGAATGAATCTCGATAAGATGTACCTATATTCATCTCGTAATTCTTGATCAGTGTCTTCCACTCATACGAATTGACTTCTCGCACGAACAGCATCATGCCGCTATACAACCACAGATCTTGTCGCGCAGTCCTTTGGGTTGTTAGATTTATGGAAGAGGCAGAGTCATTGCTAACACTTTTGAGGCTCTCATCTTCGCGGCTCTGCTCGAGTCGCTTGAACTGTATGTTCATATGTTGCGTGAACCGTCTGATAAAGGTTTGTGCATCTTCGCTGTATTGGTGCTTCTGCTCCCGAACAGCACGCATTTGCCCAATTTCTCGGTCTGCATATACACCGACACCGCCACGATCGGCGGTGCTGCTATTCCCTTCTCGTCGTTGCTTGTTTTGACGAATATCCGGGTCAATTGTGATCAGAGCTCGGTAGAGCAGAGACAAGGATTGCTCAACATGAGCAATACTGCGTGCATCATTCAAGGCTCCGTAACGAACATCTTGCAATTCATCCTTCGGTATCGTTAGTGTCGTCAAAAGCCCTTGTAGTTCATTGTGCAATAACTTTTGATTGGCAGTCTGAACCTGTAGACCCTGAGATTGTGCCTCGATATATTCGATATCAGCCGCGAGTGTATCGAGTTCGTGAGAATACAGCGTGAAAAGTCCGTCTAGCTCTTCACATTCTTCAATGGCTCGATCGAATGCTTTCGCGAGTTCCTGAACCTTGCTTTCCTGCTGTTCGACATGGCCAAGCCAGCCAGTCGCTTGTGCTCGACCAATCTCTCGCCGCACTTGTGCTTCGAGATCACTGATTTTCTGTTTAGAGTCGAGCTTGCCGTTCCAACCGAACTCAGTCAGCAGGTCATTGAATTCAGCTCCCCGGCCTTCGAAGATGCGAGGATCTATACCCAGCGACGAAGAATATTTTGCAATATCTGCCTCTTGCCTCTGTTTTTTCCTCCTTTGAGGAGATCTTGACCGTGCTTTTTCTGGGGTAGGAGAGCGTTCTGGTACAAGCTGCTGAGATTCTTGAGGCTCTTCGTCTTGGACTGCTGGACTGTCAAGCAACTGTTTTGGCTTGCCAGACTGGTCAGGACCCTGTGATGGCTGACTCATTGTACTGTCCTCGGTCGCCGTCCTTTGCAAAGTCACTTTGGGAGCTTGAGACAAAGGTAAGGGGCTAGTCGGGATCTCCTTGAAGCCCGGAGTAGCAGGCGTAGACGGTCTACTGCTGGCAACACTATCTGCACTCATTCCTCTTGACAATGGCGCTGGTACTACGCCTGTAATGCCATCTGGCTCGTTGCCCTTTTTGCCTTCTTCCTGCATAGCTTTTAGTCTAGCCGCTCCTCCACCCTGGCGTGGCTTGAACGCATTAGCAGCAAGGGCTGCTTTTCGAAATTTGTCAGCGACATCCTTCCTCTTGACCATGGGTCCCAATCCAGGTCTGTGTTCTTCCTCCGACTTTGGAGGACTTGAGAACTCCTCAGGTTCGGCTGTCGTGAGAGTCGGAGTTAGGGGTGTTTCAGCAGGTGCTACAACAGGTGCTTCCGGAGCGAGGGGTTCAGAGACGACGGGATCTGGCGTGGCTTCTGGCTTTGCAGACTCAGGCTCAGGCACAGGTTCAGGCTTCGCGGAATCAGGCATAGTCACAGCTGCGAAATAGCCAGATCTAGGCTGAAACTCGTTCTGTTCATGAACATGTGTTTCCTGCGACGCGACTGGTGGCGCTTCCGCAACAGCGCTCGGTGTTGTTGCTGGAGTCACAAATTCATCGTTGTTCGCCGTCACTGCTGCAAAGTATGATCTGGGTTCATTTTTCTGTGGTCCTGGGATGACGGAGTTTTTACCATTTGGCAGAAGCTCCTGCGATAACGGTACTTGGGAAGACGCAGATGTTGCAATTGATGTAGCAGTCGTAGGCCTTTCACTAACTTGAGCGGAGCTTATAGACCTGTCGCGAATGCCAGTTGTGGTGGGCAGGTAGTCACTGCTTGTGTTTGAGACTTCGGGTACTTGCTGTCGCGGGTATTGGTTGACCCCATTCGGTGGCCTACCAGGAAGAAACCCTTGCTTCTCTCGTGCATCTACGGATGGTTGGGATGCTTGTTGGTAAAGCATAGGCTTCGGTACAGACGCTTGATATGGGATAGGAGGAACAGCAGGAGGCCCTCGAGAGGTGGAAGACGGCGGAAGGTCAGGACTTCGGCGCATGTTCTCCCGGCTTGGCATCCTTCTATCTATTCGCGCAGGCGATCGCAGTGGCTCAGGCATGGACAGGTTAGGTGCGTCTCTTGTGACAGGTCTTAGCTCCGCTCTGGGCGGTGGTGCTTGGGACTGTTCGAAGCGGCTGGGTGGACCAGCGGGAAACCTTTGAGGTATGGCATTCGTAGCGCCTGGTGACTGAGACCTTTGTCCACTTACCGCAGGAATGGGGGGTGGAGGTGTGAATTGAGGTATGGGCGGCGTCGTCGGAAAGACACTACCGGACGGGGTTCGGCTTGTATCGCCACCGAATTGTTGTATCTGATGAGGCAGGAAGCCTGTCAATTCTGGTGTTCTTCCACCAGTGTATTTCTTGTAGATCTTTAGCAAGCTGGCTATGAAGAAATCCTTCTCTTTTGCCGTAGGCGCATGCCAATAATAAGGTTTGCCCAAAGTCACAGTAAAGCCGGCATCGCCAGCCCATTGCTTCTCCATCCTTTCTCGCTCGTTGGCGGGCACTTGGCCTGTGTAGATATGTATGGCTGACAACTCGTCCAGCGCCCATGTCTTCCCAATCGAAAAGGTGCCAGAGGGATTCTCTCGGGCTTTGTGGACTCGAACTCTACCCGACCTACGGACAGCCACCAAGATGAGGCGGTTCTTCCTGTTTGATGCATTCGAGTCTGGTGGAGGAGGAGATGACGGATATGCTGCGTCTTCGATTACTCGAACATGTGTTATATAGGACTCGAGCAACACTCCATCTGCTTCCTGCTTAGCGAAACAGCTGTCGACTATTCGGCGTTTCTCATCTTCGTATCTAGCTGCCCTGTTTTGGTTCGACTCGACAGTGGTTGATGCTTGACCATTAAGGCGCGTTACTGAGTCCATGTTTGGTACATTTCCACGGGGGTCAAATCTGGCCCGCGCATCTGGTCCTCCGTAGGAGTTGTCGGGGTTGGGAGGGTTCATTCTAGTCGCGTAGCTTCGTCTTTGTCACTTTCATGCTTGTATATTAGGTTCATCTTAGCGACATCAAAACATACGGCCGCCGCATATGAAACAGTCTGTACGATCTGTGCCCAGTGGTGTATGCGGTCCTACGATCACTAGTAGTATGATGCGGACCTGCACCTGTATGTAAGTGTCGGGCCGCCAGCGCGAGGCTGCGACAAGCTCACCGACTAGCCTTGCACTAGAGGAGCCGTTGGAGGGACCCATAATAATTTTGTAGATCATTATCAAGAATATTTTTGTGATACTGGACTGAGTGCTCGTTGAGACAAATGCAGTCAACTTTTGGTCATACTATCACCCACCAGTACGTCGTATTATCTAAGAGCGCTCTCCTGAAGCTGGTTGTTCAAGTGCAAGACTCAATTGTACAACAAGGATTATTGTCTATAGTGACGATCTGATAGAGGAGGACGCAGCTATCAGTATATCAAGAAACGCAGCTCAACTCCACAAGCTGTTACACCGTCACGATTTCAGCCATCATGCCGAAACGAAAATTTGGAAACCCAGATAAAGTTCCCGACCAGATACTAGTCGCCTTGATCAGTCAGTTCTTGTCCAACCATGGCTTCGAAGCCAGCCTGCGCATATTCACCAGCGAAAGAAGGAAGGGACCAAAGCATGAAGGCTCATCCACTGACACCTATGGCGAGAACTTGACAAATGGAATCCCTCAATTGGACGAGATATTTCGATTGTATATGGAGCAGCATAAAGTGAAATTAGAGCGCAAGAGTGATCAAGCAACAGATAGTGAATCAGAAACCTCATCAAGTGAGGAGGATGAGGACGAACAAAACAGCAGTTCGTCAGAAGAGGAAACTGGTGCTGATGTCGAAATGGGAGATGCTAAACCCGAAGCTAACACAGAGTCGGAATCATCGAGCTCGTCCGACTCTTCTTCCAGTGAATCCGAGAGCGATTCAGACGAGGAAACACCTCAGGCGGAACCCGAAGTCGTCAAGAAGGGACTGAAGCGGAAGGCCAGCTCATCCTCCGAATCCTCAAGCTCATCAAGCGAGAGCGACAGCGAGAGTGAATCGTCAGAAGAGGAGAGCCGACCTAAGAAGAGGGTCAAAGTGGAGGCCAGTTCTGACAGTGATAGCGATGATGGTAGCTCGTCGTCATCATCATCAGATGAGTCTGAAGACAGCGGGTCGGACTCGAATGCAAAAGAGCTAGCAGATGCCGTCAAGACGCCTCTGCCAGAGAGCAGCTCCTCAGAAAGCAGCAGTAGTGAATCGGACAGTTCGTCTGACGAAGACGAGCAAAAAGTGGATACAAAACCAAACAGACCAGCCACTGATTCGGTTGAAGCTTCGTCAGACACTTCGGCCACCATCACTGGCGACGTTGTACCTCTCCCAGCTTCATCAAATGCTCGGCGACCTACCGGAGCAAGGCCCACACGACTTGCAGAGCTTTCAGCCACCGCGCAGGCGGAGGATTATGTCAGCAACGACTACATCAGTTATGACTACGCCGACCGAGCCTACAAAGATTTATCGGTCACGCGGGGCAAAGGCTTTACCAAGGAGAAGAACAAGAAGAAGCGAGGAAGCTACAGGGGAGGCGCTATAGACACAAGCGGCGGCAAAGCATTCAAATTTGAAGACTGAGCAGAAATTATGCTTGACTTGGTTTTCAAAATTGACCGACATCTTAGCGTGGCGTTGGAGCGATCGTGAGGACCAGCAATGGTAATGCTTGCGCATGCAGATCTTCCCAAAGACTGCCCCATTACCGTTGTGGCTCATCCTAGCAGCAAGATAAAGAAGCATGATACGGTGTACCAATACAGCTGATGCAAAAGTACAAGCTCTTATTTGATATTGTTTCTTATAGATAGATATAACACATTAGTCGATAGACTTGGCATACATTTGTCTTCACCTATAGCTTTTACAAATACCAGCTCTCTTGAAGCTCGCCAGAAATGTGTTGCAAGGAGATAGACTAAGTGAGCACAAGTAGACAAAATTGGTTTCAGGAAGACTAAAACCAAGATCCGCTGTCGCGTCATCTAGAAAGCGTGGTGTTTTGTCCTTTTGTAACGGCTTCTATTTAGACCCCTGTTCTATGCAATACACAATGTGATCTGCTTGGCGACGCAAAGAGCCCCTTGCTCCGCTCGTGACCTACTTGATTCGTCTCAACCTACGAATTCCACCAGCAAGCCATTCAAAGCACGTGGGGTTGGACCAATTCATAATTATGAATGACATCGAGTAGATGACCGACACAAAGTACCACAGTTTGGGAGACTTGCAGCAGGACTTTCCATCCCACCCAGATGAAACGTGGCCGGCGAGCAAGTCTCGCTATAAACATGGCCTCACACGCTCTGTTATTCTTGCTCTAGCCATCTTCACGATATCAATAACAGGCGCCATGTTGTTCCTGCTATCTCTCATGACGGCCGTTGGCCTAGGCAACACAGCAGCTCTGCAGAAGAATGAGGCCGCCGGCTCGTCCACTGTACCCCTATACTACCAGACTTCGCCAGATCCATATCCTGGACCGACAGCGACAGCTTTAATGGCCCCGTTCCTGATACAAACCGATACAGCTTCATTTACTTCGGGCACTGTCGGCGTCAACTCTCCTTTACAAACAGCATACCCGATCACAGGCAATACCAACAATTCTAATGTGTTTCAGTTGATGGGGCAGTTGTCTAGTTACTTCCCAAATCCTGTGGGCTTCGGTGTGAGCGAGTATCCTATTCCGCCAGGTGCCAATCTAACAACAGTTCACCTTCTTTCACGCCATGGCTCCAGATACCCTACTAGTGATAGCTCAGTTTCAACCTTCGGATCAAAAGTCTACAACCTCACTCGCACCGGAACTGCTCAGTGGGGCGGAGCGCTCAGCTTTCTGACAAACTGGCAATACACTCTTGGTTCCGAGATCTTAGTCCCAAGAGGCAGGCAGGAATTATTTGACAGTGGTGTGCTATTCTACTACAACTATGGCAGTCTTTACAATACCTCCGAGAAAATCCTTGCCAGAACAACCACCCAAGATCGCATGCTGAAGTCCGCCGAGTATTTCATGGCTGGTATGTTTGGTCTAGAATGGACCGACAATGTGACCCTCATCAACACCATCGAACTACCATACTATAACAACTCGCTCGCCGGATACATGCAATGTAAAAACAGCAACGATTACCATTCCTCAGCAGGCAGCAACGCCTCTCTGATCTGGGAAAACATCTACCTTGCAAACGCTACTCAACGCCTCCGCGCTCTCTCAGGAGGATACAAGTGGACCATCGCTGACTCCTACAACGCCCAAATTCTCTGTCCATACGAAACCGTCGCCTACGGCTACTCAAACTGGTGCAACCTCTTCACCTACGACGAATGGCAAGGTTTCGAATACAGCATTGACCTCCAATTCCAAGGCAACAACGGCTTCCTCTCCCCCACCGGTCGAGGCGTAGGCATAGGCTACGTGGAAGAACTCTACGCCCGCCTCCAAAACCACCTCTACAACCTCCCCCCAGGCGCCACAAACGCAAACGTAACAATGGACACCAACACCGATACCTTCCCCCTAAATCAAAACATATACATGGACTTCTCGCACGACACAAACATCTACAGCATCCTCACGGCCTTCGGCCTGCGCCAATTCGCAGACCAACTCTCCAACAACACAATCACGCCAAACCGCAACGTCACAATCTCCCACCTCACTCCCTTCGGCGCTCGTGTTGTTTTCGAACAAATCACCGCCCCTCAACCTCTGAAACCCACTCGTCCTACTACAACCACCGCAAACATGTCAGATTACTACACTCCCGGCCCGCCAACGAAATATATCCATCTAACCATCTCCCAACGCACCGTGCCCCTGGGCCTCTCATACCCCGAATGCACGCTCCGCGACGACGGCTGGTGCGAACTAGATACGTTCATGAATATCCTAGCTGGCTTGCTTGACACGGCGCGCTACGAGTACTCGTGTTTCGGAAACTATACTGCTGCGCCCTATGGAGACGTCGATGACGGTAAGATCTCCCTCCCTACACTGGATAGCATTCCACTTTGCTTTACTTTACTTTACGTGTTTTCCAAACTTGAATTTAGACTTGAACTTGAACGCTGAACTAACAACAACACCTAGGCGTACCAGTAACTAAACGCGCCCTTGGTGGTGGAATGGGCAGCGGTCTCGAACGCGTGCGTAATTCCGATGGGTACATGTATAGATAGATAGGTAGGTTGGTAGATCAACCTATAGGGCTTAAATACATGTAGTTGGCTCATGAAACAGACACGTCGAATCTGTGAACCTATGCGTTAAGGAGTGCCTACATAGTACGTACTGTATGTAGCCCAGCCAATTGTGTGAGTAGCTGCTTGTAGTTTCGATGGATAGGGGAATATCATGACCTCATTTGTGATTATCGTGAATGATTGGGATGTCGCAAATGCGAACGGAAAAGAGAGGATGGCTACATTAGGGGCAAGTGTTAAGTTTCTATGGACCAGATGTGTCGGCAGAGACTGTACAAGTTGTAGAATGACTTCTGAAAAGAATTTAAACTATTCTCTCCGTGCCAGTTAGTTTCCATGTGTTTCATGTTCGTACAGTGACTCAACAGATTCCATTTTGTAAATTGCTAAATGGCAATCTCATTGCTAGATACGATAGATATATATCTCTCTCAACAGAGTTTTCACCTAAGCTACCCTGATTCCTAAATTACGGTACCTAGATCGCGTTTACAGCTGCTCATTAATGAACAACCCAGCCATACCCTGACCAGTCCCTATACACATCGAAGTAAGAAGGACCTTCTTCTTCGTCCTCCTAGCCTCACTAAGGATAGTACAGATCTGTCTCGCACCAGTAGCACCAAGCGGGTGGCCCAACGCAATAGCACCTCCTCTCGGGTTAACTTTGGCGTGATCCAAACCAAGTACGTCAATGCAGTAGACGGCCATGGAGGCGAAGGCCTCGTTGATCTCGATGATATCGATATCGTCCTTGGTCAGGCCGTACTTGGTGAGGATCTTTGGGATGGCGGCGGAGGGGCCGATACCCATGACTCTTGGGGGAACACCGGCGACGGTTGCGCCGACGAATTTGGCGAGGATTGGTTGGCCGAGTTCGATGGCTTTGGATCGCTTCATGAGGAGGATGGCGGCGGCTGGGGGTTGTTAGCTTTCCTAAGGAATGATATTGAATTAAAGAATAGCTTACCTCCATCAGTGACTTGGGAAGCATTTCCACCAGTGGTCTTGTCACCAAATTGAGGCATGGCAGGTCGGATCTTGCTGAGTCCTTCTACGGTGGTTCCGTATCTTGGACCCTCATCTTTGGTCAATGTGACTTCTTGCGATTCACCTGTCTTGGGATCCTTGACCTTGGTCACGATTGGTACAATCTCGTCATCGAACCAGCCAGCTTTCTGTGCGACTTCAGCACGTCGGAAAGACTCGGCAGCGTAAGCATCTTGCATCGCTCTAGAGATGTTAAAATCCTTGCCGACGTTCTCACTGGTTTGAATCATAGGTTGCATGCAATCAGCAGCATTTGGGTCTTTCAAGATGTCCTCGTGGAAGGGCTTGTCAAGACGGTCACCGCCAGCGGACATGGATTCTGAACCAACAGCGACACCAATGTCAATGCTGCCTTCTTTGATTTGGTTGGCGATGTCTTGAACGGCTTTGAGGCCGGAACTGCAGAATCGGTTTACGGAGGAGGCACCAGCAGTGTAGGGAAAGCCGGCTGCAAGCATAGCAGCACGGACCTTGTAGGCGGCTTTGCTATCGCTGACCTGTAGAACAAATTGTGTTAGTTGGTGTTCACGAAGGACCGAGAAGGTGGCATGATTTTGACGTACATTACCCATACAGATATCTTCAACCAATGCTGGGTCGATCTTGCTCTTCTCGAGGACTTTCTTGAGAAGCGAATAGACCATGTAGTCGAGGTCTGTGTCCTTGAAACCACCCTTCTTGCCCTTCGTGAGAGGTGTTCGGATGGCAAGCGTTATAACGACATCGTCGGGATTCTGTGTGGTGCTGTAATCATCAGTATTCGTCCATCCATTTCAAATGGGAACAGCAGCTTACATAGCAGAGACGCCGGTCTTAGTGGGAGTTAGTTGTGAAAGAATTGATCCGAGTCGTTGAGTTGCCATTTTGTCGTTTCAGGTGTTGTGCAGCTGGGATGAGGTAGGAAGTTTGTTGAAGTGATTATCAAAATAGACAAAAGTCAAGAATCAGAATACCAGCGATGAACAATATTGAGGAAGAAAGATTGCTTACTGCTATGTAGTGGTGGCGGAGGTGCTGTGCCTCGGTATCTTAGGCATTCTTCTGATTGGTGGGGATGGGCTTAACGCTGCATGGGTCGGATATGATGCCGGCAACTGACAGTTTGAACTGAACTGCACATGGCAGACATGCTACCACTAAAAGCATCTGAAGCCATGTATCACAAGAAGTAATCAAAGGGGTTTTTCTTTTGGGAACAGTAGAATTGGAATTTCAATCTCCCTCAGTTCAAGGCCACCAGATTCAGCGCCCTGGGTGTTTATCTCGTCTATAAGTTTTATCCATTCGCTCAACGCCCAACACGCTATGCATGCCAATTATTTCGACCACCTCTACCATAACCGAGTCCTTCATCAGTCGTGTCGACTGTAATAGTCGTCGTTGTCGTTATACGGGGGTAATCTCGGACATCTTCAAACAAGCTAGTGCTTGAACATACCCTTTGCCCGATGTAGTCATTTGGATCCGGTACTCTCCTCGACCTCATCTGGCTTCACTGTTTCAGCATCCTTCATCTCGGTATCGTTCGTCTTCTGACTATCAGCGGCCTTCTTCGCCTCCTCTTCAGCCTTCTTCTTGGCATCAGCCTCAGCGCGCTTCCTGGCTGCGACCTCCTCTTCGGCCCTTAGTCTGGCTTGTCGCTCCTCCTCAACCTTGTCGTTGTAGCGCTGTATCACAGGACCAGCAACGAACTTGATGTCATCCATCTTGGCAATGTATTGAGCTTTAGTAGCGTCGTCACCGTCATCATAGAGCCAGTCCTATAGAATGTTAGTATGTGGTAGATTCGTGTAGGGGCGGATTGCCTTACCTCTGTTTTCTCGAGCTTTTCTTTGATTTTCTCCTTCTCTTCGTCGCTTGCGAACTCAGAGTACTTGTCATCAATGGCGCCTCTGAGCTCGTAAATATATGCCTCGAGTTCATTCTTCTTGTCTTCAGTATCGGCAACAAGTTTGTCCTCCATGTACATTTGGTTTTCAGCCTCGGCCAGAGCGCTAAGGCTTTGCTCGTCAAGAGAGGATGTGCCAGCAGATACTGGAAGATCCCCTTTTCGTTGTTGCTTCTTGACTTTTCGGGTCTTGGCCTTGGGCTCAGCATCACCGTTTGGCTGATCTGTCTCCATCTTGTCGCCATCCTTGGCTTCTGGGACAGGCTCTTCAACCTCGACGTCCTCGACATAGTAACCGGATTCAACATTAAGAATACCATGAAGGTTAAGTCGTGCCTTGAGCTTGCAGACCATGAAGTCATCTTGAGCATCGGCTTTGACACCCTTGACGGAGAATCGTCCTATCCACGGGTTGGTCTTTCCTGGTAGCATGTCTGGCTTTGCGTATCGGGCTTCGAGGTCGAATGGCTGCTTTCTGTAAAAAGTGAGGATCTTGGTTGATGGCATGACGTTACCCTTGTTGAAGACTGTAAGACTAGTATCCTCGTCTGGGATGTCTGGAGATTGCTCCCAAGTGAACTCAACAGGATATGTCACGATGTCGTGAATCGAGAAGTCCCGCACTCGGAATACAGGGGACAGGATGGCGCAGCTGAAGGTACATCCTCGTGCAACTGCTTCATCTTGGTTGAGAGTGAAAGATAGTGGTCTGCCAAAGAACTTGGCAATGGCATCCTTGATCGATGGCACACGAGTGCAACCTCCAACCATTTCGATTGCATCAAGCTCCTCCACCTTTAATTTGGCTTCGGCAAGTGCCTGCTCGATAGGGACCGTCACACGGTCAAGAAGTGGCTTCACGAGCTCTTCTAACTCGTCTCGTTTAAGAACGGCTCGTACATCTTTGTCATCCATAAGAGACTCAATGTTCAACGGGGCTGATGTGTTGGCGGACAGGATTTTCTTGAGCTTCTCCGCAGCTGCAGCAACACGCACTTTGGCCTTCGCATTTGTGTTGATATCGAGCTTAAATTTCTCCTTGAACTCGTTTGCGAAGTGATCCACGATCGCTTTGTCAAAGTTTCGGCCACCAAAGTGTCGATCATATGCGGTTGACTTCACAGCCAGTTCTCCCTTTCGGAACTCGACAATGGAGCAGGTGTAATCACTGTACCCAATATCAACGAAGGCGATCCGGCGAGGCTTTGCATCGCCCTCTGGCAAATCTGTCTTCGTGATACCATATCCGAGCGCGATCGCAGTATTGTCATTGATCAACCGCAGAAGCTTGAGGTTTGCAATTTGCGAGGCATCGATCATGGCACGTCTCTGAGCATCGGTGAACCATGGTGGACAACTAATGACCACATCGGATACTGGAAGTCTCAACTCTTTGCTAGCAGTGTCTCGGAGCTTTCCCATGTACATGCCAATCAACTGGACTGCAGTGAATCTTTGCTTTTCTCCACGGTATGTGACTTCTGCACCGACTTGGCCATTGATGTCCACGAGTGGTGCTGTAATGTACTCTTGCTCAATCGCGACTTCGGGATCGTTGAGGGACCGTCCGGCGAGTCGCTTGAGTGAACTTATGGTGTTCTTGAGGTTTGAGATTTCTTGGGTCTTCGCATTCTCTCCAAGATATCTGCTCTTTGGCCCGAAGCCTACGAGTGACGGTGTGGCTCTGTTGGAGGTTTCGTTGGCGATCTGAAAAACGTTAGCAAACACGGCTTGCGCCTATGGTTGTAATACTCACAATATCTATACCCTTGTTTCGAGCGACGCCAATCTTGGTCGTCTGGCTGCCCAGATCTATCCCGACAACGGACATAGTGGCTTATTAGTTAGTATATGTGTTGAGGGAGGGAGGGATCGGCTGAAAATTATTTGGCTTTTGGGAAGGTAGAAAAGAATTTTGACACGTGATTTGGTGGGCTAATTGACGGTGAAGGTGAGGAATGGGTTGACCTAATGATGGTCTGCTCAAAAGTGTTTAACAAAGTGCCAGTTGGCAACAAACTCGTTTGTATCAATGCTCTCAAAAAAGTTCTGAAAGTGCCAAGCAAGTTGGGCTTTCCTTGCAACAACGTGCACCGGATCTTGAACCTTCACGAACTTTCTAGAGGCGCCCACCTTGCGTCAACACCAGCCTCACGTTAAGCCACATGGGATCTGGTGTTGATGACGTAAAAAGTAGGTCACGGAGCCAGGCATCATCGTGTTAGCCTCAGCAGCCCCCTTTCTGGTTGTTTGAGTTGAGTGAACAATACCATCAATTTTTATCTTACCAAAACCGTTATAAATAATGTGATCTTCGAACGAATACTTGTACTGAGCCCCTCGTCTCGCGCTCCTGATCAGAACTTGGTTCGATTACACTTCTTGGACCAGCACTACAATATATTTGTGATGCTACGAATATCTGTATGCCTAAAGTCATGACTGATGTACAACCAAGGATAATGTCAGTTTCGTTTTAAGGAGACAGGTCGATGTTAAACACCCTGCTTAGCTCAACTCTTCAGCACGTCGAGGAGTATGGATAGAGACTGCCTCAGCGTCCGACTCCAAGTCCTCGGAGACTGGACAGCCCTCCTTCTCGACATCACCATCATCAGTTGTGAATTGCCCTTCAGCGCTCGCGGTGGGCTGTAATGTAGACTGTCCAACTCTCTTCTTGCGTGCTTGTATGGCTGGTTTGAAGGTTTCGGGGACGACATTGAGATCGTCTCCAGTCTCAGTGGCTCTTTCAATAGCCTGTTGAGGTGTCGTCTTGGCATCGGCTGCCGCAGCATCTGCACGAGGTCCACCCCAAGTACGCTGACCTGCAGTGAAGATACCATGGACCATATAAATCCAGTTCATGAAGGGGTTGAGGAGAAACATCAAAGGGTACAAGGCTGGCTTCCAGCGTCCTAACTTAGCAGAAAAGTATATCATCATAACCCAATTGAGTCCTAGAGATATGCCGATGAACTGATACGGTAAATTCGGAAAGGCTTCTGCAGTCGATGCAACCGAAATAATCATGACTAGAAACAAAAGTGCTGTTGTCCTATCATATGTTAATCGAACTGTTAGAGTGAAGCTTGAGGGTTGACACCTTACCTAATAGTGTTTTGCATGAACCTGATCAGGCACAAAAGAGGATACTTTCGCCAAAGACGAGCATCTGTCAGCATGCAGACTTCGTTGGTGATGAAACCAAGGAACCAACGACGACGCTGCTTGAGAAGGGATTGAAAAGTCTGTACAGCCTCTGTTT
The DNA here is from genome assembly GCA_022813445.1 of Neophaeococcomyces aloes. Lineage (NCBI taxonomy): Eukaryota > Fungi > Ascomycota > Eurotiomycetes > Chaetothyriales > Neophaeococcomyces > Neophaeococcomyces aloes. The sequence continues at coordinate 109,875 of JAKLMK010000028.1, read as the reverse complement.
TGCAGAACGCGCTGGTACACATCTGAATTTGGTATCTTTTCTGCGCACCGATCATGAAAAGATGTGTGAGCCAACGATCTTCACCAAGATGGGTCTTGCCATAATCGAACAGGTCATCACACTGTTCCGCCCTGTCAGAGAAATAGAATCGAGCCATATTCCGGAAGGCCGAATACCGAAGGATAGTCAAGGCGCCCGGAAGACAAGTGACGGCACCGCAACCAGATTCAACAGAACGTTCGTACATTTGACCATGAATGTACTCCATATCCTGCAGCAATGTGATGAGTGAGGTTTTGGGAGTACATGAAGTAATGACTCCAGTCATGGCTAGCATATTGTGGTCGCTTCCAGGCTTGAGTTCCATTTCGTACATGAAGTTTTGTATACAAACTTTGTCAAGTATGCAGTCAGAGTCGATGAAGAGAATGAAGAGATCATCTTTCCGGGCAATGTATCTCTGATAGATCTTCTCTATGAGTCTGAAAGTTGCTTTTTGTGCGTGTCTCTTTCCACCATGCGGGAACCTCGAAACAGTGACTCTGACTTTGTTGTAGAGAACATCGATCGACTGAGGGTACTTCTCCAACGTGATTGGTATACCAAGTCTTCCAAGCAGCTGCAAGTACAACTCGTCGACGTCGTCTCCATCGAAAGACATGAAGACGTGAAGGCAAGAGGTTGGGTATTCGCAGGTAACGACTGAATCAAGAGCCTTGAAGAGGGACTCGGGAGGTTCTTTGTAGACCGGCATGACCACCATGACCTTCGGAGCCTTGTCATTGAGCAGGTAGTTGATCTGTTTCTTCCTTCCGACAGGGTATAGCACGATCCGGTAGGCACAGATGAGCCATGGAATGGTCAACAAAACTGCGAAGGTAAAGAATGCAAACCACTGAAGCCATTCTTGAATGATAGCCGGCATGAAACCACGAGCAGCTTTTGGCAACGGTAACGTAACGGCCATGACTGGTAGAAATGCAACTCTGCCGAAGTAGTTAGTAGGTGTTGCTACCGCTCGACACAAGACAACTTACCGCAAAAGAGTGAAAGATAGCAATATAATGACAGCCAAAATCCTTGTGGACCAGTGATCAGCCTTCTGGAAAGCTTTGCAGAGACAGTAGATGAACGCCGAGACCCAAAGGAACCATTCTAGAAGAGCGCATATCATAATCGGACCGACGATAGAGATGTAAACAATATCAGCAACGCGCCACGCCAGCGCCATCTTGGCTGTAGTTCGGTGCCAACCTCGGATTGCCAAGGCGAGCAAAGAGCTTGATACTGGTGCGTGTGTTTATGTATTGGTTGGTGCTGATGTGAGAATGTTGATAGTGGTCGACGAGATTGAGGCGCAGGAAGATGTTTTGAATGAGTGCCAGGTTAGAGTCGAAGCAGCCACGACTGCCGTGTTAGTCATTTTCACTCAGAGGGCACGGTGTGCAGAAAGTGCAGCTACACCTATAACTGTGAAAAACCCATATATCACGAAAGCACCAGCGCAAACAATCAAACACAAACAAATGACAATGCCGAGTCGAAATGATCCAATCTGTAAGTAAGTCCAAAGCACATAGTCACTATCAGCATGATGCAGACCGGGCCATAGACTGACTAGAGGGCAGAACGACTGATGCCCTTCTGGAAATCTTTATCAATATATCAGCAGTAAGGACCAACTCCTCGTCCGCATGGTACTATTGTTCTTGTATGTTGATGTGAAAGCATGAGTCAAAGCGAAAATCTTGGCCAGCCCTCTAGTGATAGCTAGATCATGGATGATTGTTTCGAAGATTGGTAGCACTGGAACAGTATTCGAACGCACTCTGAGACTTGATAATTGGGGCATGTATTAAGGGCACCAGACTTGACAATCTTGATTCCTTCAAAACATGACGGAGACGACAATTCATGAAGGATATCAAGGTGTGGCAGCCTAGAATGGAAGGCGCAAGACGAAGACAAACATTGTTGTACACAATCAATCGAAATGAGATCTGTCCGTAGTGTAAGTGAAAGACGCTTGCAAGTGTTTTGGTGTCAAGTGACTTTGTGGGGAGTGTCACTCAAGGTGAACTTGACCTGCATAGTATCATTATCGGTATGTCCGGCCTAGACAATATGGCGGACGGGCATTGCCATCATCCCGCCCTCCTCCTCTAGGGTGTTATTGGTCGACTCTTTGCTTGACGAACTGGGACCGATACGTCTTGCCGTGGGCAGAAGCATAGTGTTTGTGAGCATGGTAACCAATTCACAGCGTGCATGGAGACCGATATGAGCTGAATGAATGGCTCTATTCATCATAAGAATAGACCAATAAGGTAGATTTGTATGTCAGATAATCTTTTACCAATGCAAGGCCACCTTCTATGTCAAGATTAAGCACAAGCAATCAGTATGTCTAACTCTGACTTCCTTCTGCTTACCACATGGCCGGTCCATGGGGCAGCTGCTGATTTGCCGTCGGCTTGAAGAGCATGTTGCTATCCGCACAGTTGTTGTTATGCAGGTCTCGCCAAAAATCCAATTAAAGAATACCTGACTGGTCACACTGCCATAGCAGTTATCAATTCGCAAGTGTTGCTGGTCTACCTGCTCCGTGATGAATTCACAGAACATATGTAGTATTGTAACATGATTCGGAGCTTCGTAGGTGTGTCAAGCTTCGTAATAGAAATGATTATCTTCCGAGTTTGCCCAGCTGCCCTGTTCATGCGCCTTCATTTCTGGAACCTTTCAAACGCCACCAACTCCCATATTGTACATATCAATTTACTAGACGTTGCTCAATATCAGATGGTAGAACATATTGAAATACATCAATCATCACCACTCACAGAGCTGGCTACTTCTGTCCAGGCGCTTGCAGGCGTTCTAATACCATCATCAAAATCGCTTAGATCGTCGTCTGTCATCTCCGCTTCGCTATGATTGATGTGAGCGGTACTACCCGCTAGACTAGCACGAGAGGAGGATGTGACGGAGCGCATATCCTCCTGCGGCAATGGTCTTGGTTCGATGGGCATCAGAGGTGTAAGTGGTTGCTGGTCAGGACTGTCATGGAAGGGGTTTCGTGGATCGTCAGCAAAGGTGTGAGAGGTCTGGCTCGCGACAGTCGAAAAGTATTCCGTTCGGCCAAGATGGTTTTGCAGATCCCCTGCTGAAGGCACAGAGAAGTCAGGATCTGGAAAGTCCTCGGTGGTTGGCGTCAAGTCAACCAGGCTTTCCGATGCATGACTACGGGAGTCTTGAGCTGACTCCGTAGGTAACTCCATGTTCCAGGCATTTCGCATCTCTTGTTCATATTGACTTTCCCATGGTTCCAGCGCTTGTACTATCGGTGTTGGTGGTTGGTTGTGCTCAAGCTGCCTCAGAAGCATAGGTGCATCCACGCTCTGATGCATGTCAGGTTGGTGATGTCGTGACCGAACATTGTCAATTTCTGGCGCCTCAACCGCAGATGAGTTGGCAATAGTGTCTTCACGAGCCCGAGGCTCTGCTCGCAACCTGCCCTCCTCATCAACTAGTGAATCGAAACTTGGTGTTCGAGTGCTACCACTGGACCGCCTCCGTCTCTTTCCCTGTTCCTGTAACGCTCGGCCTTTCTCCAGTATGTCTTCCCGGGCCTTTCTCCTTCGTTCTTCCGCTTTCTCATCAACATCTTCTTGCATTGAAGAATCTTGTCTTCTCGACCTCGGTTTACCATGAATATCATCGCCCAAAGATCTGAATGCTACTGCAACCTTCTGTGATGACCGTTCGAGCCATTCTCGAAACTGAGGATTCTCGTACGCAGCAATACCTGCCGCCACCAGGACAGAGGCTGCAATAATGACACCTGCGTGAGGAGCCATTGTTAGCACAAGTTGCAAATGCAGCAGTAGTAAGACGATGTCGTGAACGACATCAACACCTGTGGGTCACGGTGGTTCAAAGGTCTCCAGATAACCTTGAGTCTTGCAGCGGAGTGAAGACGGCCGAGGGCGACCATGAACAGAGTGATGTAAGGGCAATTAATGGTGTCATTCCAATGCATTTGCCTTACCTTTGGCTAGTGGAGTGGGCATTCTTCGTCTTCTGTCTCCTTTGATACAGTGATACTGTGTCAGTGCACCAGCCGGATGACCGATTCGCATATAGTCTCTCGAAACACCATGTACTTGTCCAAAAAGTATCAATTCTTCATGCTTATCCCACCTCGCTACTCGTATTCCTGTAGCCTGAGGGGCACGCCACAGGGTCTATGTGGCGCAGCCGAGGTTTCGTCACGCGTTCACGAGTGCACCTCCGTATTCGTAACTGTAATTTTGGAGGCTTCTGAAGCTCATTGATTTGTGAGACGATCCGAAGTTATGCTCGCGAGATCACGAAACACCACAAGATTTTGTGACCGCAGTTGAATGGCAAGGAGTTTGTAATCATGACAACGATAGTCAGCAAAGCTCGTGTTTTTCAGCAAGCATGCCGCGCATGTACCGTACCCAGTCACTCATCGACAAAAACGCTCATTGGTTCGTGTCAACGAAGTTATGCTACCCAAAGCAGTTCAGGGTCTCATCCTAAGTCACCAAACCACAGCAGCAAGCATCTGGGACGAGCGATAACTGTAACTTCGGACGATGGACGGTATCGTTGGGACGAATTGAGCACAGGCGAGAAAGCAGCCCGCACAACTCAACAGTCATTTAATTTCCTGTTGGTGTCTGCGGGTGCTGTAGGAACAGTAAGACACAACTCCGGTGTAACCAAGGTTCACTACTGACTTGCTCAGGTTTGTGTGGCATACTTGCTTTACCAAGAACTCTTCGCCGCTGATTCGAAGACTCGTCAATTCAACCACGCGGTTGATCGCGTAAAAGCAGATCCGAAATGTCGTGAAATTCTAGGGCCAGCAAATCAGATCAAGGCTTATGGTGAACCTACCTCGAACAAATGGGCACGAGCAAGGCCGCTGGCACATACGGTTGATATCGACAGATTTGGCACGACACACTTCAAGATGCATTTTCACGTTGAAGGACCTGATGCGAGTGGTGTGGTCAATGTACACATGACAAAGAGAAGCGACGAAGATGAGTTACAGTACAAGTTGTTAAGCCTGTCAGTGCCAGGTCACGAAACCATTTATCTTGAGAATGCCGATGCTGCCTCACCAAAGCGCGCAGTGGGCAAGATGTTTGGTGTGCAATGGAGGTGAACGTGACGTATCCTCCTCGATGTCAATCTGGCATGTCTGGTGCTTCTATTGCAGTTGGGGGATATAGCATTGCCGTCGAACAGCTGCTTCGCATCACTATGGTTCAGCTTGAGGGTCCGGCACTTATGAATCTCCAATTGGGGATTACTCCAACGTTGTATTTACTTGCGCAAGATCTGCTGTCAACATTACGGAAATCCTTCACTTTACTCGAGCAGTAACCAGATTATTGCTGCCGCCAGTCTTCGATCATGAAGCCACATATAGTACTGATACACGGTGCATGGCATTCCGGTAATGCCTGGGATACCCTTCTCCCATATTTGCACGAATTTGGCTACGAGACTACAGCACTGACACTGCCGTCTGTTGGCGCCGAACCACCATTGACAACACTTGAACCAGAAACGGAGTACATACGCGCAAATATCACACAACTGTTAGATAAGGACGAGGACGTCGTAGTGGTAATGCATTCATACGGAGGCTTCGCTGGTAGCGCCTCTCTCAAAGGACTATCCAAAGCCGAACGACAAAAAGCGAACCTGCCCGGCGGCGTGACCGCTCTAGTCTACCTAACCGCCTGGATGCTAGAAGAAGGACAAACAATTCGCGGCTCAGGCGGTGGCAAAGGAGGCAAAGGAGGACCTTCCAAAATCAAAGAACAGGTATTCCCGTCCTCTACGCTTCCTCATAGCTCGAAGCTAATCAAAAGCAGGGCGACTACCTCTACCACCTCGATCCAATACCAGCATTCTACCACGACATCGACCCCGCCATAGCCCAACAGCACGCGTCACAACTAAAACACCACAGCCTGCCGACAATGTATATCCCTCAGCCATACGCCGCTTGGAAACACATCCCGACCACGTATCTTCTGTGCTCAGAGGACCAGACCATCGTTTACGAACGGCAGTTACAGGTCGTCGAGGATGCGAGAAAAAGTACGGCAATAACGGCGTTTACGTGTGATGCTGGACACTCGCCGTTCTTGAGTCAGCCGGGGCTGACGGCGAAGGTTATTAGACATGCTGCTGGGGAGGATGTGCGAGTGGAGTAAATAGGACTTCCGTCGTTACATAGTTAAGAAGTGTCCATGCTACGAAATTATAGATCGAATTGCGGAAACGATATAATCGCTCTGCACGAGTCTTCATACATTCATATTCATGTACTGCTGTAGGCCAATAGCATAACCCTCTGTCCAGGGTGATTGGAAAAGAAATCCTCAAAAGCGCCGAGGGCCATACACCCAGGGGTATCCCAATACCCTAACTTTTCGTGACCTCCACAACCACAAATAACCAGACCTCACCCATTCCGTTCCACGCCATACCGTAGTATAACCCCCCCAACCCACAACGCCAGTGATATTCATTCTAATCATCACCCAAATAATGCAACCCCAACCCATCCTCCTCCGCCACCAAAACCCTCAACCTCTTCAAATCCTGCGTCCACTTCCTCGTCACAAAATACCACATCTCCCTCTCCTCCGTGACCTTCTCGTCCACATACGCTTCCCAAGTCGGTTTGCTCTGCCACTCCTTGATACAACCGCCGCGGATCAACATCTCCTCTGTTAATGACGGGTACTCGTTTCGTGCGGCGCGGACGGCGTCTGCTTCGCCCTTCTCGCGGAGGGCTTGGAGTTGGCAGGGTGGGCAGACGTGGTCTTGGTGCGGGAGGTGCGGGGGGAGACCGAAGTAGTGGGAGGGGAGGGCGTGTTTGGAGGGGTGTTGTTGGCAGGTGAATTTGAAGGATTTTTGGTTGCTTGGTTGGCGTTGGAGAGTGTTGCTTTGTTGTCGGGATAGGAAGGAGGGCGGGGTGACGGTGGGGAATGATTGGACGCGTCGGAAGGGGGAGGTTGCGGCTGTGGTGGCGGCGTCCATGCCCTCTGTGTCGAAGATTGTGGCGCCGGGAGCGCAGGATGTTGTGCGGGAGAGGGGGGATGCTGTTGCGGGACGGGAATTGCGTGCCTCCTTTTTGCGTTGGCAGTTGTAGCATCTGTATGGTTGTTGGGGGAGGCGGTCGGCGGATACTTTTATGACGGGGCAGGGACCGAGTTTGCAGGGCTCGATGCCCATGAGGAGGCCATGGGTGCAGCTGAAACGAAGAGTGTGAGCTTTACACATCTTGATGGTCGTCTTGAGGAGATGAGGTGAAATACGAGGTGTAGTCGAAGCGTTTCGAAGGTGGTCGTGGCTGCTTAGTAGTCTAGCGACAATTCGAAGTATATGCAGTTTGAGTCACAAGGCTTTATAAGAGGTGCCTTTGCTTGGAGTAGGAAGCTGATCTTTGGAGTGGAGATGTCTTTGGTTGAAGAATATTGGTTCAAGAATGATACATAACAGATATGCTTAGGAAAGAGATCAAAGAACCGCCGTTCGCCGGTAATGTGTTCTCAGTAGAGAGGCGTCGTGTGAAGAAAACGAGATAGCCGAGTTCCGTGACTACACCATCGGTTGTGAAATGAATCGAGTTTCTGCCCCACGGTTCGGGTGTGATGAATAAGACGACCTTGATTTGGGATTGTCAACAATGTTGATTACTTTTCGTGACTGATGTGGTGGTAGACCGATCAGTCCAGGCAACGAACGAACAGGCCGTAGGGTGATGCGAACGAGTGACGAGTCAATTTCTGGAAGCACGAGGTTAGGCCCGTGAAGCGGACTTGAGCTGGAAAGAACGTGGTGATGTACGGGGGTGTGTAGAATGGGGAAAGGAACGAATAAATGCTTCTAAAGTAAACGGCTGATGGCCGACCCTTGGACAGGATTTGCCTAGCCTCCGTTCTGGACGGGATGTCAGAAGAATAGAATTGGTTGGAGAAGGAGATGGTGTAGAAGATAAGATACTAGTCCCTCTGGTAGGATGAGGAAGAGAATATTCAGGCTGGAGAACTGGAGTCAGCCCACGCAGACAGTATGGGGAAGCATCTTGCTTAAGTTGAAGCTTGGAAACATCAAACACAATAGCGCTGGAGGAGTGGCATTCATCTCATGAATCATTACTGGCTACTGTCATGATAGTTCGATGAAAAGCAAAACGAGCGTGTAAACACGTTGAAAGAGGTGGGTTAGGGCTCAGTGGAGAAATACGGAGGCGCCCCAGGTGACACAATCTTCATCCACACTTGAGGTGTTTTCTCAGCCAATACGGACCCCGCCAATTTTATTCACGACCCTCGTTCCCACTGTCCGATACGAATGGCCCCGTATCTTGCTCTTCGAGCTCATATGTGGATCGAGAAACACGAAACGAACAAGCATTTGATTTTGTGCATCGATAACGCCACTATCGTATTACGCCAGTCCTCAATAGGCGAGCTGTTAGCCCAGTTCGAACAAAATATGCGGCCTACTGTAGTGCGTTCTAGCGACCCCCACGATCTGAGCGTCTGTACTGTATAATACAGTATCTTACAACACTGCCCGCGATCTGTACAGTGCAGCGAAGCGTGTCCACGGCCAACATTTACAGTACATACTTGTAGCTGGAGGAAGGACAGCGCGCAGCCTGAGATAGACGTCTTGTACACAACATGCAGTGCTTTTACTATTGCTCGGTGGGCCGAATGTGTAATAACACACGTGATTGTCTCTTTGCGAGTCGGAACTCGGCAGCTCTCGATATGAATGCTTGATGATGCTGGTTTGAGGGTAATGGTGTGACGCGCGTCTTCAGATCGACCACGTGATCTCATAAGCGAACACAGTCCGTCGCAGTGTCTCGTCACCAGCATCATCTGGAAACATTACCTTGTCCATAATGTGTTCAAACAGTTTTCTCACTTGAAAACCCGCACGTCCAGCTAGGTCAAAGAAGTTCATGTCTTTGTCTAATAGCCATGGACGGTACGGTGTGAAGAAGACAAGCGCTCGAGCATCATGAGTTCTGCGAAGAGTTTGTTGTAATGTCTTGATCAGATGCCCGTGTTCGGAATGGTTGAAGAGTATGTCGGCGAGGATGAGAAGATCGAAGCCATCAGGGTTTCCTAGCTGACTCTTCAATTGTCCGACGTCACCGCCCCAGAGAAGCCCTTGAGCAGCAATCAAATGCCTGTAGCTTAAGTCGATAGAGTGATCTATGTTATACTGTAGGTTTTCGATTAAATCAGGGTCTGGATAGTCCGTTACCACCACTCTTTTAGCACCATGTAGGGCACAAATCAAGCTTGGTAAGCCAGCACCAGCGCCAAGCTCGAAAACTGTTTTGTCCTTGACAACGCTGGTGGCATTGTCTTCGAGATAGCGAGCAACGACTTGACCGGCGTTCCACAGCAGATGACCCCACAAAGGGTTGTGGCCGACGAGACGAAGCGTCAGTTCAGTTCCGTTCTTGGTAGTGTAAGTGGTGAAGGTAGCAGGCTTTGCAGGAGCATAGTAATCCTTGGGCTCTCGGAAAAGGTCCAGTTCATCTGAGTCAGAGACTTCCTCGGATGACAAAGACATGGTAGTATAAAGGACTGTCCAAATGTGACCAAGGACCAGCAGTACGAGTTACTAACCAGAGATCGTATTGGGCTGGTACGAGTACTTCTGCACATGAGATCAATCTTGCATGTGAGTACAATAGTAATCCGAGTCATGAACTCAACTCTAAAACCGAGAAGGGAGTACGAACCTGAATCAGTTTCCCACGAGGTTTTCAAATGCCGAGCCTGTACTTTTTGGTGTTGACTTGCCGACGGTGTTCATCCGACCGATAAGAGATCGGTCGATCTCGGCAACTTCATATCTGCCAAAGCTGAAGCTGAAGCCGACGGGAGATTCAGGCTAAACTTCGACATGACGTTGTGGTCGATTGAGCAAATTATCGAGCCGGACGGATAAAGATAGTCGTTGTAGACGACACGTTAATGACGGCCACCTCAACTCTACACACTCTGCTTGACACAGTACACGCACTCGAGGTCGAATGAATTTGTATCTTGGCTGCACATCTTCCAGCAAATGCAGGTCCAGTCTTAAAGTCAAAATGCCGAATGCACCGAGCTAGGAAGAGATTCCGCTCCTAGAGGTAGGTATTTTTAACGAGCTAAACAAATGTGTATCTATTGAGCTCTGTCTAATGTGCAAGCAGCAGAGAGAGCTGTACTGCATAGAGCAATGGCGGTTGTATCTATTGATACAGTCCGCCGAGCCCAGGCTTTCTCGTGGTACTAGTACTAGCTGAATGGCAGCCATGTTCTACAAAGTAGGTAACTTTTTCCGTGACAGAGCGCAGTGCGTGATGCGAATAACCTTGGAGCCGGTCGGCGGCCGTGAAGACCCGAAATTGGCGTGTTTGCCTCATTCGGTCCTTCCCTAGGTGTAGCCGAGAAAGTCTCCAATACTGTAGTGACTACCGGAAGCGTATTGTGTGATCAATTCTTTGTTTCCATCCTCTTTCTAGAGTAATTAGTACTGTACATCGTTGGATTTCAGACCAAATCATTCATCGCTCGCCAATTCACTCCTACACCTGACAGGCACACTACTCGTCACTATCATTAACTTCGTTGCACGTCACATCAACGCCGAATAGCGGCTCCAGTCTGTCCTTCCCCCACATAAGCGGTTCGTGGGGAAATCACTGCATCACAACAAGGCAACAAGACTTTGATCATTCGCTCCAGAACACAACAGGCGCTTCGCCTGTCAGATCTGCCTGTGCGAGTTTTTTGAGACGAGACATAACTATTGTCCGCCCTCAACCGATACTTTCTACAAACCTCTAGCTGAAATCTCTCGGACCGATCTGGGACATTGGTCCGAATATCACTTTCTAGTCTTGGCTCCCTTGAATACATCAATACCGCCTCCAATCTACCCGCCAACCTTTACGCCTTTTCTTCCCGCCATTTGCGATCTCATCCTCAAACCTGCCACCCGTTCTCCTTGTCAACCGTTCACAAGAAGTTCTATTGTACCAATCCACAGCTCCAGGTAGCTAAGAAAGAGATCTTCGCAAGAATAAGGTGGCTTTTCCGACAACCACAACAAGTGTTCAATCACTTTCCAAACCAGCCTGACTCAAGCCTCGTTGGTGTCTATAATGAGCAACTTCCCTCGTCGCAGTCCAAGGCTGAACCAACAACCCCAAAACACATACACGCAACAAGGAGTTGGCTCAATACCAGCCTTCCCGGCATTCTCGCAAACCTCGAGCGTTTCAACCACGTCACATCCTAGCCCTACGAACGGCAATATTCCCCTATCAGGCCAGGGTCAACAGTATTCCCAATTCACGAACCCGCAGTTCCTGGCTCCGGCACAATCATACGGTGTACCACTACCCTCGCCTTCCACGAACGATATTAATCCTTTCTTTGGTCGAAGTCAATACTACGAACAAACCATGGGTGGACAATCACAACAAGACAACTCTAGTAATGTCTCTGTGCAGCAGCAAGAGGACCAGCAGCTACAACACCAACAACATCACAATTCAATCTCTCAACCTCAGAGGCCGAATTACCCGCCTACAAATGTGGCCGGTGTACCTCCGGGCCTTCCTGCAGATTTTCTAGCTGAGGCAGCAAAACGTGCTCAAATGGCTTGTCTGATGCGCGATATGGATGATGTGACTCTGTGAGCCGCTCATCCCCTTGATGATTATCAATGAGTAGGATTGTGTTAACAGTCTTTGTCCACCTTGATGCGTTTGCCACCTGAGCGATATTTAAGATGTGCTGAGGATTCACTCGCATGTGCTGCTATTCGGAAGTGTATGCCGAGGCAAAAGCTAGACCAATAAGTGAAGATCACACCACACTTCCACGTTGATCGCGTAGCAGCACAGCTCGCTCAGAACTTGTCGATGAGCACTGGCTGCTTCTCATCTCTGTTCCCTGTCGCCATTATCATTCAAGCACTACTCACGTCCTTATCTGTCATCTTCTCAATCAAAGCGAAGCATGATTGACCGAGCAGGGGATGTCCTTCACCAATTTGCCTCCACTCGACACCATCGTTATCAACATTAGCATGAATTGGAGTTTCGGGTTTCAACGGTTTTTTGGCATGGACACGAGAGCGTCAGGCATTACAGATGGGTTACGCGGCTACGAGAGATATGATAGGCAGAGTACACGTTTTAGCAGATTGATTTGAGGAAGATACCACGACCTAGCCTACATCAGTTTAATTGATCACCATTCTTTTCTCATCTTATGTAACTTCAAACTACACGATCGAGCTCTCTCCTTCCATCCTTTACCTTCGAATCAATTTCCTGTCTCGCACGAACCAAGTCATGTACTGTATTTCTCTTTCAATGTAAACACAAAACATTCTGGGGAATCAATGCGTTTTCACTCTGCTTTGTGCAAGAAAGCAGTATTCGTAAACTTATACACACCCCAGTAGTGTTCATTCAATGGTGCTCGCTTGCCTGGCTTGTATAACGTGTTCGTCGTACGCAGATGTATGCTTTCTTTCAGATATGAACCATACAACAGTGTACATAGGTACCTACATGGCCTTGTCTTATGTATGTATGTATTTATGTATGACTCGGAGTTCGTGAAAGTACATTCGGTTCTTATCGTTATGAGCAATCGATTATCCGATCGATTGGTCAACTGTGTGTATGACAACAGTATGCAGTACCTACCTAGGTACAGTTCAATGCAGTACGCAAAAGTACACATGTGCAGTAAAGTGAATAGGGCTCGGAAAAGTCTCACGGACAACGACGAGGACGGGGAAAGAGGATCGTGAAGTGGGTTGAAGATTGAATGTCGTTTTTGATTCGATGGAGATTGATAGATCGGTATCTGAGTACTTGCTGACCTAGGTATCTACGTATCTTAATGCCCATCCCATACCGTCCTATCCCAAACCAGCCCACTCCGCCTCCAAAAACCGTGCAAAACTCACCGCTATATTCCCCCTCCCCTGCGTATACCCCTGTCTATGCGCGATCGCACCACGTTGAACCTGCGTGTATTTCCGCCTTAGCCTTTGCAGTGCCGGTTGTGATAGGACTATGCCTTCGGGGATAGTTACGTCGATATCGATTGTGTTGGTGTGGTTGGTAGGACTCGGATCGTGAGATGGCAAGGATATGGTTATCGTGCCGCCGTCGCCGGTGGTGGTCAAGTTTGCGTCACGGGCGGCGGAGAGGATGAGTTTTGTTATTTCGCCTGTTGTTAGTTCGAGGAGTTGGAGGGCGTTTGGGGCGCTGGCTGTGGGGAGGATTGTTGTGCGGTATTGTTTTACTTCGGCGGCGGCGGCGGCGGGGGTTGTGGTTTGGTTTGTGGGAGGGTTTTGCTGGGACGTTTGTTTTGGGTGGTGTTGTTGGGAGAGGGCTTTCTTGCTTGGGGGGTTTGTTGTGGTGGGGAAGATTGCGGACCAGATTTCGTCGTATGGTGGATGAGCGTCGGTGGAGGGGATGGTGAAGAGGGGTGTGTCCCAGCGGGTGAAGGGCGAGGGTGGCTCGTAGCGCATGAACAGGGATGTGAGAGTGGTGGGAGAGTAGGGGAGTGAAGAGCGTGTAGACGGCAGTGTTGAGGGCGTATGGGAAGATCTTGACTCCTGCGATGTGGGTGCATCAGTTTGTTCGCTTATGTTCTGGAGTGGTTGACTATCTGTGGTTGCTGGCTCAACTCTATCGGCTATGTAGAGAGATTTAAGCGTCATCGTTTCGTCCGTTTGAGCTTTCTGAGAGAGCTCGGCCTCATCGTCACTTACTGCAGCGCCTGTGCTTGAACTGCGTGATCTTGTCCCATTCATTGCTACACTGTCGCCATAGATGGCTGTGTGACTCTCTGGTTTGAGATCACCAAGTACATCCTTTCCAATATTTGGGGCTGGAACTTGTGTCTTGGTGCCATTTCCCCCCGCTTGTCCTTCTTCAGAGATTGGCCAATTCCATGCTTCTAATCGAGCAGTATTCCAAGCTATGCATTCATCTTCTCTTGCTGCAGAATGAACAACCACAGATCTGGTGCTTGCAGCCTTTGCCTCACAGAAGAGTTGGTAGCGGAAACCTTTGATATAGTTTGGCGCATCCGCTATCACAACTGTGTTCTTGTTAACTGCACGTTTGATCGCGGAGAACTCTTCAGCACGGGCAGTCTTCTCTAGACGTGCAAGATCGTATATCTGGTCTCGTGGGTTGATAGAGGGATCAGGTGGCTGATATGAGTTCGAGTCCTCTACAGGCGGGTCTAGGGAGGCATGGTAAGAAGGTATGTAGACGACTGTGCGATTGACATCGTCTGTGGCGGCCTTGATGCGTGATTCAAACTCCTTTAGTATTTGACGTGCACGACGAGTCTTGCCAGAACAGGGTGTTCCAGTGATGATAATGAGCTAATCATGTTTGTGAGACAATGTAATCAGAAGAGCATTGGAAAGATGCTTACAGGCATGATCGAGTATGCGACAGATTAACGATTATGAGGGGATGTTATTTCATGCCAAAAGTTTTGGTGTGGGATGTGGGGTTTATGGGCGGTATCAGAGTAAAGGTGGATGCCTTCTAAGCCCTAATAATCCTTGCCCATCCTTTAGATAATCATGGAGCATTCGCAGTGCACTCCAACGGGAAAATGAGAGTTAAAACATTATGTTTTGTATTGCTGCTGTTGCTGTTGAACCATGTATACATGCCATAATCACTTTTCCCCTCAAACTTCAAGGACTACCACCTCCTGCCAAACTTCTGGTCACTATAGAGCTATCAGAATTCAATCAACCTTCCAACTAAATTCACCCATAATATCTATATAATGTGACATTGGGGTTGATGCAAGTAACAAGCAAGAGTTGTCCACCAGGTACATTTAGGCTTTAGAGAACAACAAAGGTCAGTGAAAGGTCCACTCGATAGGACTGTCTCTGAATGATGGTAGATTCGAGTCAAGTAGTCTTGGAAATCCTAGAGAGGGATGTTCCAGGGCAGTTCCTTGGATCCAATGGCTTCCTGAGGTGTACTGTGTAGGTTGAAAGCACGAGCTCTGCTAGAACAAATGGGTATCAAAATTCAAAACACTATGACACAACGGTGCCTACCCCCCTCAATATGCAGCCTGGATATAAGGTCCATTTCCATATGGTTGAGTCATCATTTGGTGTGATGTGAAGTTCATATTGTCGACGGTCATGCCTGGGATCATGACTCCTTGAGCCTGAAACTCTCTTCCTCTGTGGCCTGGATAGCGTGGGTCACTGATACTTCTTTGTTGACCATGGTAGTGGTTTGTCTGAGCTCTGGATGAGCCAGTCCTCTTCATAGCCACGGAGCTAGAGATACCGGGGTTCCTCTTTCGCCGGGAGGCATCCATGTAATCTCGATCGGGGACATCATCATTAGCGTTGTCAGGCTCATCCCAACCATGAACACGTTTCATGTGATCACGCTGGTTCCACCGACGAGGAAATCCTGTATCCGGACGGGCTCTTTCGCATCCAGGAAATTTGCAGAGGTAGGGATTGCGTCCATGGTTGTGCATCCCGTGCATTTCACGTTCATGTCGGAAGAGGCAGGCATTGGAAGAAAAGCGTAAGTTCCGGCAATTCTCGTCCTCCAAGGATTTGCAGGTGTAAGGCTTCAGGTGTGAGTCCAGGTTCTTGCTAGAGGATGGTTAGATGGGCCAAGACTGTTGGATCGATAATTACCTACGCATAGATGCACTTTTGCTTCGTGGGCTTGTGGCTGCAAGTACCCTCGTGAGCGAACGGGCAGTGATAGTAGCCATCCTTATCGGCTTTGCTGTCGTAACGAGGGTCATTCCTGGGATTATTCTTGGTCTTGTCCATGGACTCATCCTTGGAACATGAGAGGTTTGGGGATTCCGAAGTAGGGGTAGCGTAGTTCCTTTCAGAAGCAGATCTTAGGGGCCGATGTTGTGCTAGCCGGCGTCCAGTTCTGGTGGAAGTTAGTATTTCGATGATATGACGATAGGTAGGGTGACTCGACCTAGCGAATTGCAACTTCGAGACACCAAGGTATTCACACTCCTGGGCTGGTTCCGATAAGGGTTCATACATTAACAGGTCGTCCCTTCCAGAGTCATCAAAGTCCATGGTATCAGGAAACAGTGGGGGGGTTAGCATCCCATGGTTCGTCCAATTTGGATCCGAGTATGGGGAATAGGGGTATGTTGTAGATTGAATTGTGGCCAGATGGAAGGTATCGATGCAGGAGGCGATTTGAGCTTCAGTCATTGGTGGGGATATAGAGCTCCTATAAGAGGTTCCTGAGGAGGAAGACGACGAAGCTGAGCTTTCATACATGATAGAGGCATCCAGACTGGCATCAAAGATTGGTTGGTGTGTCAAGTCTCCAGGGGCCACCGATAAAGTAGGAATATGTGCACTATCACTTCCGGGGTAAAAGGCATCAGGCACGGACATCCAGCAGTTCGCAGCCATGGGGTGGAATTCTGTTGGCCCTGAAACAAGTTCAAAATGTGAGGTAGACGTATCTGCCAGATATGAGGGATATGCTGCATAAGATGCCTGAGGGACCTTTCCAGAGACGTGGCGTGGTACACGCTTGTAAGCCTCAACGGAGATCTTGGTCCTAGACGATGGCATGCTTGGTGCTGCTCTCCTAGTGGACATCTTGTCTTTCCAGAAGCCAAGGATGGTTATCTATCAAGAGCAACAAGTTAGTTGAATGCACTGTGACATCAAAAAGATACGTGATAGAGCCCGGAAGTGGCCAGTGATTGACCAGTCTAGTCCTCAGGGAAGGTGAAGAATGGTCGAACAAGGCGGATATTGCGGTGGTCCAGTTGCTAAGTTGATCACAAGATAGGCCAGTTTGCACAGAGAAAAGCTATCCATTGATGGTGATTTGTGGTCCAAAGAAGCTAGTTGAACATTGCAATCAGTGAAGTAGTTGGCAGCCGCTAGTGACGTGACGTGTTAACCATGACATATACTTGAAGCATTGCATGACCCGAGATGATTGACGAACAGATATTGGCGAGTTTCCAGAAGATCATCAGCGCCAGCCGACACGGGTGGCCGAAGGAAAGTTGTGTATAGGTCGAACAGCACGGTCCATTCACGTAAGCATGTTGATCCATGGGCAAGCAAGCGGCCAGCATCCTGGTAACGAAGCGGATTAACCTGGAACAACATCGGACATGAGAGATTTCAAAGCAGCAACGACGTCGGAATGAGCAACATTAGCTCTAAGCTTCAGACGAATTTACACCACGAGGGCAACGTCATATATGCAAACGAATGACCTCTGCATGGAGCAAAGGATCTATCGCCGCGAAGCATACTGTCGAAATGATCCTGGAGAAACCGGGGTCCCTGGAAGACCGAAATGCCACGGAGCGTAATCATCCAGGTCAGGAAGGAAGGGTTATACTAACCTGCTGAGTTTGATGTGCCGGTCAGGGCAAGGCTGAGCCGAGGATATTGAGCTGAAGATCAAATGGAAAGGGTGAAATCCAGGGACTGTATGTAGGGTGGCCAAGCGACAGCAACAGGAACGAAGTAAATCAAGCCGGAAGCAATCCTGTGGAAAATCCTTTGGGTATCCTGTGGAATAATGGTCCTTGTGGTGATAAGCTGGAAGTCCTTTGATAATTGAAAGTGTTTGCGTATGAAAGTCACGATCCTTAGCAAGTACAGTGAAGGTGAGTTGAAGTGGGAGACATGAGATTGCAGGCAGAGGGGGACAAGAGTGAGCTTTAAAGGACAGATGGGAATGAGGTCGACGGAAGTGATGCTGTGGTGGGATGGGCCGACGAGCAAAGTGGGCGGCAGCAAGCGAGGTGGAGCTGGTGAAGCCAAGTTTTGGTGGCACTAAGGATCACTCTAGCCGCATGCAGGCCGCTCAGAGCCATATAGCTGGACCAGCAGCAAGCCTCCGGATGGGCGCCGCGCTGCACCCAAGACAAGTAGTTGCTGGGTCACGGAGAGACAGTCAGCGATTCAGAATGATCGGCGTTACATGATGTGATCATCAGGGACCATGTTGCTCGCTTCATTCGTCATTCGCGTTCCATCCGAGGTGATCAAGTGCATCTGCCCGTGCGTCTCTTTCGAATCGTCGTCGACACTTGAATGCAGTCTAATGCAAAATCCTCACACACCGCATCGATGTTGAGTGACGTGGCAATGTTGTTGACAAGGACATGAACCGGCCAGCGCCTACGATAGGACAACTCTGCATTAATGGTGACCAAGAGCATCATCATCAGCCTTGTCTTCTGCAGTTGATGCTAATGTGTGTTTCAATATGGTTTCCCATGACTGGTCAGTGTTGAGGACAGCGCAGAGGACATGTGCTACAACGACGCTCCAATTTTTGCTCGAAAAACTGTACTCTGCTGAGTTCGCCAGTAACAGCATGTCACAATCGTGACACCGATGGAGCTGGCTGACAGAAGCAGCTCTACTTGGTA
Organism: Neophaeococcomyces aloes; assembly: GCA_022813445.1. Lineage (NCBI taxonomy): Eukaryota > Fungi > Ascomycota > Eurotiomycetes > Chaetothyriales > Neophaeococcomyces > Neophaeococcomyces aloes. The sequence goes on along the minus strand of JAKLMK010000028.1, from coordinate 91,306 downwards.
CAGTCATGGCTGACGCCCAAAACGGGATGTGCGTCATACCTCGAAAAGTGAAAGTAATGCCTTGGTCGACAGAAATGGCATTTCTAGAAATGATAGACCGATTGAATTGCTGAAATAGGCCTTGTCAATGATTGACAGTGTACTTTTCCGGTTCTACTATGCTACTTGTGTAATCTGATCAGCAAGGTACAAGGAAACCAGATGGTCCTTGAACTCGGGTCTTTATTGCTGGAGCAGCAATTCCGAATCTTGGCAGGATCAGAGTCTCTAATGCATCTATTCAGGAGTTAGCCAAAGAACAATCGTGTATCTTGTAAGGTGTGCCAAGCTAGAGAGAATTCAGGAGCTGTTAAGATGGTACATGTCTTCGTTCATGTGTTTCAGTTGAACTATGCATTTGATGTGGATATTCATCATGTGTTGTGATAGTAAGTGTTCGAACAGGGAAAATCTCGTACCTGGTAATGTTTGCGACGTTCGAGTCTGAAACGCCTCAATGTCGCAATGATAAGTTGCCCAAAGCACGATCAACCATGGATCATCGACGTTCTCCAAGTAATATCGAAAGTGGCAGCAAAGAGTTATATTGCTTGAGCTATGTCAAACTGTGTCTCAAGATTAGAGGTGTTGAAAATTACTCCCTGCTTCTTGCAAAATACTTTTCAGGATACAAACATAACAAACTTCCATGGAGCTTACCTGGTGCGTAGGAGTTAGTTTGACAGCTGAGATCAATCACATTTCGCTACAGTACAAGCTCAAGAATGAATGCATGACTTGCAGGTCCCGAACGTGAAGCTTGTTATGGAAGAGCGGCAGCTTTCCTTCAATTCTCTATCTGAGTGGATCATGCTTCATTATGACTCAAAGCACACCTGCTAGTTGCTCAGGGAAGGTCTCATATGTGCTTACCGAGCGTGACGGTCGAAGCATCACCGGCGATGGAGTACATATAGCCTCGAGACTCTTCGAAATCGTGGGTATGGGGCGCGATCTCCGTTGACTTGGTGAACGAGCAGTCTTGAGGTGATTGATAATGCTGACAATAATGCTGTGTGCGAAATTGTATTAACTCGGATAGCTACCAGTACCTATATTCGCTTGCTCTGTTGGTGAGGCAGGCGCCCCCGGTGTGTCGACGGGTGCCTGCATCGAATTCAAACGCTTACTCAACGCGACCCAGATTGTGCGACGCTGACTAGACTTGTTGTCACACGCAACCGATATATAGCATGTTGTGTAGGTAGAAAATATGAACTGGACTGGTGGTAGGCTAAATCGTCATACGAAGAACAATGATAGGGGTCTCAAGGCTCAAAAGCAACACTTTGCCAAAGCATCACTAAACCATCGAAAAGCTGCGCTGCCTACAGACCTCAGTCATCACCCAAAACCTCCACTTGCGCTCTCGCAGCCGCCTCGGCGACAGTCGTATCGCTTGGGTGTTCAGCATGCATCTTCAAAGTTAGAACATTCAAGTATGTCATTGACATGTCGATCATTGCAGCAGTAGATACTAAAACGATCCCAGACTCGTGCCATGGAAGTACTGCTCAGTTCCTGGCACGGCAACGAAGTTCAAGGACATTTGGCGAAAATGACAAGGAGCCAAGCATTGGGCTTACGTTTGAAGATCACACGGACATCGAAGAGAAAATTGGAGACGATCCTCGTGAAGCGAGGAAGAAACTGTTGAACAAGGCTGACTGGCTGGCATTGATACCTCTCCGTCCCCTGAACATCCATTTTCCTTCCACAGACGAGATGACCAAGATTGGACGACATAGAAAGCTTGCCAAATTCGATCCTAACCCGACAGCAGTCCCTCCTAGCCATCTCGAGCCTACCACTAGATCTCAGTTGGGCAAGCGGAAACGCTCTCTGGAACCTTTCTCACCTTCAGACATATCTTGTCGAAGCTACGATGATGGCGGTGGTATGGCATTGTCGCCAAGCCTGGCCTTGCCGACAGCTTGTATTTTGCCAGTGCATGCGCTAGAAAGTGATTCTGCGCAGATATTGAGTTCAGACACGAGCATGTCGCTGCCCGATCTACCACGACCTGATCAGGATAGAGCCCATTACCGACTAGAAGGAAGGACTAGCGCAGTCAATGAACCTTCCCCGGAACTTCTTTGCCTTGGAAAAGCGAGATCACTTGGTCTAGGTAGCTTTGATGATATACAAGCTAGATCTTTTGCTTCATCATCCCGGTCAACGGAAGAGTCGGACACAAGAAGACAGAGTTCTACCGTAATGCAGGTCTCGCAGAAGGCAAATAAACCAACGACTGGATTTCGAATGTCCGCCAATAGACCCACCATCATGTCTCTGGACTCGAAAACCAAGCCTCCAATCTTCACACTGGACTCACAGATTGAGAGTACGCTCACTATCAATAGTAGTATGCCTACAGATTCGCTGGAAGCAACATCATCGCAGCGAAGGTTGACGCAGCATTCTATTGAGCCCTTGGACAATATCACTACCACTAGAGACTTTGCTCCAGACACTCCATTTAATAAGATCAAGAGATTTCAAGCATCTCCGACCTCACCATCCAGCTTGCACCATCCGGGCTATGAGGCGGACCCAGCGCTCTCAAGTACGAATTCCACGTTCGAGAGTCAGCAAAATTTGAATAAGTCCTTCGCTCCCGCTCATACGATATTCAAACCACACGAGAGGTCTGTAAAAGCAAAGGCAGGCCAGCCGCCACTCGCCATCGGTTCAACACCGCAGTACAAGCTTGATGACGAATTTAACATGCAACAGGATCCATCCATGTGGGCAGCATGGAGTCCCTACACATCTAGCGAGGCACATCTAACAGAGGACCAGATCAGAGGATCTTCATCGTCCATAAGTCAGCTATACCAAGCTACAGGTCGGTGCACTACTTCAAAATCGTCCTCAATGTCTGAACATCCATGCTGTCACGATGATATCCGAGCCTTCGAATCTCCTTTTGCAAATAAGCCTGCTGAGTCGATGATGATACTTCTGGGTAGCTGTCGACCGGATCGTGCTCTTGAGCGAACTTTCACGGATCAAGCAATGACCGGTTTCACCTGCTCAACACCAGAGAAACGACAACCATTATACATAATGAGACAACCATCAGTATCGGCAGTATCGTTAGAGGCAGACACAGCGACACCTAAGTTACTACGCTATGCAACTCATGTACCAGTACTGGGGGAGAATCGGAAGCACGGTGTTGTTTGTCGTACACCTTCGAAGCAAGTCGACCAATCTTCCCACCGCTTTTCAAAAAGCACTCCCTTTCCAATGCTATATTCATCCTCCAGTCGATGAGGTTAGATTTACGACTCCCAGATGGGCAGTTCTAGATCACTAGCTATGACGAGGCACTACTTGATCCTAATTCGTACATCTCCACCATCGCCATTGGTTTATTAGCTTATATTGATCAATTTCTGAGTCACTTCTGCAATGTTGATTTGAATCTGTAGCGCTTGTTCTTGCGAGGTTGGGATATTAGTTTGACGGTACACTGAAGAGGCTCAGTAAGACATAACCGGATGTCAAAGCCTGTACTCCACAACCAACTTTGTCACCATGGCTATACAGTCATAAGGATGGTTCGATAGTCCTCCGTTATGAGCCTACCGAATGATATTCATAATTCGGCCGAAACACGGACTTTGTGCCTACCGTATACTTTAACCACATTCTAAACTTAGTAATCAAGATCTATGGCAACAGATGGAGAGCGTACTTTCGTGCACCCTCTTCTGACCTGTTACATGCCGCTATAACCTATGAAACTGAGTATTGGTAATACATCTTATCAATCAGATGATCGCATGATGAACTGCAGCCGTCTCAAGGCTCATTCGGACGAAGCAAAAACTGTGCCGAGGCAAATAGTACTCGTTGCTATTTACTTGCTGTGCCTCACTTTCTAACACGGCATGGAGATAATAAAAGCACACAATGGATGTCAGCATAAAAGATCAAGTGTAAACACTCGAGACCCACCGCCCAACAGGTCTCGTCCAGCACTAACACCTTGAACCTAACAATACAACGCAGCCCTATCGTCCCTCTGGCCACAACTCCCTTCACCCACTCCATCCGACCCAACACATTCCTTCCAGAAACAAAAAAGCAATGGCCGAATCCTTCTCCCACACAGTCGACACCGCCGTCCAAAATCGGCAAATCGCGGGCGGCGCCGCCCTCGCCGTTTCCAAAACAGGGCAGACCCTCATCTCCAAGGCCTTTGGACACACATCTGTCGACGACACGGCCCGCCCATTTGCCATGGACACAGTGTTCTGGATCGCGAGTTCGACGAAACTTATTGCTTCTATTGCGGCGTTGCAGTGCGTTGAACGGGGATTATTTGGGGAGAAGGGCGCTGATGTCGTTATTGGAGATGTGTTGGATGGTTGGGACGAGGTTGATATTCTCGAACGCTTTGATGGGGATACTCCGGTTACACGGAGGGCTAAGGAGAAGATCACCTTGAGGCGGTTGTTGACGCATAGTAGTGGGATGGTTTTTTCTGGGATGCACCCCAAAGTAGCGAGGTGGAGGGATGTGGTTAAGGGGGGCAAGGGGGATCCGGGGGATGTAGAGACTTTGAGGAATCCGGTTGTGTTTGAGCCCGGGAGCTCGTGGGCTTATGGAGTTGGGATTGATTGGGCGGGGCAGATGGTGGAGAAGGTCAGTGGGTTGACGTTGGGGGAGTATATGCGGAGGAATGTGTTTGAGGTGTTGGGGATGGGGAGTACGACGTTTCGACCGAAGCGAGATGAGGGGTTGATGGCACGGATGGCTGGACAGGTGCAGAGGAATGAGAAGGGGGAATTGATTCCTGAGTCGAGTGGGATGTATCCTGTACGGGACTACAAGAATGATTTGGGCGGTGGTGGGCTGTATAGTTGTGCGGAGGATTATATCAAGGTTTTGAAGTCGTTGTTGGTGAACGATGGGAAATTGTTGAAGAGTGATGGGGAGATGTATCAGGAGTTGTTCCGGGGTCAGTTGGAGCATCCTGAAGCACTTACTGATCTGGTTCAAAATACGCCATTTGGGGCGCTTGTCGCGCCGGGTTATCCTAGGACGGCGGAGACGCAGTGGAATTATGCGCTTGGAGGGGCAGTGGTTGAGAAGGAGATTCCGGGACACGCAGCGAAGGGTACGTTGTATTGGAGTGGACTACCGAACAACTACTGGTTTATTGATCGCGAGAACGGGGTTTGTGGGTTTTATGCTAGCTGGTTGATGCCGCCGGGAGATGCTATTACTGGAAACATGTTTGCTGCACTTCAGCAGGCGGCTGTCAAGGAGGCTGGCAAGGAGGCTGCCAAGTTATGAGGAATCGTATGTTCATTTACGCTACTTGTCGTGGAGGTGACAATACCGAGTGTTTGAGGTTGAGCCGTGCAGGCCGTAATGACACGGGTGTAAGAGGTGACAGAAGGATGGTTTTGAAATGTGCCATACAGTAACAGGCTCAATGCTGTAGATCACGTTCAAGCTCACAATTGACTGTCACCAGAGCCAACTGCAGTAATCCCAGAGGAATGCATACCTACCCGAACCACCCAACCGCACCGTTTCCATACGAGTAGTCCCAGTACCTTGGGCAACCAACCCATACTTCATCAAAACACCAGAAGACAACACTTCACACAACCTACCTGTACTCATGCTCGGCCGATCCCCGTCTGTGTATGTACCTAAATACTCAATCTCCAGCAGTCCTCAATCATCATCATCAGCACAAACCACACTCACACTTCTCGTCTCCATTACATATCCAGCACATCTCTCCTGGATATCCAACAAACCCACCTCGGGCATTAACCAGTCTAGCAAACCCCGTCCGGAACATTTCAATATACCGTACCGTCCACATGCACATGGCACCACATACATGCCTACCAAGTAGTAGGTACAGTACAGTATAAGCTCCCATCATCAACCCACCTACCTATCCAAAGCATAAACAGAACCATCCACCCCACTCGCGGGAAGTGCTATTAAACGCGAAAACGCGAGATGCGAAAGACCGAGAACCCCAGATCCAATGCGCCGACAGTGTCCACATTCATCTCCTAAAGCCAGGCACTGCCCTCTTAGATGGAGGGAGGGAGGGAGGGGAGGAGTGATTACACAATCTCGACAACTTGAAGTTTTGCGGAGGAACGAACCATGTGTGCTAGCGCTGAACGAACGGGCTGAGAACGGCTCCGAGTGCGTCCGCGCGGGCATGATTGTGTCGAGATAGGCCACTTTGAGTCGTGAATTAGTTCCTCTGAAGTCGAGATCCCAGGCGAGAAGTGCCTAATTCAACGTAGCCTTCCTAGTAGCGAATGTCCGTCCGCGGACCCGTCGAATCCATATTCACTGCTAACAAAAGTATGGAGTACATAGCAGCTCCATACCTTAACTCTAAACAAAAGCACCTTTCAGGACCAATCTGCTGGCATACTGCACTGGAGTAATTCCAAAACACGGCATCTTAGAAATAGACTCGGACTATACTATATCGCGAGAAGGAGATGTTGAATTCAGATGGAATGTGGTATATAAGTTTCGAAGTCCTCGGACACAACTCATCATATCACTACCAGCAACAGCAGAAACATCCACAAGTATCAGAGAACATAATCACTACTCAACTCAACTCAACAACCACAATTTCGACACTGATCCAATCGTTATTAAACACATACCTCGAAGCAATAACAACAAGAACATCACCACCATCACCGTCATCATGATCTCAACCGAAAACCAACCCCAAGATGCCGTCGCCCGCTTCAACGAGCTCAAAACAACCCACGACTTCCTCTTCGTAATCTGTTAGTCCAGTGCCCAATTCTCCCATCCCCCTCCCACATCCATCACCACACATCCATCACCACACATCACAACCTCAACTCAACTAACACTTACTCCCCCAGTCTTCCGAGGCCACTGGTGCCCCTTCTGCATGTCCTACCTCAAAACCCTGGAATCAATCAACAAAGACATCGAATCCAAGGGCGGCAAAGTCCTAGCCATAACATCAGAAATCGCATCCGAGCTTCCCAATACGCGAACAGCATCCGGGTATACGGGCGAAATCGTCGTCGATACGCAGAATAAATTGGCGACGGAACTCAAGAAATTTGGGTTGTTGGATGTGGCGATCTCCGAAAAGAAGGGGTATGAGTTTGGGATGGCGCAGCCGGCGATCTTTGTGAATCGATTTAGTGAGAAGAAGGTGCTTTTTCAGTGGGCTATTGTGCCTAGTTTGGTGAGGTTTTGATCATCAACCACTTTGTTGTTGGGTGGATTGCTAACGTTGGATTATAGAAAAATCTTGGTGGTGCGAAAGATAGACCGGATTTACAGCAGTTGTGGGAGAATGTTCAGTCGCAGCTGAAGGGTGGAGAGACGATACATAAGAAGTTGAAGCTGCAGACGTTCTTCGGCGTGATGTACGGAAAGATTTTTGGTTGAGCATCGCACACTGGTTATATCTCCGATCATAATGACGCAGGCGACGAAACTAGGTCTCAACTGCCAATGTCTGTTGCTTCTCAGAACCCGGAGAGCTAGGAGGGAATTCCTTTTCGTGGGAGTTGGGCTGCTTCAGTGCATGATGGCTGGCAAGATAGCCAAAGTGTTGTGGATGGAGTTGTTTGCTTGGATAGGAGTTTTGGGCCGGCGCATGGCAGAAGGTTGTTATAGCTGCTTCATCAGCAGTATACGACTTCATTGGGAGCACAGAAGCTCCACTAATAGATCAGACACCTGCGAAGCGTTGGCCTGCTTGGAAATCTACCATTCTTGGAAAGCCCAGATAGTTCGGCTGCAATGTCAGGCTTTAGACCATTGTCCTCTAATATATTCACCATGATCATCTTCTCTTCATCTGTCTTGGACTGGTATGACTAGGGTGTTCAAGGTGGATACTCCATTGAACAGAGCTTGCTCCTGTGTCTGAAGAGCCGTTCCAATCGGTGCTGCGGCAAGTATGTACCTTTAGTGGGTTCATAATGCTGTTCACCTCTGCATCAATCCGAATGGGACGCTGCTGCGGAGTTGCCATGGATAGTAGCTATATCACGAACAATGCATCCTCGGGACGAGTGTCACTTACACAGAAGCTCTTCTGTTGGACACGGATGACACGTTCCTCGTCTCGAGCTTGAGGTTGAATGGCGTATGGTGTGTATTGCCTCAGTATCATTGACGTGATCAAAGTGAGGGCGGCTGTGAAAAGAAATCTTCTTCATCCTCCCCTGCTCCCTATCGACCTATCTTCGTTCGTCGTGTTGACATTTCGGTCTACTGAGACTCTACCTGGTGACCTTACTAAATCGTTTCGCAGGCTAAAACGCCGAGCTGCTGCTATTGACATTGATTCGGATCTTGGAGGGAAGGATAGTCGTTTGTCATCAGATGGACTGGTCGGTGAAGTCGTGGCCTCAACGTATTCTCTTTTCCTGACTGTTCGAAGAAGACTTTCAAGCAGTCGATCCAAGACCCATTCGGCCTCTGATTGCTCACTAGTCATGGGACTATTCGAATCCAACCAATCCCACTCAATAATACCGTCAACCGCTTCATCGCGTTCGAGCTCCTTGCCAATATCTCCAGAATTCTTCATCTTTTCTTCGAGTCTGGAGAAACGAATTAACCTGGAGAACTCGACCCATTCCTCATAATCATAGCGCTTCCTAGGATTGTGTTTCATGTCGTCGGCAACTCTACGGAGTGCATAAGCAAGTCTTCGTGACATTTGAGGCTCATTGAGCTCTTCATCTGCCAGCTCTTCAATCGTCTTATGGGGCATATCCATCTCGTAATCTTCGTCCACATCGTTCGGTTCCTGCGAGCGTCGTGCCAACGCGGTACTGGTGGCTACGTCTGCTCCAGGCTCAAGCTTTGCTGACTTCTCGTACGAGTGCCCGACAACTGACAACCTCCGCTGAAACCGTTCTTTCCTCTGGACGAACCAATCCAGACCCCAGCCTCTACCTTTACCAAGAAAGGCGAGACCACCATAATCCAAAACTTTTCTCTTGAAGCCTCCGATTGCAGTTTCGCCCAAGTCTGAAACCAGGACAGTCATAGTGGGCACAGCGATCAAACTCCAAACGACAAAGAATGCCTTACCAGCATTACTTTTCGGACTGAGGTCTCCATACCCAATGGTAAGAAGCGACACGTAACAAAAATAAAGCCCTTGGAAATAGGACATGTTTTGGGTTTTAGCTTCGCAAACCATGAAGACAGCAGCACCGACACACCACAACAAACTAAAAGAAATGACTGACATGGTGAGAGCATACCATCTTCGGAATCTTTTTGCCTCGAACTGAATGTTACGCATCTTGTCGAACCGATCTTTCTCACTTGACATTAATATAGCTTTCTGTGTCCTAGTAGGTACCAATGGAGTCATGCGTCGTCCAATTGACCTGACTGTCCTCAGGACTATGGGCTGCGTCTTCGATCTCGAATGATTGTCCTTCGTAGGTTGAGATTCATCAACTCGCTGCGCACCACTATTGTCACTGTTCACATCACTGGGCCATGGAGTATTGAAAGTTATAGATCTGTTCATAGCAGTTTGTGTCTTGGCCTTCTCGTCTAATTTTTGCTGTATCTGGGCTGCTTCAAGTGGTCGCGATATAGTCGTGCCCACGCCTATTCGATTGCGTTCGAACTCTTTCGGCGGCAAGTCCTGCACTGAAACTACGCGGCTCAGGGTGTTAACCCGTCTTGCCTCGATATGCTTCTTGACGACATTCTCCTTGCTTAGCTCTTGCGCGAATTTGTGAATACTTGAAACCATCAAACCAAGAATGATAGTCCCACCAACAGAAAACGGAAAGACTAAACCACGACCGGTATTAGTTTGAGCATAGATGTCACCGAACCCGACCGTTAGTAATGTAACATCGCAGAAGTATAATGCATCAGGGTAGACCCAGCCCTCAACACGTGCGAAGACAGCTGCGCCACCCGAGAGCCAGATGAAGAAGATCATGGTCTGCAGGATTAAATTTCTTTGTTCATCATTCAAGTCGAAGTGTTGAGGATAGTGACCAAGGAAATAGCCCAACATATTGGCCATGAGTAGCATGGCGTTGAGTAGGTACAAGCACGCAGCGATGATAGCATGCCAATATCCCTGACTGTAGACCTGGCCGGGCTCGATTGGATCATACATGTGCATCCCAACAGTTATGCCAATGAGGATTCCCGATGCAAGATAGAACAGCAAGATGGTGACTGGCAGTGCAATAATATACCTGATTTTCTTGGTGAAGTTGCAAAGGAGGAATATGTTGCCAACGAAGCCACAAGCCAAGGAGGCTCCATTGAGGTCCAAGCACCAGTGAGGATCTTTCCGAGGCTCGCCAGTCATGTACTGGGTGGTCAGGTCGTCAGACAAAGTGATATCTCGCCAAGAGACAACAAGAGCCGCGATGCTCAGCATATTAGCCATTGGTGCAAACGTGGCAGCGATAAGTGGTATAGCGGTGCTAGCGAACCACCAGTCAATCGGGTCATCATCTTCCCTTCCACGAAACTTCAGTCTGCCTCCAAGTGCAGTGTGAGTGCGCGATTTCATCAGAGGATAGTCGTTGTCGAGCGCACCATTGTCCGTTGGCCAACTTTGCCGGTACCCATTAACACCACGATCTGCTACAGTTTCATCGTTTGTAATCCCGATCTCTTTCTTGGCTGTATCTAATCCTGTGCTTCCGCTCGATGTAGACGGTGGAGATTCCAATGGACCAACGGGTATTTGCTTCGCATCAATTGTCGTTGCATTCATGTTGAGGATCGTAGGCGGCGTGCGCTCTTGTGCTTAGCGAATGCTAGTCCCTTGGTGTTTTACACATGATAGCCGCGTATGTGTATGGGAACGTCCTAAACATGCATGGACTTAGGACGGTCGGAAGGGTTTGTAAGATGAGAATCGCTGCTAGCAAGAAGCCTGTAGAGAAACATGACAACCTTGCGCAGCCAGCAAAAACACAGACCTGGAAAGCAAGAAAAGGCGTTACGAATGTACTGAAGGGCCGATTTCAACAGTGGACTTTCTCGAGATCTGGCCATGGACCGAACGTTGTCGGTGGGAGAGCTGAAACTGCAACCATTCCCAGCCGGGTGGTAGCTCAATTCGAGCCGCGAATGATCAAAGCTTTCTTGCTGTAGCGCTCTGTATTGCCTGCTGTATTGTACATTACATAGTCGATCTCCAAATGCTGTGCATTGAGCAGGTGTTGGTGGGGTAAACTTCGATGGTCGGTTCTCGACGAATGTGCACCAAGGGACCATCCATGTGCATCGTTAGCTGTATGATGGCGATATTGTAGTTGGCAGGGTCCAGGATAATACTGCAAGGAGTCCCGCTCATTTGCGTACAGTATGGACTCCATAATCAGACTGCGAGGCTAAAGAAGCTTATACCACATGCTGATCCTGTGTGCAGATGTTAACCAGAACACAGACAGAAGTACAGTTGGAAAAAAGACACCATACTATCTATCCCTTGGTAACACTTACCTCGACCTTGAAAATGTAGCTACATGTACATGTACTAGGTGTGATATACACAGCATTTCCACATATCGAAACGGTTTTATCAAACTCAAGAGTCAATACCTCAAACATGAATAAAAATGGATCTCACAGACATTCCATCGGTTTATTCTTTCAACATGGCAAAAAGTTGACCACAGAAGTGATGACAAGCGGTGCAACAACCACGTTGATTCAGGGTATCGTGTTTGTGTGAATGTCTCGATGAGGTACATATATATGTGAACACTATCAATAACTCTACCGATGTCCTTCGCAACCACATTGGAAGTAGCATCATGTGGTCATCCTACTGTGATAATACAATCCTCAAAGATATCAATCATTTACAGCCACTTGCGTCTCAATTCCTGACTCTCAACCTCCGCTTCCCCAGTACATCACCTTTCGAGTCTTCTTTGACCTTTCCCTGCTGGTTCCCCTCGGTCGTTGTCTGGGCAAGCGAGTTAGAAGTTGCAGTTGCTGTTCTGGTACCAGCAGATGCTGCTACCCCTTTGCGTGCTGATAGCACAGGCATCCGAGATCTTTGCGCATGGGCTGCAGCTGGAACAACCGTTGTACCCTTCGACCTTTTATCAGTCGCGAGGGTGCTCATTGCTGCACTCGCAGCGGCCGATTCTCCAAGAGCTGGGCCTCGTTCGGCTTGCACTTCCGTACTAGTAGCTTCCACCGTATTGTGCTCAACGAGGACTTTCTTGCTTCGTGTCTTTGGCCCTGGCGTACCGTTGACTGAGCCAGCAATCCCGCGTCGCATTCGCCGGACTGTGCTTTGAGCCATCCTCGGTGCTTCCTTCTCATCTTGTTGCACTGCTTCGGCCTCAAGCTCCTCTTGCTTCGTGATTTCTGTCGCGTCCGTGGCATCCTGAGCCGTGATAGTTGCGTTCCCTGGTGATACCGAGCTCATCATCAACTTTATTTTCGTGCCTCCGCCATTGCTCAGATCTTCCTTGTGCTCGTCTTTGATGCTGTCTTGACTGCTATCTTCAAAATCTTGCCAGTCATCATTCGTCTTAGGAGGTTCTTGGTACGAGACAAGATTGTCCTCGTTCCACCTAAGAGCTTTTTTAGACTTCTTGCCATCATCATTCTTATCCCTCTTTCTCTTCTTTAGGCCTTTGTCCTTCTCGCCCTCTCCACTGCCATCCTTAACAGCCTTCTCCTCCGCTCCATTAGTTTCGTCATCAACATTTCTCGCCATCAGCTGCTCCAACCGCGCATGAACATTCAACGCAGATCCCTTATTCCGCTTGGTGTTCGTCCGCGTGACGATAGCAACGTTGGCAACTGATGAAGCCTGGTTTGCGGAAAAGATGAATTCGTTGCCGTTGCTACGTTTGAGCTGAATTGCATTTGGTAGTATTTGTGAGCGTGGCAGACTCGTGACAGCTGCACGCTTACTCCTTCTCAATGGTGAGCCTGGTTGTTGGTCTTGATCCTCAACTGGTGGTTCGAGCTGTGGTGCTGAGGCTGGCATCTCAGTTGGCACTTCAAAAGTTGGCATAATATCCGTGCTTTCGGTGCTGCCCTCGTGTGGAACAGGAAGAGTGTCCTGAGCGGTTTGATGCGATTCGAGTTCGCGTGCCGCCCGTTCGGCCTTCGTTCTAGACAAGAAGCTTTGAAGGAATGCGGTTTCGTCGTCGGAAACCCTCTTGGAAGCAATCTTCTGCAAGGCTTGAACCCCTGATAACAGGCGATGGCCATTCATATACTCTTCTTCTCTTTCTTCACAAGCGACATTAAGCTGCCTGTTTGATGATCGTGCTGATGCCAGTTCATCGACAATGACATTCTCTGCTAGAATTGTCGGCGGAGAGCTAGATTGAGGTTCTTCTATTGTTTCATCTTCCGAGACTGAAGTAGAACCTTCCTCCACTTCAGTCACACTGACGCGTAGAGCGTCTGTTGCTTTCTCTCGTGCCTCATGTGATGCTCCATCTGTAGTGTTTGCTTCCTGGTTCACGTGTATGGAACTGGTTTCCGGAACACCTGTTTCTATCCTTTGAGCCTTTTGGTCATCCTCACAAGCATGAGCTCGAAGATCGTTGATGATGAGAGCGTGGTCTTTTCCTAACTGGAAGTCTCTGTCCTGCTTGCTAGCTAAACTATCTGCTAGTGCTATGCTGTTGAATGTTTCGGCTTGTGGTTCTTCTGTGGGGAAGTCGCTTTGTATCGGGCTTTCGTTCTCTTTGCTATTGACCATGGAGTGCATTGATATGTCATGAGCAGAGTCTGCCGCAGCTGCTTCGTATTGGTTGCGGACATCCTGGAGTTCTTGATCCGTGCTCGTCTTCGTCACGACACCAGTTTCCATGGAACCATGCTCGTCTGATACACGATCTCCAGCTATGTCTACCTCTTCACACAATTCTTCAACTTCAAGCAGCTTGTTCGAGTTCGCGACGGTGCAATCCATGGCTCCCTCCAATTGTTCGTCTTCTAAGCTAGCCCCGGGTCCAGCATGTCCACTTTCCCACAGATGAGTGTTCTGGGCAGGCTGTCTCAGTTTCTTCTTCGGACTCCCCCAAAAGTCATCCTCTTCCATCTTCATCGGGACAAAGTTTCCATCATGAGGCTTTGATTTCTTCGACTTATGCTCTTTACTCTCAGTCTGCGCGTCCACGTCAATGTTTTCTTTATCCTCTTCACCACTAGCACCAACATGCCCAACCTTCAGCTTCTTGACTACGCGTGCATAATCCTTACTCACTTCCTGCTCCTTCCTCGAAATTGCTACAGGTCTGTTGACATCAACTCCGAGCTCAGCGAGTGGTACGCGCTTCCATATCCTCTGCTTGTCATCCCGTGGCACGAACGGAGTAGCTGGTTGCCGTACCCACGCACGTGGTGGCTGCTTCGTTCGTTGAGGCGTGAATGAGACGGCTTTTGTGCTTGATAATGAGAACTTCTTCGCTGGCGACTTGCTAGGAGATAACGGTCGCGAAGAATTTCCAGCTTTGGTTGGTGATGAAACACGTGCAGAAGGTCTCTGCTGTATGGAGGACATGGAATAGCGCGACAGCGTTCGCGAACGAGCGGTGTCTGGCGTTGTGAGCATCTGCCGTTGAGGTGAAGGTATGGGGGAGTAAGGCGTATCTTCAGTGCGGGCAACCATGGTGTCTGTTGCGTGCTTTGGCAGCCAAGCTATAAGGCGCGCATCCAGAGCTGATGGCGGTTGTTGCGTTCCGTCTTAGAATATAGTTATATTGTCCCGGCTATCACAGCACGAGTACTTATGTGTATGTTAAAGAAACGTGTGAAAACGCGATATTGACGGTAACGTGTACAGATGAGCTAGTAGCGCGATTGTTGTTGACGGCAACGGAAGATAAACAAAAATTTCGAGCTAGTGGGAGCATGCCCATTAGGCAGCTTTACTAGGCAGCTGCAGCTCGCCAAGCTACTTACCTTACACGTGCCCTACACAACGCCTGCAAGGAACAGTATCTTTACTAAGGCTCAACTCAAGATCATGTAGAGAAAGGAGGCCAAAAGAAGGTCTAGATCATCGTATTCGCGGTTCTAGTTTCTATAGCACGTGGACGTTTGATATTGCCACTCATTATTATTTGTTGCCTTGAGCTCATCAGTCCAGCAATAACTGGCAAGCCTTTCGTTCGGGTGAAACATCTTTTTGCTCGTTTCGTGTCCTAGAGGTCATTTGCTTCCTCTATCCCCCAATAATCGAATCGTAAACTTAGATATACTGTACAAAGGCGTGAGTTCGTTGAGGTGTTCCTCCTACCACGACTCAAGTACCAATCCGCCTTGAAAGCCGCCTCATCAAGAACAGTCAGTCCGCCCACCCCGTCTTTTGAACCCCACATTACCGACGCCGTTCTTGCTATGCACAAATTCCAGTCCCTAAAAACATGTATTGAAGTATATTCGTTGACATCGTTCAGCGATGTGCTGGGTGAGTGTTCATCTGAACAGCTCGATAATCGCCCGCGTCGAGTAACTCGCGAGGGTAAGCTGTAGGTGGTGCGCTCGCAGGACCCATAGACATAGGGCCTTGAGCAGTGTAAGTAGGATATTGCCAATACTGTGCTGGCGCTGTAATCGGGGCAGTCATTGGCGCTGGCTGGTATTGGACGTGATGTTGTAGTTGTAATTGTAGCTGCTGCTGCTGCTGCTGCTGTTGTTGTTGTTGTTGTTGTTGTTGTTGTGAAACATGAGCTTGAGGATAGTTATATGTCGGAGGCATCTCATGGCCTTGTGGCATAGTCGGGGTCAAGTGGTGCATGTTTGGTAATGGTGTCACGGGAGCGGATACCCTTCCATGCGGATCATAAGCCGGAAAATTGGCGAACTGTGGCATACTGGCGTGATACTCAGAACCTGGCGAGACCGCGTATGGATACTCGACAGAATGCTCGATACCTCGATACAATCTGGCCTGAGATCCAGAAATCGACCCAGCAGTGCTGGCATAGCTAGCCGAGTACTTGGAAATGATCTTTTGCAGCGCAATCTGGAGCACCTTCCATGGAAAGACCTTGACGTCTTTCTCGATGTTTCGAGGCTTCGGGTTTGGAAAGCCCATGATAACTTTGAAAAACTCCTCAGTCTCTGGTTTGGCCTTGGATACGGTGTCTGGTTTAAATCCTTCCAAATTGCGACGGATGCGGTTCTTTTCCTCAACTGTGAAACGAGCGGCGACCAGTGCCTCAAGGAGCAGGATGGTATCGACGCTGGTCACATATGCCTCCTTCTTCTCTGCCCACCAGATGCAACTGACGGATCGAGGGTGATTCTTCCAATCATTCTGCGATACGACCTTGAAGTCAGCATAAATGTCGTTTCCTTTTTGATCCCGGTTGAAGATGATGATCTTTCGACGTGCTTCAAGCTCCTCTGTGGACCAGTTTTGAGCCACGTCATCCAGGTTCCCATCCAAGTGAAGCCGAGCTTTGCTGTCGGGAGAGTACAATGTGTATGGATTAAAATTCTGAGTATGACCGGCAACATGCATGCCAGTAGAAGGCGCCGACGGTGAGTGGTGGGGAATGGTAGAGGTTCGAACCAGTCTCGGGTTGGATGCAGCAGATGATGGTCGTGCCACTGGTGTTGCAGGCGGATGTGGACTATGCTCGGTATTGGCAGTCGTGAAAGAAGGGCTAACAGTCGGTGTGTAGGGTGTAGCCATTGAGATATGCGAAACATTTGAATTTGAGTGATGATGGCCATACACACGAGGTGATCCGGTGGGCTGGTGCAAGGCCTGGAAGGTTGTCATCGTCGGAGGGGTAGGCACAAGTGAGGAGTATGGTGAAGGTTCGCTCTTCAAGTCGTAGAAATCGCCGTTGGGATCTTGTACCGCAACTGCCAGTCGTTCTGGCACAGCAATCCTCTTTGCAACAGGCGCCTCATTCTCAAAAGGTTCGACTGACGCCTTACGCTTTCGCGACGACTGAGTGTTGGCGTAGACAACGTTCTCCTCCGAAGGTTTGTGGACTTGGGGCCTCGGCATGCTGGGATATTGGCTATTGTTGTACCGCTGGGACAACGACAGTGGTGCCGTGATTGGCATTGTTGAATACTTGGTGGGACATGCTGTAGTCATGTGGTTCGTGGGATACTCGTATGTCTGATTCTGTGAATACATCCCGGCGTTGTCATACTCATCTGCAAACCCAGTGGGTAAGGCAGCGAGATCATTTTGATTGGTGACAGGGGATTCAAAAGAGGAAGGCATATACTGAAGCGAACCGTTACCAAGGTCTAGATTCAGAGTCAGTTTGAGGCAAGAATATGTTCGCGAACAGAGGGCTTACTCATGCCGAAGAAGTCATACTGGGACTGTTTCCCATGACCAGACATTGATTCCACGGCCATCAAATCTTCTATTGTGCCAAAGCCGTACAAGTGAACAGCGTC
Organism: Neophaeococcomyces aloes; assembly: GCA_022813445.1. Lineage (NCBI taxonomy): Eukaryota > Fungi > Ascomycota > Eurotiomycetes > Chaetothyriales > Neophaeococcomyces > Neophaeococcomyces aloes. The sequence goes on along the minus strand of JAKLMK010000028.1, from coordinate 73,840 downwards.
CTCGTCAACAAAGTTGATGCCGTCCTGATAGAGCATGGATATGGGTTTAGCTGTCACGCCTCAGTCAGTCTTCCTGGACTTTGCGGCTGGACGTCGAAAGTTTAGAACTCACCTGAGAGGGTGTAAAGATATTAGGATGATATTCAAGGTCAGGGGCTAAACGAAGCGAATGACTGAAAGACTAAGCGAGTGTGGTGGAAAACTTTCCAAGGTTTATCGACCCAAAACAGGCGAACGATTTGTCAAAACGCTACCGATGTGGAATGGTGATTTCGGTGTTGGTATGAGCGTATCTCGGACGGAACATACAGATCGTCAAATCTGGTTGCTAGACTTCTGGAGTCAAACCGGCTTCCTGGAAGCCTGGCAATCAGATCCACAAGGACGATAGAGTGGAAGCCAAGTGCAATAGCACGGGTGTCGGCGAGACAGAGAAACAGAAGCCGAGCTGAGCTGTGGTGAATAACAGTAGAGTGGGTTGAGCAGGAACAGCCGAGTTTCGGGAAGGTGAGCGCCTCAAATCTTTCGGACAAAGAAAGGCGGTACCTGATCAGCGCACTATCAAATGAATTAGCCGGAGCCTTCCAAATTGTACTCATTCAACGACGAAAAGTTGGCGAAGATGGAAAATCCAGACACACAGATGCTTGACAAGACTTGAAATGGAAGATGCGACACCGTCAGTGCTGAAAAATCCAGACCGCCACACGGAGACAATTGAATGAAGACATAGCCTCATCGTGGAGAAAAAACACTGCTCGAAGATATGTGCGTTGATATTGGCTCCGTGAAGGTGCTAGATGACGTTCACGTGTTCGGCTTCGAGGCAAGGAGGAAGTGGGACTACGGCGAAGAGAAATTGACGAACATCGCTTTGGGAAGAAGGAAGTTGAAGGCCACGGATTTTGCTTACCAGGCAATCTCAGCAGATATTTAACAAAGCCCTTACTATCACGGCTCGAGATTGATGTGTCTCGCTTTCCGCTTTCCCAACAAACTGGAACCGATCGTGCAGCTTCAAGTATCAAGCCTTCGGGTAGCCGCACAGGCGAGGCAATTTCGAAGTCTTTGTTCTTGTGGCTGTCGTGCAACTTTCTTCGGTGTCGCGGATTGGGAATATCACAAGATGATAGTCGTGAATCGATGTGGTGTAAGGTAGTCGTATGGAGCGAGCGTCAATCGTAAAATGTTCGTCAAATCCGTCAATTATCCGATGCGAAGTGTCTTAGGTGATGATTTCAACGCAATCCAAATGAACCAGAGCGATTGATGGTTCAAATTCTTGACGTTATCCCGGAAAGCGAATGTATGTTGTTGTGAGCGAAAGTCGGTGCAGATAGTAACGAAGGACGGACTGCGAACAGTACCAAAGATGAGGATAAGTTTGAGCGAATGTGTGAGGAAATCGGTGGAGAGGGAATAGAAGCCAGCCGAGTAGGGCGATGAGGGGATGAGCAGCCGGCTATATTGGGCAAGCCATCTTCCAACACGGCAGCTTGGACATGCTAAGGAAAACTCGAGGACTGGACTGCCAGTGGCACTCTGGGAGTGCTAGGATGACGAGCGGCCAACCAGAAGCACTTCGGGTAGCGTGGGAAATGGGTGCTGACTCCAGATTGTGGCAGTACGGAAGTGGATAATTCTAGCAACACCGGTGGACCTCGAAAACGATCAGCGCGGCCAAGACGAATCACGAATCATAGGCGATGTGGAAAAGAAGGGTCAAGTTTGCGAGAGCATCCGAAGTGACTAGGGATGTGCAGCTGAAGGGTCAAAGGCCCTTCTGCGCGTGCATAATACAGTAGCTTGCTTGTGAAGGCGAAAAGTGACTTTAGTGTAGCAGGATGTACTACAAATAACTATGGTGGTTCGATAACTGGTGATCTTGGATGCGACGATGCATGTCAGACCAAGGTACCAGTAATTGGTATGCCATTGTCTTCGCTGGATTTACTGCCCTTTCGCTTGCAACGACGGCGAGCTTCACAAATGTGCCAGCTCTAAGGGACTGTCAGCGACCTTGTGTCTTTGCAATCGCTGGTAGCATCGCATTGGATGGTTAATAAAGCGATTCGCCTCCTGAGCCTGAGATATGCAGCAGCCAGGAGAATCCGTCCAGTCATCTCGCAGGCATCCGGCAGACGCCAGACCAAAACGTTCGAGCGTGACAAGGAAGATACCGCGTTTGGGGCGGTGCTCTTCGTGCTAGCTTCTTCTGGCAGGCCATACACGTTCCCTTGATGATGATTACTGATAAGATTATGCCACTTTTCAACCACTCATAGTGGTGCATTTAATGGTAGCACTCTTCATGAAGGCTGCACACGTGGTAAATCACTGCTGGTAGGTAAGGACTAAGCACATCCCTGGGCGGGAACCACATCAGCCACAGAAAGAAAAAAAAGAGCATGAAGTCATGGGCGCCAATCGTCATCACGGTTCGAACTCGCTAAGCAGCGCCTTCTTGCGTCGACGAGGGCCAAAAATAGTACTGACCATGAGACGATCTAAGGCCGAAAATGGTAAAGACTCCTGCAAGCTTAGCCCAAACAAGCCGAACGGTAGGGACTGCTTGCTTTTTCCATACTGGTGAGAGAGCACAGCATGCCGACCGGCGTGTTCAGACTTGACCCAGTTGAGTGCAGTGGCAAGAATGCACAGCCTGCCGCGGCTTCGAGTTCTTGTGCTATCGTGCAGTGGTGCAACTTCTATCCAAGTACCGAACGCAGGGTCTACAGTACTGTACACTCTCTATGGTCCAGCGCATTAACATTCACTATTCTTGGACTCACCTTCCCTTTCGCCATCAACAGCTGTCTATCTTTTGCCAGATTGTCCGTAATCTTTGCTGCACCATCTCAACCCCTGGCATACACTATACATCACCATTGCTCGTCTGGATACATGTAGCCACTAAAAATGTTATTGTCGTGAAGCTAGTCTACCTTATGAGAATTGGGAGAGTAGTCCGTTCCGATTCGATGGCAGGAAATGATTTTACTCAAACCTCGACTTAGGTCTGTACACACTTGATCTGTTGTGCTTCGTGATAGAGTTTGGTTGACACTGAGCTCAGATGAGTTTTGACTGCCAGAAATGGATCTCACCTGTGTCCTTCAGTCCCTTGACATGGCTATTGTAGTAAGTGTACCTGAATACAATTGCTTTTAGTCTCGAAGACACCAGGGACAGCGTCTCATCTTCCTGTTTGACATGCATCTGACCCGCACTGTCATTCCCGAGATGATTAAGGGAATGCTAGCAAGCGCGACTAGATGCCGATGATGCGTGCTACAGTATGTCCCTGAGACCTCGATATGCAGCTTGATATGCCTGCTTGGACGATCTTTTTTCCATCCAGTTCACAAATAAATTTAGCGTGCCAAGGATCTATATTAAGGCATTTTAGACGATCTGTTTGTTCTTACCATATCTGATTGTGCTCAAAACTACAGTCAGTTACGAGCTTCGACTGTCGTCGTCACAAAGTCGTGATGGATGTGCGTTCTGGACACTCATGTCAGTTCCACCCTGATGGTAATGGGGCCAGAGACAAGTTCTCCACTGTACAACCTGTCTTCCAAGAACATCACGTCTGTGTTTGTTTCAATGTACAGGTAGCTTTTGCTTGACACTTAGCTTAAGGGTCCAGGTGATTGAATCTAAGTGTCTTACACTACTGCCGCAACATGGTCTAATTGTTACAGATCTGCATGAGAATGGACATGGAAATGTTAATTTGCAGGTCAAAACTCTACTCACCCATTTCTGGACTGTCAGTGCCACGTCCTTTCCAACTTGCTTGACGCTGCTCAAAGTTGAGTTGAAAGTAATCTTCTATCTGGTCTTGCTCTCTTCAGGGAGATGGCGATTGATTGGTCCACCACCGAAAGAAATATGCCACGAGGTTGCCATGGTGAAGAGCTCCGTACTGTCATTTCTGAGTGGCATTGACACTATGTTCAACTTTACTGAACAATCAACCAATGTTCAGTCATACATGGGATGCCTGTCCGGCTCTTCATGATCTCGAGCTTTCCAGACGTTGCTATACGACAAAGCTAAATTACCAGGCAGGTCAACAGCAAACTTGTGATATGAATGCGTGGTGAGACGCACGAGCTAAATGCTGTTCTTCACAGGCTATCTCATATGTACCCCTATCAATACCTCCGCTCATGCTTTCAGAGGCCGAATTGTGGTTCCGAAAAGACGCCCACCCAACGATGCCATAGCTAGGTACAAACGCGAGTGATTGCAGTCAGAAGCTAATCCGTGGACATAGTGATTAATTCTAAACTGTCATCTGGGAAATTGCGTCCCAGGATGGATCAGACCATATTCCGGAACCAGAACTATCCCCCTCTCACACTCGAAAACGTGACGTTCCTGTTCGCAAGTGCAGTATTACTAGTACCAGTTAGTGCCTGGAGTCAGCCGTCATGCGGAGATCAGCCAACTTAGCAGGCAAAATCAAAGTGATGGCGGACCTCCTGTTGGCCAAATCGTTCAACTAAAGGAGGAAGGACGGAACTTGGCTCCATTTGAGGCAATAGATTCGACTGATGCCAACAAGCACATTTGATATCCGAAATCACCACATCGCAATGGATTGAGAGGTCGAATATACTGTGAGGAAGACACGCGTACGATAGCTATCCGATTTCAAGCTTGCAAAATGTCGACGATCTCATTCAAGTGTATCGGCGTTGGAAGCAGGGAGATCTACCTACTTTCATAGCTTGCTTTGGACGTTCTCCTTTGAGACTTCAATCACAAGCTTACCGAATTGAGAGCCTTTTTTCATTTCTTCAAACAAGCCATCAATCGCGTCAATATCAAGTCCTCGAGCGACACTGGACACTACAGGCTTTGCCTTTGTTTCCTTGATGAAGTTGATCATGTCTTTGAACTCCTTTCGAGAACCCATTGTAGAACCCTTGATCTCAATATTCTTCAATACCGCCTGCATAAAGAATGGTGCCTTGGGTCCTGTTGTCATGCCATACACGGAGATAATGCCACCAGCCTGCGAACGTTATCAGCACTAACACATGGATTTTCGTATTCGGAGCAACTTACCTTTAGGAGACGTGCACCCTTCTCAACGATATCAGCGCCAGCACCGTCGACAATGGCATCAAACTGTTTCTTCTCCGTGGTCAACATGCCAAGGAGCTTTTTGTCCCAACCTGCTTCCTTGTAGTTAACACCACCTTTAGCACCAAGCTCCTTGGCCTTGTTTATCTTCTCTTCACTGCCGCTTGTAACGTAGACGTTGGCCCCTGCAGCCCTTGCAAACTCGAGTGCCATTAGCGCAACACCACCACCAATACCAGTGATTAGGACGTTCTTGCCAGGACCAATATTCTGACTACCACACTTGACCATGACAGCTCGCCAGGCGGTCAAGCCAGTGAGAGGGATAGCAGCAGCTTCAATGCTATCAAGATGCGCAGGGGCCTCTTCTAGCTCGCTTTCATTCACCACCATATACTCTTGCAAGGTCCCATTCGGTATGGTTTTTGTGCCGCCCAATATTCTGTAGCCTCCCTTAGCTTCTGGGCCCTCGAGCGAATCTTCCCATCCTTCACCTGGAGTGACCACAACACGCTTTCCCTTCCAGCTAGGATTTGCGCCATTTCCAAGCTCGACTACTGTGCCACAGCCATCGGCGAGTAATGGCACACCAAACCCGATAGCGGGGTACAGATGTTGTCGAATGAAAAGGTCTCTGTGGTTCAGTGCTGCCGCGTGTATCTTGATCAAAACCTCGCCGTCTTTTGGTGATGGCTTTGGAACCTCATCGAGTGACAGTGGATAGTATACCTTGCCGGGCTTGCCGTCAATCTTCTTGACACTCACTGACTTTGGCATAATGTCGAGTCACGGACGCTTACTATTCTTGTTATATCAATGTATACAGGCTGATGCTTGATTTCCGGTCGCTATAGCGCATGTTCTACAGCACGCAATGGGTGCCCTCACGACTCACGGTCCGCAGCAGAGCCGTCCGGCGTGGTCCAGAAAGCTTTCAGCCGAGGTTAAAGTGCGCGTGGAGCGTTTCATCATGCGAGGGCCGCTAGAGTACTGTACAATAAGCTTTGGTGCAACGATGTTCGAAACACATCAAACTGATTACTCGTCTTTCCTAGCAAGGCAGGCTTGCTCGATGTCGGGGTCGAATGTTGCATAATGCAGGCCTCCCACAGGACGAGCACCAACATTTGTCAAACTCTTCACACGTACAGTAGAATTCCTGCGCCTGCAGGCGAATAATCATCCTCTAGCTTCATCTCGGGCCTCGTCAGTGGCCGGGTTTTTCGCCCCTTCACACGTCCTCAACCTTGCGCCGATCCCACCGCCATGGCTTGAACCTCTAAATCTGGAACGACGCTAAACTCTTTTCTGCTGCCACAAGCGAATGACTGGTGAAGATTGCCCTAGCGCGCCCTGTGAAGTTGGATCTTCAGGAGTCCAGCACATGGATAAAGATGGAATCAAAGGTTCAACAGGCTATATGTGGGATTCAAGAGTACATGACAGGAAGCATCGTGGAGGAACCTGCTTATCGACTGCGACACTCCCCCATTTGTTATCCACTGGATTTTCATCAGCATCAAACATAGGTCAAGCACAACAACAATTTTGCTGGATTAGTCAGTGTCATCAAACCAGCCTCCAGCTATGGTGATGCCTGGCCAAACGTCCGGCTTTGGTCATGCTATGCGAGGACAGTTCCTCTTTGACCACAAATGGATCAATTTGAATCATGGGAGTTTCGGCACATATCCTATACCCGTAAGAAATGCGAAACGGGGATACACTAAACTCACAGAAGCGTGTCCAGATAAGTTCCTCCGGTATCAGTGCATTGACCTGTTGGACAAGGCACGGGAACGAGTCGCGCAGCTCGTCAATGCTCCTGTTGATGAATGCGTTATCGTAACAAATGCTAGTACTGGCATCAATACAGTCCTTCGAAACCTGGTATACAAGGAGAAGGATGTCATCATCTACTTTGACACTGTCTATGGTGCCGTTGAGAAGACCCTCTTATCTGTGGCCGAGACGAATCCACAGCTGACACTACGGAAGGTTGGTCATGGTCAGGACTATGCTTATAAACTGCCCATGAGCCACCCAGAAATATGCAGTGCCTTCTCACAGACAATATCTCGATTGTTGTATGAAGGATACAATGTCAAGGCAGCTGTCTTTGACACCATTGTCTCCCTACCTGGTGTCAGACTGCCTTTCGAACGACTTGTGCGCATGTGCAAAGAGTATGGCATTCTCAGCGTGATTGACGGTGCTCACTCCATTGGCATGATTCCTCTGAACTTGAGCGAACTCGATGCGGACTTCTTCACTAGCAACTGCCACAAATGGCTGTACACACCTCGAGGTTGTGCTTTACTGCATGTTCCGAAGCGTAATCAGCATCTCATACGTACGACTTACCCAACATCTCATGGCTATGTACCAGCCGATTCCGCGGACGTGCGTGTCGTTCTTCCAGTAACGAGCAAGAGCCCGTTTGTTCACCTTTTTCAGTTCGTGGCTACCGCTGATAATACCTCCTACTATTGCATACCAGCAGCTATCAACTTCCGTCAAAATCTTTGTGGAGGAGAAGAGAGGATTTACGAGTATATTCGTGACAACGCTCAGCGTGGTGCCGACATGATAGCAATGCTGCTCGGAACGGAAGTGATGGATGACTTAGATCCAGGGTTAGGCTTGAAAGCTATGGGTTCTTACGAGGCCAGTACTGGCCAAGACCAAGTATCACGGAAGTGGGCGGGGGGATTGCGTGACTGTGCTATGGCCAATGTCGTGCTACCTATCACAATCCTTGGCACCGAACGGAGTACCGGCTCGATACGACTTGGACCAGGAGGGACGGGCAACGGCGGCGGTTTATCACCCGGATATCACAAGCGACTGTCTCTTGGAGGCTGTTCAAGCTTGGTGGCGCCGCCGGTCAGCGGCAACAGCATCGAAACTGTGACCATAAACAAGGAAGAAGTTTCCACCGTGGTAAATTGGATGCAGGAAACGTTGGTCAATGAGTTCAATACATTTGTGGCCATTTATGATTATCATGGACAGATATGGGTGAGGATAAGTGGTCAAATCTACCTCGAACTGAAAGACTGGGAATGGCTTGGTGGTGTGCTCAAGCACCTGTGCGAACGTGTCGGAGATGGCGAGTTCACTCGGAAAGTCGAAATGAGGCCAACGATGTCGAGACCTGCCAGTGAATTGGACCTGGAGAAATTGTCGCAGGCTACGTCAAATATCAGCATGTATGCCGAGCCAGGACGCTTCTTCGACGTAAGTGCTGGAGGCTGGCGGAAGCCTAGCGCTGGCTGGACATAGATGTGACCAAGAAGTCCCAATGGCACAAGCACTGGTACACTGCTAGCAAGCCACAATCGGGAGGTCAGTGTCTGCCTTTGTGAAGTGTCGTAATACTCAAGTCGGCACCATACCAGCATCGAGAGCATTGATTATGCTCGGCATGAAACATACGCGGGCCTTATGTTTATTCAAAAGTCAAAACGGAGGCATGCCGCAGAGGTGCCGAACCAGGCGATCAGGGTGTATACTATTCAAGATGAATTTGACACAGCGATTTCTCGCCCTGATCAGTGTACTGGAAAGACGAGCAGCTGTCCCATTATTGGTCAGGGCATAGTGTAGTGAACACCTGATGGAATCTTCAACGCGTACGAGATCAGTGGGCTATACATGTGACTGGCTGCTCGGCCTGCCAGAAGTGGTACGAATGCTCCTTGCTTAGTGATACCAAGGATGCGTGTAAATTTGTTGTACAGAGGACTTGGTGTCACCTTGTTAAACCATGTGCTACGGGCACGGGGACTATTCAAGATTGTCAATGGTAGAGTACAGTAGTTTAGGCAAGTCTGGACATTCGCAACATCGCACAATGCTTGTACGATGAGGCCTTCAATCAGCATTTCAAGGGTTCAAAACAAGCTTAAATTGCTAGCGTGGATGAGAATTTGACTTGATCATGTGGTGGTTCAAACGAAAGCCGCTGAGTTTATAACAACTGCCAACCGCAACAAATGCCAAGGTGCGGAAGACTGCATCTCCGTCGGTGTTTGCGCATTTCCTTGACTCATAGTAACCGCTAGCAAAGTCTTCTTTCAACTCATTTTTCTGTCCACGAGGCAAGACTGCCATTTTGGGCGCGGAACCTGTCGAGCTTGTCCTCAAAAGCCATGATCACCTGAAGAACTTTTCTCCCGCCATTCCTCTTCTGCGTTTCTATTACCCCCGACTTTCCGGGGTAAGGTTCCCATGATTCATGTGTTGTTACTTGTGATTATTTGATGGAAATTTGTGATCGCCGTCTGGCCACGTTCGAGGGCGTTATGCTGACACATAGCCTTCCAATATGCTTCACCGTCCTGCGGTCCTGTGCATTCTCTTTGTCAACCGTTCTCTCTCCCCCTCTCGTACATGTATTGCTTACTGCAGGTTATGCGCTAGACTTCCATTCGACACGAGGAATTGAAATACTAGAAGAGCTCTTCCATCAGCCGAAATGGCAGGCAGTGTACTGCAACGAATCCTTTCAAGAACCAGAATGATCACCCCAAACAACGACCGGCCCGCAAACGCTCGTCCCTCCCGGGATGGCTTAGCTAACATGTCCCCAAACAAAGCTGTTACCAAGAATAGTGATACAGAATTGCCGAACTCGAAGATTACATTCGAAACGGAGAGCCAGCCCAGGAAATCGTCATTGCATGATATCAATATCTCCTCAATGTCCAACAATAGAAAACACTCCTACGCGTCTGTTAGGGAAGAGTCAGATATACCACAGTCGTTCAGGACCAGAAATGCCTCGAACGAGGCCGATGTCCCTGCTGACCGACTACCTCGACGATTCTCCTTCTTGACGGAAGCAACAGCGAAGCGGACTTTGGACTATGTGTACAACGACACCTCAGAAGATGAGCTGGCTATTATCGACGACGATAGCGACGTGTCTCCTGACGCGCTAAGCAGGATCGAAAGCTACGATTCCGGAGTCCAACAGAACAAGAGGACCAAAACAATAATTGACCTCCCTGACGAGATCCTCGATATGATTTTTAGATTGGTTCAGATCGAAGCTCCTCTCGACAACTGCCAAAATCCGCGTTCACATCTCTTCTCTTGCCTTTTGGTTTCGAGATCTGTACACGCCGCAGCCCTCCGAGTCCTTTACAAAAACATCTGCATCTACCGATCTAAGACGTTTCACAAGCTGGTTACAAGCCTCGAGCAAGATGCAGAACTAGGAAGATTGATCCAATCGTTGGACTTCTCCCATTACTCGCAGGTAGGGTATGGCAGATCAAGAGGACAGACCAATGTGACACCATATTTGACGAAGGACACCCTCAAGACTACTCTCTTGAAAACGCCTCTTCTCAAGGCCTTTCTCGTCCACGAGCACCTCGATGATGAGCTTGACTTCTCTGTGCTCTCTACACTATTTTCCATTCGAAGCCTGGAAGCTGTAGATCTTACGAGCTGCATGTCTGAGCCATTTGTGAAATCTTTCACCAAGGTTTGGACGGAATCTCCGCCTTACCAATCGTGCCAGGTCAAACGATTGTGTCTCCACGAATGCACAACGCTGAAGCCAGAAGTGTTTGAGGTGATTTTGCCACGACTTGGTCAGCTGACGCACCTCGACATTGCCCATACTCGAGTCAATAACGCGGCGCTTATGTCCATTCCCCACACTGCTCGACTGACACATCTGAATCTCGAGCGGTGCACTCAAATCACTGGCGAAGGCATTGTCCAATTTTTGACACAACATCCAGCAGCACGAGACTCTTTGGTTTGGCTGAACCTTAATGCAGATGCGTCACGGTATCGACTTCTCGATGAAGATGAGCTTGATAGATTGTTGCCTGCGCTTCCTCTCACTCTGAGATCGCTCAATATTGGTGGAGCACGGATTACTGCACAGCACGTACCTATTCTGCAACTGCTTGCAACACGATTAGAAGAGCTTGGATTGAAGGGTGCCAACTTGAGTTTGAGTACAGATATTACACGTATCCTCTCCCTCCCGTCGGACAAAGATGCTCGGGTCGAGAATCCTGAGATGAAGAGCTCTCTGCGATATATCGATCTTGCAGGTATCAAGAGTGTCACTCAGATGTCGCTCTCCTATTCTCCTGTCTCTGTCAAAGATACCACCTCACTTCCACTGGAAGTTATTGAACTAAGTCCTGACGTTCTCACCGAGATCGCTCGCCGGAACAAGAATGTCAAGAATCCCGACTGGACTGTCAAAGAGCTCGGCCGCCGAGGCTGGTATGTAAGATCACCGGATTATCTTCCTAAAGATGTCAAACTTGACGACGGTTCTCGAAGCTGGAAGATGGGCGCTCGATGGTGGGGTATGCGGAAAATTCCAATGGTCGAACAAGAGGTAGGTGGTATGTACGGCTACTTTATGTTTAAGAGGAATTAGGCATATTCTGGTCACGTACCAGATGCAACAACAGGGTTTCACGATATCTACGACTATCAGGCTGGAACTCCGCAGAGATTGTACACCCGATATTGTCTTTTAGCGCAATGCGTGGACATCTACTGGAGTATGGCTCGGACGGAATTATTGTGATCGATTGAAACGAATTTGTTTGTTCACTATTGTTACAAAAGATTTATCACCACCTGTTTGCTTGCTGTGGTACAGTTTGGGTTAAAAGCATAATGGAAAATAGCGTTCATACGACAAAGCGAGGCGTTTGGGACTGGTATGGATTGATCAGTCAACTTTTAGCATGTCTCAAAAACGTCTTGAAAGTATGTATTAGGGCTGGAGTTCATCCTTTCAGATATTATCTTTGTAATGGCGATTGGTGGATACCACGATCTTGTTTATAGCATCGCGCTGCATAGCATGGCGTTTCATTGGATTCATACCAGATTTATGTATTCCTACTCTCCGAATCATTAGCAACAGATCAACCTCCGGTTTTATACTAGAATAATGTATTCGACTGTTCTACATAATTAAAGAATCTCCGTCATAATATCAGCCGCCGTTCCAGTAACAGCACTCTGACCTTCGCACATCTTGGTCAACCCTTTGCGATCCATGTCTGCGAGGTGAAGTGTCTAGAGCGTTCGAAACCTGCATGGCTTTCCTGCTCCATCTGCTTAACCTTGAAGCAGGTTATTTCTTGTTAGTGTTCGTGCAGAGATCATCCCAACTTGGTTCTAGTATGGCTTCAAACACCAACACGAACACCAACAACAACAACAACAACAACCAACGCCTTGTTGCCCTGTGGTTCGCTCGATTGACTCCGGAGCAGGCAAAAACTATCTCGCTGCCTCGACTTTGTCCTTCGCGCGAATTGCGCTCCTGTGCTCATGCTGTTGATCGTACTCGCTTGCTCGCTCGCTAACCAAGCTTGTCGGTGCAAGCCCTCAATCCCCATCGACCTCCTCACAAGCTGATCAGTCTGTCGCGTTTCTCATTCCCCGCCCTTTTACAATAAGTTGAATTCGAATCAGGAATTCGAGCAGTATAAACATCTCTCGACTGTTCGTTTCCTGCATCTCTCTATTATCCCAAGCTACCCTTCCTTTTCTTCGACGGCGCAACCTGTGGATACAACCGTCCAAGATGGTAGTTGATATTGCTCTTATGACCAGAGTCAGTCCGCGGCTTGTCCATGCATTCTCTTAGAGCCTTTTCGAGGTGCGCGCAGCCAGTTGTGTGTGAGGCGTTAGCGGAGGAAGCCCAGCAACCTAGTACATCTTGTTAGCAGGTAGACATATAGACGATTCGTATAGAGTGATGTATTAGGGCGATGGACAGCGCTGTGTTTGAAAACACGTACTTAGCATTGCTGACATGGGGCCGATGCAAGGGTTTGCTTCTTGTTTATCTGGATGGCGGATCTTTAGGCGTGTTACTGATTGAAGACGGATAGGATTGACGACAGTTGAGGCGCCTTTAGGAGGCATTGTGCTTGATAGAGGATGCTCCTTCGAGGAGTCGGGCTTGGAGCAGTGTTCGTAAATCGGTGTAGGTTGACCTCACGCAAGGTCGGTAGAGCCGCGAGTTGGACGGTGAACAGCAATTAGACGCGTCTGAGGACTTGCAGGCACGGAGATGATGATGGTTAGCGGATTGGACGTGGTATTTACGACAACATTTGTTCGAGCAGCTATTCATGTACACAAAAGTTCCCGCAGCCGCAACAAGGCTGATTGGTGTTTATTTCCGTTATCTCCGATGAGCACCACTGCGGCGAATTCATGCGATCATAAAGTCATCTCGACTCGTTTTCAGCACATCGCGTGCTCCTTGCTTCCAAAGCCTCACATTCATTTGTTGAAGGATGGTACAATCTCAAAAAGCAGTATGGACATGTTTAGGATGTCTGCGAGCTCAAGCTCGACGCCGTGCTGTACTGGCGCAACGAGCGCAGTGGCGGGCCTTCTCTTCTACCGCTCGGGCACAAGATGAAAGACCTGCAGATGGGAAGACCACATCACAACATGAAGAGAAGACAACAAGTCAGAAGGAGGGGGCCATGTCGCGGCGCCTGGGTGACATGGCAGAAGAAAGCATGAGTACTGGATCCAAATCAGATCTCAAGCTAATGTCGGACGCCGGCTTCTCGGACGACCTGAAGAGACAGTTGGAGGAGAGGATAGCACAAACCGCATTCAAGGCTGATAAACAGCAACTCCTCAGTCAAGCAACCATACCCTCCTCTGCTGGCAAAGGTACCAGGGATCAAGCCGCAGCTCCGATATGGACTGGTAAGGAGTCTCTCCAGGACTCAGCTCTACGTATGCTTGACGATAGTCACAAGCGGCTACGTGTGCCAGCTCGCAAACCTACCCTAGGCTCTACGATCGCCAACCTACGGCCCTCACCCAAACACAAAGTGTCCGCCGCAGATCGTTTGATCAGCGCGCGAGACAAAACATCTATGTATGCTCTGTCACAGCAGAATGATATGACCGAAAAAGAGAAAGAGGAGATGCGAAAAGTGCTCAAGGACCGTTTCTCGCCTGGCGCCCGTCCAATGCCTACCACTCTCCAAGGTCTGACCTCCCTTGCCAACGAACGTATCGAAGACGCCATAGCCCGTGGGCAATTCAAGAACATCCAGCGTGGCAAAGGCATAAACATCGAACGTGATCATGCCGCATCTTCTCCATTCTTGGACACAACAGAATACTTCATGAATAAAATCATTCAAAAGCAGGAAATTGTGCCACCGTGGATAGAGAAGCAGCAGGAATTGATGAAGATGGTGAATACTTTTCGAATGAGATTAAGGAATGATTGGCGGAGACATGCTGCAAGAGTGATATCAAGCAAGGGTGGGAGTGTGGATGAGCAGACACGACGGGCGCGGGCCTTTGCATTAGCGGAGGACAGGGTGAATCCAAGGCCGGCCAGCCAGAAGGAGAGTATGAGCAGCATCGATCCTGCTGGAAACCTAACGAGTATCACAATCGAGGAAAGGATTGCGGCGGGTGTTGCGGTAGAGCCGGCAGAGGAACCGATTGAGATCAAGGTTACCGAGACAGCGATGCCCGATGCGCAAGAAGCTACAGGACCGAATGCAGCAGCGCCGACGGCAGAAAATACAATAACAATACAAACCAGTACTGCCCAACCCGAAACTTTACAAGCCGAAGCCGCGATGACACAACCTGACCTGAATCCTGACGCTCACAACTCTCCTACAAGCCCTCCCATACCGCAGCCTCCCACCCCCACGATAGCTCCGGTCCTTCCTATGGCATATCCATTCCGAGATCCCGAATGGGAACGCACCGAATCAGCCTACCACAATCTCGCTATTAAAGAAATCAACGCCCTCGCCCGCTCCTACAACCTCATGGCTCCAAAAGTCGCTCAGAAACCATACTACTCCCTACCACGAGAACTAAATAGATGTTTCGCCGAGGTTGCGCCCACTCTGGCAGACGAAATCAGGAACAGATCCGTGAAAGGAAGAGTCAGGATAGAAGTCAGCATGCACAAAGAAGGTAGCATTCTCGAGAAATTTCAAGGGACGGGACATGTGGCGCGTGTACGGGACGAACCGGAGACTCGAGGTTATGGGTTCAAGGAGTTCTGGCGCGATCTATTTAGCAAGGAGGATGGGGGAAAGAGGAAACCGGTTGTGTAGTGAAGCGTGTATCAATTAACAATTGCTACTGCATTCTTTCTCTACGGACATGATGTCAACCTCAGGTCCGCGTCACTGATGTCGACGACAATACTGCACATAGATACACAATCAACCGTCGTCCAGCGTCGTCTGACCGGTCAACGATTCTACCTACAGTCCACTAGAGGCATTCGAAACACCTGCCTGACCACGATCACCACAACGCAAGGCAAAAATTGCTGCCTGCAGACCTCTGTTTAAACGCCCCACAGACACACACGAACAAGATGGTTGGAAGATGGTCGGAATCTGGAGGTGGCAGTGTTATACCCTGGGATTCTGGAATGTGGAGTGAGTTGGCGTTGATGCCCTGCTGCGCAATGGAGAAAGTTGTTCTACGTGTTTTCAAGATTGTAAATGCAAATAGATAGGACGATAGGATGGCTATAGCTTTGTACAATGGTACCTCAAGTATGTGAGGCCGTGCCTGGCGAGGTGTGGAATATATTCTTGGATACGCGAACGACGAAGAGATGAAGTGAAACGAAACGGTGTACGAATAAATAAATAATGAGATACAAAGCATTCAGACTCAGAGAGCTGAATGAAAACCCTCCTCAAAACATATATCTGCTTCCATGGGATCGTACTGTATTCCCGAATGAAACCCACCAGATCTCTGCAACCTTTTGAAATCTTCTAGATATTCGTAGTTACTGGTCCTCGTACTGTAGATAGCGTCCTAATACCAACCTCTTAGCACTCGCTATTGTACCGGCACTGTACAGTAGTGTGCTGCATGTGCTTTAGCACCCAGTTCATGAGATCGTCGAGTCGAATCTGCCTCATGCTCGAACCGAAGCCACGGTGCATGCGGCGCAGTGCTTATCGGCTGCATATCTGTGGGGATCGCCACCATACGGTAGTGTGTAAGGTATCGCTGAGATGGCACGAACAATGCGTCTGCCTACCTGCCTGATCTTCTTGCATCAGGCACCGCAGCATGCAAGTGTTGCGAGTCTAGAGCTCAAGTAGATTCGAGTTACAGTACCAGTTGCTGGTCAGCTGGGTGCATGCTGCATTGCGACAGTTGTACTGTACCATGAAGTTTTCCTGCATGCACCGCAACATCCTATCATTGAACAAGGGAATAGCTCGTGCTCGTTCAATTTGAGATATGGTGTTGTGTGGTCGCATTCTATTTGTCTGCTGCTCAAATTCTGACATGCAGTGGTGTTCCCACGTCGCGAAACTCTGTGCTGATTGAAGGTCGGCTAAAGTTTCCGGGGTGATGCAAGGCGGAGGGCAAGGCAGACTTTCGATGCTGAGTCTTGTGCGACTGCGCACATGTGATTTGCAGAACTATGGAATTTGCTTCGATGTATTCGTGGAGAGGTTATGCGGATACTCTTACACTGAGGAACTGGTTCGTCGTCTCTGCAGTAAATGTCCTGGGGGTGGTTGGAGACCATCTAGGACATTGGGATCCTCCTTGAACTTTGCGCTGTTTATAGTATCGCGTGCTTGTGTCATGTTTCGTTCGAACACCCGGCTTTGAGGGGGTGGGACGTGCAGGGTTATTGGCCATGTTGCGCTTTCGTGGATGGATGGGAGGTTTTTTGGTTCCTCGTCTGTCCATCGTAGGACGCGCGCGAGATATCGCATGAGTGATGTGAGTGCTTCTGTTTGGTTTGGAGCTCCTCTGGTGTTTCGAAGAGTTTCTTGAATCATAGCTGGCATGTAGTATGGCACGACTGCGGTTTCATTGACTTCGATTGCATCAATGTTCAGGCCATCGATGAGCATAAGCTTGTAGTAAGGTGTTAGAGCGCCGAATGCATTGTCGAATAATTCTGCTTGTTCGAGTGTTGCTGTTCTTCCCATTGTAAGAAGTCGTAGCAATGCTCGTTCTTCTGGGACTTTCACCGAGAGTTTTCTGAAGCCTTTCCCTTCGAGCAATTCCCCTCGTTTCGTCAGGATCCGGTCGTAACCTTCGCGGAGACTGCAATCATCTCTGATAATACTCAAAGATACCTCGTGCACAGTCCTGAAAGCTTGAAATACAGGTTCAATGAGGTTCTTGATGCCATCGGCGTAGATATGTCCTTGCGCACCAGCAACGTCCAGTATTTGCTCCATAAATTTGAGATTGAAGGCACGCTCGTTACCTCTCATAATCAGCAGTCCTTCGAGATTGACAGGTACATTCTCTGCTTGCGCCAATTGTCCCGCGTTGAGTTCTGAGCCAAGCTCAAGACCGAGCATGATGTCGGCCTTGTATCCGGCGTCTAAGTAGTCAAGGCATGGCACAAGTCCAGCACGTGCGGATTCTAACAGTATGGTGTCGTGGTTGGGTTTCGAGTCGAGATTAGCATCGAAAAGTGGGATGTCGGTTTCGGCAAGCAGGTCACGCGCCAAACTTGGATCCTTTCCGAGATCGTTGACAATCATTGCCAACACCAAGGCGAAGATGTCTGCTGAACTTTTCAAAGCTGAATCAAAGTACTCACTCAACCACTGGAAAGAGTCGAGTGTCAATTTGAGGTCCTTTGGCTGACCCTTCGTAAATCGGTCGTAGTCGTTGTTGTGGAGCCATCGTAGAGCAAGGACACCGACAAGCGTTCTGTTCACTTCGTCGAAGTTCTCACCATATAGAATCTCAGAAGGGGTTTCTCGTATTACGTGTCCGTTCACTTCGATTCGTGGCGGCGTTCCTCGCTCGATTGCACACGCGTGCTGTAAGCGGTCAATTTCTGGCTTGAAAACCTCAAATATCTGTTCGATCAAGTCACGCTCTGGAAGACGGTAGAATTCGTCATTCTTGATGGTCGACCACAATCTACAGTCCTTCAGCACCCCAGTCGTCATCGGTGTCCGAGATCCAAGCGCCAGTTTGTCCTGAAAGAACTCCCAGACTTGGCTCACGACCATCTTATGATCATGATCGGTCAGAGCGGCGACGCGGTCTCCGTTGTCAGAGTCAGAAATGTCGAAATGAGCCACATCCTAGGAGAAGGATCGTTGAGTAATACTTGAGACTACTGTAGTTGATGAGAAGGGATTTTGGCAGTTGACGGGACTTGGTTTGCTTTGCTTTGCTGCGCCACGAATCTAGGACAGCGGATTCTCAGCCCTTCTAACTGTACCAACCACCAAGGAGATTCCACTGTCTGCCTTGAACACTACTTATTGGCCTTGCCTCGGTTGTGTCGCCGTAAGCTCTTACTTTGGAGTCTGACAACAGGCTGAGGCGGTGAGGTTTTGTGCCTGGAACTGAGGACTGGAAAGACGTTTTAGTCTACTATGCCAGCAAGACACATCGTTGATTGGTCAAGTCCACCGTAGGTGCAACAAGGCATCAGGCAGCACGGCATCCACATCTTCTCTTCTTGCATTCGTTACCCTCGTACCACTGTACTTCAATTTCGAACTACTCAACATTGACTGCATCTACTGTCTTGCCATATGCCTACACATGAATTCCACATTCCGACGTGGCGTATCGAAGTGAATTACTGCAACCCAGCTGCATTGTATTCTTGACAGTCCTTAGCCGGTAAACTTGGCGCTTGTTGGTGCGAATTATGGCTTGGTCTGCTACTGCACCCAGTGTGGTTCTGTGGCAGCCACCAGACTGTGAAACGTCGGAAAACTGAACCCCGTCTTTTTCGTCCTCTTTGATGAAAATGAAAGTGCCGTCGAGTTCGTGCGGTGAACGTCTTACCTCAGCAATCTTAGAAATGCAACGATAAAAACCGGTTACTGTTGAAAGTGAGAAAAGAGCAGCATTTCTGATGTTGAGCTATATTGATGAACTCATAGGCTATAGCTACTTCTAGAGCACACGGCACATTCCTAGCCACGTGTAATCAACCCGTCATTGCATACAGCACTGCCAAACCTAACCTGACACTTCGATTCCTTCAACCAGTCCACAACTCGCAGCCCAGCCACCGTTCCATTTACAGCCATCATCGCCTCCACACCACCAGCATTTCCAACACTGAGCTCTTACTTGTCCCCCTTCTCAAACCACTGCTCAGCCTTACCATGCTTCCCCTCCTCATCAACCATCTCGTATTGATACCCCGTCGTATGCTGTACCCCACTCCCCTTCAACTTTGAATTGATCTCGAAACGACTACTCTCGACCGTGCCGTCACCCTTCTTCTGACCGGCCCGGGGCATGTCTGTTAACTTCGTGTTTTCGTATGTTGATGAGCCTTGTGGTTCAGTGAAGAACGAGGATGCTTCTTTGGAGGAGCTGCTGGTGCGAACGAGCGCACCATCAGGGGGTTCTATGTGGTCGTCTTTATCGTTGGAGGAAGAGGAAGAAGAGGACCTGGAGATGGGGGGTGGGATTGGGATGTTCGCTTCTTCGGCGGCGAGTTCTTCGGGTGTCCAGCGTTGTTCGCTTGCTGTGACTATTTGGTGAGCAGGTGGGACAGGAGGCGGCGGTGGTGGTGGTGGTTCAGACGTGTTGTGTGGTGGGCACGGTCCGACTACCCAGACTCCTTGAGATTGAGACTGGTCTGTAAAGCCGCTTGGCTGTTGCTGTTGTCCTTGGCTCTGGTCTGGTTGGCCATGTTGACCGAATGGATGTGGGAACATGATGTTCCGTTGGGGTTAACTTCTGTTAAGTATTCTGAATATGAGGCTTGACGATTGCTTTTGTGGATTGAGTATCCTAACTCAAGGAAGTAAAGAGATGAGATGAAGGAGTAATGGGATTTTATATCTGGTGAGGTGATGCATCTGGTGTTGCGTCGTTGGTTTGCGCAAGTGCAGACGATATCACCAACGCTGGCTCGCCCATGTCGTTGCTCAGCTGGAAAACTAGCATGATGGTACAAAATTCCAATCTCGTGGTCTGCGTCTGTAAGCAAGAGATAGCTGGAGTATATGCCGCGTGCTTGCGTAATGGTAACCGCAGCTCCAGGTGATGACTCTATTAGGCTGGACTGAGCCCGTAGATATCGAGTATACCAATTGCGAAGGACATAGGGGGATCATTGAGGATATCGAAGAGTCTAGCTGCACCAAGTTGCAGATGCGAACGATCCGCAAACTAGTGCATCAATGTTCTTTCTCGGCATGAACAAACGAGACTGGGTGAAAGATGAATGCAGCGCAATAAAGACGGCCCTGACAATCACAGTTTGGCTGCTTCTTTATACCCTTTTTTTCCTTGAACCACGCCGTATGCACCACCTCCTTTCCGAAACATATCCCTGAGATCCTTCACTAATTGCTCTGGCATTTCGTACGCAAAGAAGTGACCGCCAGATTCAGAATCACGCTCGAACACGACCTGACCAAGCTTTCTTATCCATGTTTTTGGGATGACTCGTAGCTCTTTCGGTTGGTGACTGTATCCGATTTTTACGTGGTCGATCCACTCGCCCACTCTTTCTCTCGTCACCTTGTTCTTCGGGTCGTTCCACTTGTGCGTCGACTCGTAATATATGCGTACATTTGCTGCAGGCCCAGCAGTGCTGAACCAGTATATGCTTATCCAAGTGCAGATTTCGTCGTCGGTAAAGGGGTAACCATCGGTCCAGTCATGGAGCTTTTCGTAAATCCAACCGAGCAACGCCACAGGACTGTCGGCCAACCCGTAGCCTAATGTCTGGGGTTTTGTGGACTGTTGAGAACGGTAGCCTGAACCCTCTTCCATGAACCACTGGCCACGTTCCAATCCACGTTTTTCTCTTTCAGTGTAGGGTTGTACGGCATGCTGAAGACTAAGCAGGGGATATTGAGACCAGGTTGGAGCTGTGCCGTAATCAAAGTTCAAGTGCGTGGCTTTGCAGTGTTGCGGATATAGGAGGGACATCGCACGAGTGATATAGAAACCCCAATCACCTAAGATAGAGTCAGTCAGGAATTTCTTGCGTGATTCCACGATGTCGTACCTCCTTGTGTGACATACTCTCCATATCCCAATTTCAACATCAGCTTGTTGCACACCTCGGCATATTGTTCCATAGCAAAACCTCTCTTTTTGACTCCCTCACTGAAACCATAGTTGGGTAGAGATATGATGACAACGTCAAAAGCAGGGTTTTTGGTCCCATCACCGTCGACAAGCTTGTCAAAGATCTTCAGTCCTTCGTGGAAAGAGCCTGGCCAACCATGCACGAATAGGAGTGGAACAGCATTTTCGACGCTGGACTTGCGGTATAGGAAATGAACCTTGAGCGGATCGAAGCCATCAGCCTGGATTGAAGTAGTGAATTGGGGAAATTTGTTGAGTTCAGCTTCAGCTTTCCTCCAGTCGTACGAGTCTTTCCAGTATGCCGCCAGTCTCTTGACATCGTTGAGGGGTGCACCAAGATCCCAACCGGCTTGGTCGAGCTCGTCTGGGAATTTCGCGAGGGCTAATCGAGCCTTGAGATCTTGAATCTGAGAGTCTGATATCGATATCTGATATGGTGTTATGTCTGCCATCATGGGGGATAGAGGGCTCCCTGCTGGTTAGTATAGTGTATGCCAAATTGAACGGACAGGAAAAAGCGTGGAGTGATAGTCAGGCCAAAGAACAGCAGGTCAGAAAATGGATAGGTTCCTCAGAGAAGTTGTATTGATCAGAATCTTTCTATTTCAAAGCATGTCATGACCCTCAGCAGCGAAGGTGCAGACCACATATCTTGAGGATCGTGAAGCTGCTGGGAGATGATGACAAACGAGCGACGTGAAACTCTCCTCACAGCCTCGGAGCATTCAACCCATGACGTAAGTTACTAGCTACCAGAGAACTACAGGTACATGTGCCTTGCTGTCACTGAGTAGAGTAACACAACAACAACACATCTTTCAATGTATCTCAGGTAGGTAATTTACAGTGGTAGCTCGTATTTGGAACCATCTTCATTTTATGGAGATTGATAAGGTGTGGAAGCCAGTAGCTCCAAGCGACACAACGAGTGATAAGCAACAACTATAAGCTTCAATATGAGCTGAAAATACATAGATACTGATACACCTCCGTCTGGACTCAAATCAGGCGAAACTCAAGTCAGACCCAAAGGATTGGCAGCAGCCACCGAGTTAGGTTTCCCAACGGAGGGTACCTTGGGCCTGGTCACAGAGGCTGTGCTGGCCTTGGCTGGACCTGTTATCGTTGAAGGTGCTGGAAGACTTCTTGTCTGAGCTGGCTTTCTCACCGCGCCCGTACTGACTGATGGTGGAGGTTTGACCTTGGGCGCTGTGCCAATTCTCGGTGCTCCCGGAGTTGCGGGCTTGGAGACCACTGGGCTGGCTGGCTTCTTCACAGGAGCAACAGCCTTCGGCACTGGGCCCTTTGGCACCGTTTTGGTTGCGGGAGCTGGAAGGGCCTTCTTGACTGGGGCTCCTGCAATCTTCTTTTGTGGTTGTGCAGTTGTCAATGGTTTCGAGGCGGCAGACTTTGGCGCCGAGTATATGCTCGGACTTGTTACTGACCTCTTTCCTTCTGACTTGCCGCCACTGAGACCAAGCGGATTGCTCGCTGTTTGTGCTCTAGTTGTTGAAGCGTTGGACCAGTCCATCACGCCGTTACCATAATCTCTCACTCCATCACCATATCTCTTGATTGTTCCATTGATTGTTTCACCTACGCCATTGATACCATTACCCACAGTGTTCAATGCTCCTCCAGCAAAAGAGCCAGCAGTTGACACAGTGCTCTGAACCGTTGGCTGCAGAGCGTTGGATATCTTACCAAGAACCCACCCGGTAGCCATGTTTACGCGGATGCCTTCACACCTTCAGGAGCTGGGATGTCGGTGGCCTCGTTGGTAGACGCACTCTTCTTAGGTCCAAGCTTCGGTGGCTTACGACGAGGTTTGTCCGCCGCTTCACTACCAGCCTCAGATGACTGGCTTGGCTTCTGTTGTTGAGGTTTGTCTTCGAAAGCCTTGTGGGCAAGCTTTGCAGGTGGTCTAGTTGAGTTGATAGGAGGTCGAAAGTTTGGTCGTGGAACGCCTGGTTCGGCCACTGGCTCCTTTGGTGGCAGCTTTGGCGCTGTTCGAACTTTCCAGTCTGGTTTTGCTTTTGGGGCGTGTTTGCCTCGAGACGCAGAAATGTTGATGAAGTCCTGGTCAAAGAAGATATCAAAAGATACGTTAGGCATTGGGACTGCTTCTAGTGAGTGATAAACACATTAACAGGAATGCTGACGAAATGCCAGGACGGTGATGTACTTGTATATGTACAAATTCTTGCCTTACCAAGACTCCTAGAGGGGTATCACATCTACGATTCCTGTATGAGAGCCGCGTACAACACTTGCTATTGGTGTTGCACACCACACAATACCGCCTGGAAGTCTGGGGGTCCCTTGCATACAGAACCCTTTTCCACGTCATTTTGGTTTTGGACTGACACCGCCACAGCCGTTCTGGGTGGAGTAGACCAGGGTTTTGCCATGTTTTTCTTGCCTCGAGTTATTCAGTCCCCGGACACCTGCGCTGAACGACAACTTGTACGAGCATACAATTTGTTTCTTACGATTGGCGAGCTCTTGAAATCGACATTCAATGGCCAAATTATGCTACGTTGTCGGCATCGGCATCGCCATCCGCATCGGTCATCATTCATGGATCGACTGAAGAATGCTTACGCCACACTTTCGAGTAAGGTCGGTCATGCGACATCATTCTGTATGCTACTTTACCAGGATAAGCTGCTGCTAGCTTAGGTATTGCACTCGAGATGCATTTTGCCATGAATACCTGGTCTCCCTGACCTCGAGATCGGAACTTTGGCGCCAAGCCCAGTGTGACGACTAACAACAGCAACGATATACTCGGCCTTACTTGCTCACATAGCATTACCCTTTATCCGATAGAATGAATACAGTGTCGTCTCAATATGTCGACTCCCAAATCTCCTGGTGATCAAGGTGCTGGCGCTGGCTTCAGTCTCGCCTCGCCGAATGCAAAACATGATAATGTACCAGTGCAGGAACCTCAAAAATCCATTGCCTCCAGGGCACTTGCTTTATCGTCCTATTTCCTCTCAGGTGCCTTGTGCATAAACTTGTCGCAATTTCTTGGAACGCCATTGTACTTGATCAACCAGGACTGGTACAATGCATGGATTGCCTTCACCAAACAGTCCTTCGGACTGCTCACAATGACACTGACTCAAGCATTCTCTCCGACGAAAGTTATTGTTTCAGGAGACGCATCTGTACGAGGTCAGCTACTACGTCAAACGGATGGCACTCTAATGCTGGATTTTCCTGCTCGCTTGGTCTTGATCGCCAACCACCAGATCTATACTGACTGGCTTTACTTGTGGTGGACTGCTTACTGCAGTGGTATGCATGGTAGACTGTACATCATATTGAAGGAAAGCCTAAAGCGGATCCCGATCTTAGGATGGGGTATGCAATTCAACCAATTTATCTTCTTGAAAAGAGATTGGGAGAAGGATCGAGGACACATGGCACAAGCATTACAGCGACTAAACAAGCTCGCCGATCCTATGTGGCTGTTGCTGTTTCCAGAAGGTACAAATCTCGCCACCAGTACTCGACAGAAAAGCGCAAACTGGGCAAGGAAGAACGACATGAAGGACATGAGACATTGTTTACTGCCTCGTAGTACAGGCTTACGCTTTTGCTTGCAGGAGCTGAAGGACACTGTTGGTTACGTCTATGATTGCACTATCGCTTATGAAGGTGTGCCTCGTGGAGCATATGCGCAGGACATCTTCACACTCAAATCTGGGTATCTTGAAGGACGACCGCCGAAAAGCGTCAGTATGTACTGGAGGCGGTTTGCAATTAAGGACATACCGATACACGATGAAAAAGCCTTCGCGTCTTGGCTCGTTGCTCGATGGCGAGAGAAGGACCTCCTTATTGAGAATTATTATATCCACGGTCGTTTTCCAGCAGATACTGGGTCCTCGAAGACGCCTCAAGGCAAGACGCTTACTGGAGCCGGCCACCTCAATGTCGATATTCGACCCAACCATTGGTATGAGTTTCTACAAATCTTTGCGCCGATGGGTATTCTTGCCATGGTCCTAGCTGTGTTCTATGGCGCTCTCCCGCGAAACTTCTTCAAATCGGAGAGTGGGAAGGCACTAATAGAGGGGGCTGAAGATGTCCAAACTCTATCATCCACAGTCACAGCTCCATCGATGCCAAGCTCATTCAGTCTCGATATGCTTTTCGACAAAGACAAACAAGCGCAAACTTTCGGTACTGCTGGCAAGGCTTTAGCTGGATGGGTGCAGAGTCCTGAAGCACAACGGCTGATGAGCCGTGCCGACCTAGTGCAAAGGTGGCTTGAGGATCCCTCGAAACTGCTTGTTGAATCCATTTCCGGTAATGCGGACAAGCAGAACTTCCTAAAGTCGTTGAAAGAGGAGGAGAACAGGCGCAAGAAGCTGTCCAACAAACACCAAGGCACATTCTGGCAGGATCTCGAGGACGCAGAGAGCAGAACCGGCGGATCCACCATCAGCAAAGTCACTCAAAAGGGTGAAACTGGTAACTTCTATCAACAGCTGGCAAATGCACAAGCAAACAAGAACGCCGCAAGGCTTGCTCGAGGAGCATCTGGAAACAAGACCACAAACTTCTGGGCTGACCTCGACAAAGAATCAAAAAAGCGAGCTGGTAAGACTGGCAGTTTTTGGGATGATCTGGATAAGGAGCAGAATCGAAGAACTGGCACTGTGTTTTCACTATCATCAGTATCTGACTCAAGCTCCGCAACTGCCCTCAACACCTTGGACACAAAATCAACAGCTGTAGGTAGTCGTGCAGCATCTTCGAAGCCTCCAAAATTAGCGGCGACAAAACCAGCTAAACTTCCCACAAGTTCTGCCGCCTCAGTAGCGCGGGCGACGCCGAAGCCTACGACAAGCAAAGCATCGGCTGTGCAGAAGCCGGCATCCTCAGTACAACCAAGCAAGCCTACCCAGGCGACTGCCAAACCCGCGAAGGCCAAAAGCGCGGCTGCGACGCAGAAAACAAATTCCACTACGACGAATCCGCCGTCAAAAAAGCCTGTCAAGCAGCAGACGGCGCCTAAACTGCACTCTACTGGATCGGGCACGGCAGCGAAGACAGCGACGGCTATCAAGAAAGCAGCATGATCGTTGTTTTATCAGCGGCTTGATGCCTGATAAGATTGTACTCGTATGCCGGGGCGGTCTTGGCAAGCAACGAAGACCATTGACGATTATTAAATGTGAGAATAATGGTTCTATATGTAAATATACGATCTTGATGCTATCTGATGCTATGCTGCTGTACGATGCTCCCAAGGTATATAATCTATCATCTTGTATATATAGATTTCCGCGACCTTCAGTGCTGACACTATGCTGTACTGTCCTCCTACTCCATAGTATCATAAAAGCCATCAATCATCTCATGCCTCCTAACCGCGTGCTCCCAATCTCCATACTCACCCCCCGTAGCAAACGCCTCATACAGCCTGCCAATATTCTGTCCCTGTGTCGGCAAATCCGTCCACCTCGCACCTCCCTCGTCAATCTCCACAGTCTCGACCTTCCCCGTCGCGAAATCACATATCTTAATCTCGTCCGCCCTCCCAATCTGGGGTCCCGCACTCGTAAACGTCATCTGCAACTCCGCTTTCTCGCCATATACACGCCACGTACTGCCTGGCTGACCCTCGAATTTATTGCCAGCTCTCAAATGGAAGTTTAGCATGGCTCTGGGTTCTCGCTTTATCCGTCCCACCAGCATCATCTGGTCTGGCGTATCCTTCTCGAATACATCATCGCTGATCGTGCCGTCCGCTTTCTTCACGTTCATCCGTTTTCGGAAATTACCTGTTAGAGTCGTCCACTCGTCAACCTCGCCGACAGCCGTACATATCGAATCTAGGATATGCCCGCCGTAAATAGTCAACAAGTTGCCGCCGACCTTCCGGTCCATGAAATAGTGGTACCGTTCGCCCGCGGAATTGTCCTGCCACACGTTCGTCGTGCCGTAATAGGACACACTGTGAATTGTGCCAAGACGGCCCGAGTCAACGATCTGCTTGACCGTCAGGACGCTGGGGGCTACGCGGCCCTGAAGCCCGACAATGGTGCGGCAGTTGTGTGTTTTGGCGAGGTCGGCCATTTCACGGGCTTGTGTGGCGTTGGCGCCGAGTGGCCATTCGACGTAGATGTTTTTGCCGGCTTTGAGGGCTGGGAGCGTGAGTTCGTAGTGTGTATCTGCTCGGGTGGAGACGACGTACAGTTCGACTTCGGGGTCTTGGGCGAGTTTTTCGTATGAGTCGTAGGCGCGGGTGGTGGAGGGGAGGTTGAAATGTTTTATGGCGGCTTCCGAGGAGGCGAGGCTGGAGTTGCAGATTGCGACGACTTGGTAGTGTGTGCTGGATTTGAGGTAGGGATAGTGGGCTAGCGTTGCCCAGGCTGAGGGTTTGGTGCTTAGACCGAGGATTCCTACTTTGATGGGTGCCATGGTTTCGAGAGTCGTACTGGTGATGAGGGATGGGGGTCAGGTAGTAGGATATATGTTGTGGGTGCTTGATATGAGACAAGGTGAGGTTTTGTGCCAGAATTGCTTCGAGTACAAGAGATATATTTGACGGAGGCGGCCCGTGTTGCGACTTTCGGTTCCCGTGGCAGGAGGGGCGAATATGGGATTATATGCTTCCCGATTTCGGTCGGGCTGAGCTCGATGAGATGTAAACTTTGGTTGTAGGCGCTCACTAATGCTTGTGGATGGTGGTACAGAATTATGTGGCATTTGATCGGTGTTGGCCGGCGCAACAAGCGCAGATATTACCTAAGGCATGTGGGTTCGGATTTAGCATTTCCTGTAGTATTTGTTCTCACCACGCATAGAGTTGAACAGTCTCTATACTCTTGTTCAATGGCGTGCAATCACGTTGGGCAAAATCTGTATGACAGTACTGCGTTTCCAGGTTGCAGTACGAGATGTATAGATAACTGGGGGGACTGTACGCACGCCGAGATAACGTAACGAATTCTTGAGCTTCACAGAGTATGTGGGTAGTCCCATGTCATGAGCGCAGAGTGTGAAGGAATATAACGTTTTGCTTTTCGAGGTCAATGAATACTGAGTACTAATGAAGCAGTTTTGAAGAAGTGAAACATCCTAGAAATGGAGTATTCAAGCTCAACTGCTATTGCAGCGACATATTGCGAGGCCGAGATATGAGCTGCATTAGCTCTCTGCTGGGCACGAGGAGAACAAGCTCGAATCACTGCAATGCATATGTAGTTGACAATGGAAAAATGGAGATTGCACTTGTTGTTCAGGGTGGCAGCATTCTTGGTTAGCAATGTATGAATCATGATGGACATCACAGGCTCCTGGTAAAATACTGCAAAGAGGCGAATAGGTCTCAATGGCCGTTCGATAACTTTTAACGCGTCCACAGCATCGATTTGAATCACAGACGGCCTTGAAGGAGTTGTAGAATCCGTGCTGTGTTGCTCCAAGCTCGTGCTGCAGGGTGACGAGGAGCACGACGCGTTGTCGAATCGGCTGTCTATTCCTCGGTGCCAGTGAAGTACTTGTTCTTGACCATTGAATACCTGTATCAACATTTCAAGCTCTTTCCAGGACTGTTTGTTGCTATTACAAAACAGCAGACTGCATTCATGGCGCGTGACATTTGGAGGCACCATATTTTGTTCACTTCAAGGAGCCGTAAAAGGGATAAATGAGCAATATTGTAACACTCCGAGTTCTCCCGAGGTCATTTGCGGAAAACCTTTGCCACATTGTGGCGCCTCGTGGCTGAAAGAGATTTACCAGCAAATCAACCGACTGTGTTCCGGATTGTTCGGTCGATGGGCTGAACATGGCGGAGGTAGATCACAAAACTCAGATCGATGGGGTTTAATCTGTATTGTAAGAATGAATACACTCTTTTGAAAATGCTGGAAGATGTGGTAGAGTAAACATTCATCGAAGAAATACATGTATTCCGCGGTCGTCCGGGAGGCAGCTTGTCGCAGGGGAAGGATAAATTACCCGTAATTCAAGCAAAAGACAAGTACGTGTTGACAAAAGCGAGGTGACGATTGGTCGTTGGGACATTTGGAGGCTGAAGCTTGACGGAGCTGGTTCCTGTTCAATGCTAGCGACATCATCGAAAATCAGGGCAACTTTTCTTTCTTGCTTCATCTGCTTTTCGTTCATAACGTTAACCATCTCATCACTCCAACACTCCTACAGCTTATTTCTTATCGTCGCAAACTCACCAACCAAGTAAAAAAGGTCTCGAATATTCACAATGGGCAAGGACGATTCTTTCAAGGAGGGTAAGTGCTCAACGCATTAATTAATGTTATCAACAATCAGACCTGGATTCGATCTTCAGCACCGCTCGTTCTCTTCTCAAAATCACCATCAAGTCTCCATCTCCGTTGAGTTCGATTCTGCTAAATCCCCGACCAAACTCCCACGCCTGGCCTTGTTCACTTGCGCCATCAGCTTACCGTGGTCGAGGGTGCTGGATGTTGTGTGGAAGCAAAGGGCGCGGATAGCTGTCTGGCACAAAAGAGTCTGATTTGATAAAAGCTCTTGTTGAACACAACTCCCGCAGTTGCAGATTGCTGTCCCAGGTCCCTGTCAGCTTTGCCACATCCGCGCCTCCGAACAACGTCCACCACCCGTTCCATGGCGATCAGCAGAAGAGAACCGTGCGGTGCTGCTATCGCAATCTCAGTGCTCTGTTGCTGTTACTGCATTCTATTTGTTCTACCAAGCACCTCACTTACATGTCCGTTCTAGGTGACCACAAGAAGGGTGCCAACCTCTTCAAGACCAGATGTCAACAATGTCACACCGTTGTAGAGTCTGAAGGCAACAAGATCGGTCCTAACCTACACGGTCTTTTCGGTCGAAAGACTGGCCAGGTTGAAGGCTTCTCCTACACCGATGCCAACAAGCAAAAGGGTATTACATGGGACGAGAACACACTGGTTAGTTGCATGCTTTGCGAAAACACAACAACCGAAACTGACTCATTTGACTAGTTCGACTACCTCGAGAACCCGAAGAAATACATTCCTGGTACCAAGATGGCCTTTGGTGGTTTGAAGAAGGGCAAGGACAGGAATGACTTGATCACGTATGTCTTTCAGAGCCTGTACCTCATGGACGAACAACAGCTAACGCTTGCTAGATGGTTGAAAGCGGAGACCAAGTAGAATCATCTTCATCCCCCAAACCGTACGAAACGGAAAGACCTCCACATCTCCAAACTTGTTCGTTTGTACTCCTACTTCTACTTCCGACCTACGCCGCCGATACGGATTTGTTAACAGGAAACTTTCCGAAAGCATGACTTGCGTGCGCACCCTTGGATTCATGTTTTTGTAAATAAGAGACGATGATGGCGCAGCTATTTGTGGTGGTGTGAAAGAAGTTACTCAATCTTAATATACCCTCCTCTCCTATATTCGATTATTTGGTGTTTGTTTTTGCTCCGAAGAATGGTTGCTGTCCGCCACGAATTGACATAGTTCACCGAAGACTGGCTGTCCCTCCAAACTTTAACAACTCAATGTCTAGAATCGAGGATTTTTCGGAAATCAGACACTGAGGATGAAGACCACTTAGCTGCTCGCTGCATTCCGGTCTGGGCCTTGAGAACCGTGTTCCCAGATACACCGACACTGATGGTGGAACTATGAGCTTTGACAAGAGTGAACCTTGCGGATCGTGAAGTTACTGAGGACGATAGCCAACTAGAACTAGCTGGTGACTGCCATCTCCAAAAGTCTTTCTTCCCGCAACGCGTCTGTTCTTCGTCCGGATTCTGTGAAGGGCAGCCAATGTTGACCCTCACTTCGAGATGTTCTGGCCTTGGCATGCTTCTAGGCAATGATTGGTTCTTGACCGACACGCTAGAAGCCACTAGCACCAGGATCAGGCATTCTTCTCTCTACCAGCCTTCTGCTTTCCACTCATTCTATGCACTCCTCCTGCACTTCTACTGTACGTTAACCTGATACTCCGTACAAAGGCCAGTGCTCTTGAATATGTCCTGCTATCGAAGAGGCTGGACAAACGTCATCGTATTCCTGCATTGATGGCTTGACGCGTCGGAGTGTCCTACGCAGTACCCTCCACCACACATATCTCTCCGTTTCCTGATAAGTTCTTTTCCTACTTCAGTCAACTGGAATAGTCGGTTGTTCAACTGTCTATACTCCGTACTTGAAAAACGTTGCCCGTGACAGTGCGTGGCCGTCTTTTGGCCAGCTCGAACATCACCTAGAGCCGGCCACGTTTACAGGACCAGCCTCCCCACTTTCCTCTTTTTGCTCATAGGACTGTTTTGACTCGACTTGCGCAGTCTTGTCGTTCAAGAATCTAATGCGCGATGGCTGCGATGGTGCCTCATCTTGACGAACCTTTCGATGATCACGCCTCTTTGGCCGCCTCGTTAGAGGACTTTGAAGCCCAAGAACGACGCTCCCCAATATTTGATCTGCCCTCACAGGTAAGCAGACTTCACCGCATTTGTAGTTCTTCAGTGCGCCAAGTGAGAAGGTTGAAACATTCCTGATCGGACCGCATTAGCTGACTCGTGCCGTTAACCATGCAGCACTCCGGGTTCCGTTCCGAACAAGAAGAGTCCGAAGTAGATGACCGCTCAAGCAGTAATGCGCCGTGGAGTCCTCCTGGCTTCAGAGACCGACAGAGACTGTCGAATGCAAGCTCATGGTTTCGACAAGATCCTTACGCAAGAATGCCACATTTGCGACCAACGAATAGTCCTTCAAGGTCGCGGCAGACGAGCCCTGAATACCAAGATGCTCAAGAAGACGATAACGATGTGACGATCGCAGCGAACATACCATTACCACCCGGCACAGACTCACCACTCAAAGGACGATCGCCAGAGCCGGAAGAGCCACCAGATGATATAATGCGAGCATTCGACAAAACCACATCAGCGCCGAACACGAACAACTTCATTAGATTCGCAGTGAGAGCTGAAGTTCAGCATAAAGAACCATTCGTGCCATTCATAAACCTTATCAAGAACAAATTTGATGCCGCAACCAAGACAAAGTCGTCTACAATATGGTCGATTCTTATCGGACTTTTATCTTTATCGATGATACGAATCATTCTTGTTCCACCAATACCACCTCCTGTGCCAGATTTGGTCAAATTATCCACGCTGGCCAAATCCTTCGAACCTCTGATATTCTACTCGGAGAACGGGTATGGCCAAATCACAGCGTTACAAGAAACTAGTGTAGCTGTATGGGACCTCGGAGAGTCAGTAAGAAGCGCGAACATGACATCAGCACCACTAATAGTGCGCTCACTGGACGAGCTGTCGGATACACTAAAAACGTTGGGACTTGAGCTGACACGATTCTTTGCTGACGTCGATTCGGACGTTGATGGGATTCTTCTTGTGATGGACTGGGCGAAGCGCGAGCTAGCAGGACTAGCTTCGCCATCCAGCACATCGTTGTCGGGAGCATTATTCGATCGTGTTCACGGTTTATTGAATCGAGGTGGCATACTCGAAGGTCCAGCGGGACCGACTGCGCTAGGTAAGACGCTGACAGATATCTTTGGATCAAGTTCACCACAGCGGACACGAGCTATGATGACTCGAACGTTTCATGAGTTCTTGAACGTGCTAGAGGATGCCATCAATAGCGAGCTGACGCATTCAACCGCATTGTTCGCTCTCTTTGAGACCATCGATCGACAGTTCTTGAACTTGCAGAGAACTGTAGTTCGAGAAAGTGATACCCAGGAGCGGCTCGAGAATGACCTACTATCGTCCTTGTGGACGCGCCTTGTAGGAGCAAATGCGGCTCAGCTAAGAAAATATGAGAAGAACAAGCAGTTGCTTGGCAATGTTCGGTCAAGGACTGTGAGCAACAAGCATCTGATTATGGAACATCACGGGCGACTTCAGACTCTCAAGGTCAACCTTGAGGTCTTGCGACGGAAATTGGTCAGTCCTCTGGTCAGGCGAAATGATTCCGTGAGCATCGAGAATGCCAGTGTGGTCGAACAGCAGATCAAGGGTCTTGAAGGTACATACGACTATCTCAGGGATGTGCGAGAGAAACAGAAGAGCAAGTTGATGGAGATGGTATATGGAGCTAAAGCCGGTAAGACAAAGTTGGTGGGAGGACTAGATGGGATTGGCATCGAGGAAAGATAACATTACTTCAAGTTGCGTACCATTTTGAGCCTTGCAAACTGTATTTGGATAGCTATGTAGCAACCAACCATTATTAGCACTACCGAGCCTTTGATCGAAGGTATTATTTTCTCTCAAATCTGTACCGAGTTAGACAGGGGTGAAGATAAGGATTTCCTGATGAACATTTTTATTCAACTGGCACTGCTCACAAGTCCTAAGTTGCGGTTGCATGGTAGGCCTTGTGGCGGGCTGTGCGCACTTCAGCTTTGGACTGCGGACAATTCATTGAGGGCACCAGTATAACTGCAATAGTGGTGCTCAGACCTTAGAACTCAAATGCGAATACCCGAGATGTATGGCCTGGTACCTACTTGGTAGTCTTATGAATCCCAAACGATCAAGGTTGCGGCCAGAATTTCAAGGCATCAAGCAATCCACAACGAGGATGACGCACCGCTTCGCAAATGCAATTATATCCAAATTCCTCAAACACAGCACCATTCACCATTGCGATCTGATACAGTGCTCACCTTGAGCTTCTGCGAGGCTCAGCCGCTCATTACTGTTTTAGTCTCGCTCTTCTCAACTCTGCAATCATTCTGATCTGTTTCTCCGCAGCCGCAGTTTCCAATCACTACTAAGCTGTTATATCGAAAATGCCGGCGTCAAGTACTACCACCCAACTGTCTCCTGCGGAGCTTTCCTACCTACACACCTCTCTTTCGTCACATCCTCCAATCCGTCCAGATGCTCGCCTTCCAACAGACTTTCGCCCTTTCAGTGCCGAAACGAACGTTCTGCCCAACACCTATGGCAGCGCCCATGTAGGATTTGCAGATGGACGAGAGGCTGTGGTGGGTGTAAGAGCTGAAGTCGAGAAGACTGCAGTAGCACTGAGCGATGCCAGCCCGAACAATGGAGACGTGGATATGGCCGATACAGATACACCACAAAAGCGAGGCAGAGGAAAAGCGAATTGGGTAACCCTCACACTTACTCTACCTGGCCTGCGAGACGACGACAAAGACTTGATCTTCCTCGAGGAGATGTTGCGCGAAGTGCTTGTTACGCCTTGCACATCGGGCGACGCCAATGTCCCGGATGGCGCACACAGCCTGCAAGATGCGTTGGTGATCAATTCACGCTGGCATTGGCGGCTTCTCATTGATGTGGTGCTGATATCACCTCCTGACTCAGCTTCTGGAAGCTATCCGTTGCCACTGCTGAGTATGGCTATACACCTTGCCCTCCGAGATACGCGAATACCACGATTGAAGAGTGAAGGCGAGGAAGATCCGCTAGCTGATGACGACTGGGAGGCTAGTGTATATTTGTACGGCAAGGCAGGCAAAACTCGATCTCTGGCGGCCGGTGTGCCACCTGTTACATTACTTGTCATGGTTGTCGGTGAGAACGTCATTCTGGATCCCAGCGGCACGGAACTTGCGGTAGCAGATGGGGTATTCGCGACCAGTATTGGGAAGAGCGGAGGCAGCGTACATATGTTGGCTATGCGGATGCTGGAGACGAGCGCAAGGGACACCTTCAACGGTATACCCAGGAGTGAAAATGGCAATGCTTGGGACGTCGTGCCAGGTGTTTGGAGGCCTAAGGTTGGGGGGATCAAAAGAGCTGTGTTGAGCAAAGTTACGAAGGCTGTTCTGAGTGACGTGGGACTGGAAGTGCTTGCAGGGTTGGATGCTTTTGTGGCGCACGGTGGATGAGTAGGAAGATGAAAATTCATGAAGGACGATCAAAAAGCATTAGGTTCGCTACGAAGTGGACTGGCAGCCTACAGGAATTGACAACATCATCAACAAGAAGTCATGGTACCAAAAGCACATCTTCAACGGTTTGAAAGGCCACAATCTGAATGGTCTTGCAGCCAATTTTGAAGCAACCACAATGAAGCAGCACTTCAAGCCATGAGCACTTGCTCAAGCACGCGATACAGTGGACAATTACACTCAATTCCCGGTCGCAAGCAGAAGTCCTCAATGTGGAAACTTGATGCAACGCCAATGGTCGAATAAACAGCATCGGTATGACCCAGAGTTGAGGTACAGCAACGCACAACGGATGGAATATCGAAATCCCGGGTTGCTTCATGGTTGATAACGTTGCTGACGTTCGGAGACATGACTGTCTGATCGGACCAATCTGCCAAACCAAAGATCCAAGCCTCTGTCGCCCTCTCAGCTCTTTTCTTGCTTGCCCCAGTTGTGCGTTTGCAGAAGATCCTTGAGTACAAGATCTCGCTTCCTCAAGAATGGGTCGCAATCTAGGTCCACGAAAGTCTGAAACGGCATATGGCATGTGATTGAGCTAGCAACAACTCTTTCTACACCTCCTGCCATGTTCTCTTCCAAGTCTGTCGTCTTCTGATATGACCATAGATAACGTAGAGGACTTGCAATACCACGAACATTATCATCGCTAACGAGGCGAACACTGCAGGTTCGAGGAGCTCGAACAACGCGATCAGCTGCATGGAGCAGAGTGGTGATAGTGATAGTGGTGGTGATGGTGGTGCAGGGTGACCATAGTTACTCTCAAGTCATTGATGCGCGGTGAACAGAACGTGGCGTCAGCGGCTGATGAGCGAGGACCCCAGCATTATTCTGCGATAGTAATAGGAAGAGCTTGTGAATCAATGCCATAACACCACTAGCCTTCGCATCGTGCTGAGACATGTAGAGCTCATTTTGAATCTGAAGCCTGAGCAGGACAAGGGATGGTCGCTGAGATAGGATCATCCCACCCAGACCTGCTCTTTGTTGTTAAGCTTGCAGTTAGGCTGATTCGATTAAGTTGAGCTCGTGATGTAGATGTATCAAGTGCCTCAGCACAAGGACGGTAATTCTGGTCGCAGCTATTCAGCCACCGTGTGATCCGGCGCTTCATTCATCGCGAACGAATGTTACTGCTGTACAGACACGGTGCGTAGTCTTTAACGGCTGAGCTTAGAATGATAAATCCGCCGTGCTTCGTCAATGATGCGCTTCACTTCCGCAGCCGGCAGTTTCTCCTTGCGGTCAAAAGTGTACAGACCATTCGTCTCTTGCTCGATATCAGTTCTATCCTCAGTTAGTCAGTTAGTCAGCACAAGTCATACCAAAGACCAGTCATGCATGTTCAGCCAGCACTCACAATTGCGTGTACACAAATCCACAGCAGAGGCCTCCCTCGACTACACCCAGCATTAAGCGCCGTACTCTTTGAAGCAGGTCTTGCGCATCTGTAGCCGTAGTGTAACCCCATGATCCTTCGATGGCTGTTTCGTCTTGTCTCGGCGCGATATTGACACCCCCGAACTCAGTGCATATCACAGGTGCGTCGTGTCGATGTGAAGAATCACCAACGAACATATCTTTGCCGGCTTTTGGCTTCAAGATTTCTTCAAGCGACTGGCAGGTCTTTGCGAGATCGGGACCGTCACTGTAGTCGTGGAATGTCGTTAGGTCTGTGCATACGTGCTCCCAGCCGCAGTTGTCGTTGATTGGTCTTGTTGGATCGAGCGTCTTGGTTCTGTAGTATAGTGATCGGACGTGGTTTTGCTCAGTTGCGTTACTTCCGAGAGCGGTATAGCCCCATGTCTCGTTGATTGGTGTCCAGGTCACGATGCAGGGGTGGTTGATGTCTCTGCGGACTGCTTCCATCCATTCTTGGTCGAAGCGATCGACGTACTGTGTGCTGAAGTCGTATGCGTTTGCTATTTCGCCCCAGACGAGGTACCCGAGTTTGTCGGCCCAGTAGAGAAACATGGGGTCCTCTACCTTTTGATGCTTACGGCAGCCGTTGAAGCCCATTGCTTTCGAGAGGATGATGTCGTCTTTTAGGGCTTGTGGAGTTGGGGGTGTTATGTTGGTGGATGGCCAGTAGCCTTGGTCGAGGACAAGGGCCTGGAAATATGGTTGGTTATTGAGACGGAAGGTGTTGTCGCCGTTGGTCCAGGTGATGGAACGCATGCCAGTCGTGCAAGCGACAGTGTCAACGGTTTGGGATTCGCTATCGATGAGGGAAATGGTCAGATCGTAAAGTATTGGGTATTCTGGTGACCAGAGAGCAAGACCATCGTGCCAGCATGCAGTGTCTGACAGTGGATGGGCTTCCATGAACGCTTTTGAGAGCCTTCGCTGTTGGTCTCCGGAGAGACGAAGACTGAGCTTGACTCGTGCAATGTCTGTCTCACGATCTACATCGACTCCATCACTTTTTGCTACTTCGACGCCGTCCAAACTCGCATTGATCGTGACTGTGAAGGCTGCATTCTTCCGTCGGCTGATTATC
Organism: Neophaeococcomyces aloes; assembly: GCA_022813445.1. Taxonomy (NCBI): domain Eukaryota; kingdom Fungi; phylum Ascomycota; class Eurotiomycetes; order Chaetothyriales; genus Neophaeococcomyces; species Neophaeococcomyces aloes. Next base: position 36,201 of record JAKLMK010000028.1, on the reverse strand, counting down.
GCGATTTCTGTCTCGAGCTCGCCGGATCGAATGTTGTTGGACCGGATGATAGTGCCATGACTGCTGTCTGCTATTCGAGTTTGAGGGACAATTTCAAGCCAAACGGACTGCCAGATACCAGTCGATGGAGTGTAGAAGATACTCTCAGGGTTTGGTTTCCAGTACTGCTTGCCTCGTGGCTGGGTTAGATCTGATACCGAATCCCAAACCCGAATAGTCACACGAGAGGATTCTCCACCTGAAACAAAGTCGGTAACATCAAGATCGAAAGGAACATGACCACCACGATGGGACCCTACAAATAACCCGTCAATCCACACTTTAGCCTCGTAATCGATAGCGCCGAATCGTAGTAGCACTCGATCGCCCTGCTTCTGCTCCAGCTGACGAATATTGTTGATCGATTTCTCGTACCATACTATGGGATGAGCTCCACGTTCATTAATACCTGAAGCTTTTGTCTGGTATACAAACGGTACATTAATCGTCCGAAGGTTGTCGTGTGGAAGTTTGTGTATGTGCCACAGATTGAGCTCGCCGACATCCTCATCATCAAAGGTGAAGTTCCATTCGCCATTCAAGGAGCACCAACTCAAGTTTGGCCGTTCGAAGTCTGGTCGTGGGTATTGCTCCTGTCCCGGAGAGTAGATTTCAGCCATGTGAACAGGTAAGTATACGGTGAATGTGATGCCTCAACATTGCTCAACTATTTCCAGTAGTGAAGAAGAGGACGAGCTGAATAGCCTTGTCGCAGGTGGTGATGTCGAAGGACTGGCAATATTGAAACGTCTTCGATACCGATAGTCGTGACCGACATGCACAAATCAAAATGACCTCATAGACTGCTGTGGTAAGCCATACTGACCATGACGTCTGTCCTTAACGTTCACTTGGCTCTCATGGCTCTGTAGGTACAATTTGATGTTGTGGGCGGCCTGGTTTTACCATAACACCTCGAAAATGGCTGCTAATACTAAATGTGTTTAATCACGAGATAAGAGGAATTTGCACTGTACAAGCTCTGTTTATGAGGAAGGTGTTCAACAGATCATCTCACAGCACAAATGTGCACGCATTCAAGCAGAAGCTCAGGAACCGCGTTTTCATCGAGTGCGATTATTGCCCAACGATACTTTAATGTTGATAGATAATCTCGGCGATACACGCGATTTTGCTACACTCGAGATGCCTTGAACAGACTCCTCGGTGCTAACCATTTCAGACCCGCTTGAAATCTAGCTGTATCTCTCCTGGCTCTTCCATCCTCCTGCGCCTGCGCCTTGTCCTCGATTTCCGTGATCTTCCACGAACGCAATAACCATGCGCTGCTTGCACTCAAAATGAACATAAAGCCTACATATACCTGGGTGCTGCGATATCCTGATGCAGAGACAAGTCCTAGTCCAATAGGTTCAGCAAAAGTTGCCGGCGCCACAAGAGCTAGACAGATAACACCGAATGCTGTGGGCAGTCTTTGCAGGCCAACCACTTCTGTTGTGATGGCACCTACAGTGCCCCAAAATGTGCCGCATCCAAAGCCTGCGAGAAGTGCGAAGATGAGCAGAAGCCCATATGATCGTGCTGGTATCCACAAACTTAGACAGAAAATCCCACACGAAACTGTCATCAAGGCTGCCATGTTGATTCTGCCTACCCGATCGCTGACATATCCTATGAGCGGTCTACCGACCCCAAGTCCGACATTGAGAAGTGCACCCACAACAGCACCCTGACTTTGGCTCAGACCGATGGTGGTGGCATAATTTGGTAAAGAGTAAAACAATACTACATAGCCGAGCTCGGATAGAAAACCCCAACCGATAAGGAGCAGCACTTCAATATGACCAAGCTCTCGCCAGTCGAATGAGCCTTGCTTCGGCTTCACAATCTTGTTTCGATCTCTGAGTAGCAAAGAGCTGATGCCATTTATACCCAGTGTACAGAAAGCCAGCACTCGATATGTCCAGTTGATTCCAAGAGAGCGAATTGCCGCTCCAGCGATGAGGTTGTACGCAACACCACCCAGTCCGACTCCAGAGGTAGCAATGCCGACTGCTAGAGATCTCCTTGTTAAGAACCACTGTGGTAGTACAGCAGTGGCGGGAATGTACATGAAGCCCATGCCAAAGCCGAAGCATACACCTTGACTGAGGAAAAGTTGCCATATTCGAACCGCATAGGAAGCGCCAAAGAAACCTGCGAAGACGAGGCCAGTCCCTATTGCCAGGGTGATGTTGGTGCCAAAATGTCGAAGTGAGGCAGCCACAATGGGAAAGCTGACGAGTGATAGAGACACGGAGAGACCCCCAATCAACGCATATTCGAGGCGTGTTGCGCCCGGAAATACCGAATTATCAAGGTAGTGTGATAGGAAGATTCCCCATGCCTTTTGCGATCAGCAGTAACCGGTTTACGTTTTGCAACACTTACACCGTTAATTCCCCAGGTATGTGCATTGATCATGAACACACAGGCTGTACAGACCCAGCCATATCCACCATCGGGAGGCATATCTTCACGCATCGCAACATTCGTTAATCCAGCCGGAGGTTCGGTCATTTCCAACACTGTGGTTCTTGCATCGACATCACTATTGATAGAACGAGGGTCATGTCTACTGCTGGACTGCCCCAGCTGCGAACTCATATTCTGGCTCGACCTGAACCTGGTCCTCTAGTCGAGTCGTGATTCAATATTTTACACGTTTTGACCATGAACGTCAAGACATCAAGTTAGTGAGTTCCGAGAAGTGGATCAGCACCGTTCATCTCCGTGTTCAAGTGGTGGATGTACTTTCACAACCTGCAGACAAGTCACGTCGGTATGCTATTTGCAAGAAGTGGATTACAGAATGCCAGATTCTTTTGCCGGCACAACCTCCAACTTATGGCGACAACAAGGTGTTCACAAGACGCGGAGGTCAAAGCAGGTCTGATATAATCCTTACCATTTCTCATGCAGCATTTGTACACTAGGCTGTTGCGAAACCATTCAGTCGCACCAAGAGCTTTAGAGTGACGAGTCAACGATTGATCTAGTCAACTCTTAGCATGGGTAACGGGCAGCGCAGTCTTACTCAGGACATGAGATTGCACTCATCTTTAGAAGAGAACAATGAACTGGTCAGGCTTTGATGAGCAAAATCTATACAGGTATTCCAATCGAACAGTACTTCGTCCATTAGCTTTCATCATCGACCAGCGCTTGCATAGTGCAACACTATGCTACAAGGGCTGAGGCAGCAGCAGTATTGGAAACAACTGTTCATCTGCATGGTGAAGTTGTTGCATCACAACGACTCCGTAGTGGTTCAATTACGCTAGTAGTCATGACATTCGTTTTCCAAGCTTGCCGGACCCCGTGCTCTGACATTGCCCAATGACGGCTCCTCACTGCAATCGATTGAATTTCCAAACTCATCATTGAAATAGTTCCCTTACGGATATTGACAATGCTCACTTCTCAGCATTCATAGGGCAGCAACTCAAGGTGAGAAGCTTATCGTACTCAGGCATTTCGGCTCTCGTGCTCTGGCGACCGTATGATCAGTCTCCTCCAAATCCCCGGAGGACGGCGTTGCTATCGCTGAGTCACAAGGACAAACTGTCTTTGTGTGTTTCACCGTGAAGGTGACAGTCTCGTCGGCATCGTTCATCACTGTTGAGGTAGTTTCCGTGCCATGTTCATGGTGTGTATACGTGTCCAATGTCGTGCATGTCGTGCTTGTCGTGCTTGCCGAGATACTCGACGATGGAGACGTAGACAGAGTGCTACTTGAACTCACTGTGGAGTCAGTGGACAAGCTTGCGGACGACGACAAAGAGTTGGGAGTTGAGGAGGTTGTTGTGATCATAGTTGTAGTTGACAAAGGTGACGAGGTGCTCAAAGTGCTTGTTGAAAAAGTACTAGTTGTAGTCGATATAGTGCTTGTGGTTGTCGAGGAGGAACATGGGTTCACTTGCCAGAATTGGATATAACCAGTACTGGAATTAGGAAAGCTAACGCTCGAACCATAAAACGGAAGCGTGAGGTCGGACCAGGAGAGAGGACACGTAATGGTTTGGGTCTCGTTGTTGGCGTTGTCGTTGATCAGAGGAGTACAGACAACGTTACCATTGGCACCGCCAAAAGTGACATTGCCAGGGCTGCCAATTGCTGTCACGGAGTCAGTGAAGCATTCTTACTCGTACCAAATGTCCATACCTGCGCAAGCTGGATCGTCTAGCATAGCGAACTCGAACTGAAGGAGGCCCGGTAGACCGGTGACGCACGTGAATGTGCCATCCGCAGGGCTGATACGTTGAACACATGCTTGTGCTGAGGCTGTGGCGACGACCAGCGAGAGGGATGCAAGGAATGACAGCATGGCTAAATATAATGAATGTAATAGCAAGGAGAATGATAGTACTGAAAAATGCCTCCACTTCGTGTTGTCGGGTGGATGAATTGACTTGAACGCTCAATGGCAGATTTACCTTATGTACTGCTGTTTTTGTATGAGCAGGTAGACATCTTGAGCAGGTTGGCTACCTAGGGAGGTAGGCACAATAATTCGGACTGCTTCCAGTCAAGTCACTTTCCGTGAACCAGCCTCGTAAGTGGTCTGGACATTAAACATGTTTTGCCAATCTGCTTCGTAAAGTTTAGTTGATCCTTGCTACCTGCAATTGCAAGCAGACTTGTTGTCGGCGCGAGACCTTGCGCAAGGAGAAGTTTTCAAGACATATTGTTTCCATACCTATAGCCTCACATATTGTAGACGCGTCAAAGCTAGTGGTCGGCGAGACCTATCGCCTGTTGTTGAGCACTGTCAGCTCGCCCACAATAACACATGTTGGCATTGTCATGATGACATGGTTCGAGTCGAGCTGGCGAAATTGTGAATATAGAGTTGATGGTTGACAGAAGACTATACTCCATATTAACCTGCGAAAACGCCAGACATCGACCAACGATATCTGTGGTGGGAACAGGACGAAAGTACGTATGTCTCAGGCGACTATCAACAGACAAACTCGTTGATTTCAGATGCTCGCTGATCTGCTCAAACCTTTAGAGATCGAAAATGTCAGGTCCGCATAAACTACAAACTTGCTGTGTTGCACTCACCATTCGCGCTCAAAAATATGCTACGGTAGAGCGTAGCACCCTAAATGCCCCGCCCGCGGAGTGATAAACGTGGGGTACGGTTCCTGCTTTGTCATCGAATGTGACCTCACCGATTTCGTCCGAGTCGGCCTAGATGGCCCACCATTTGGGTTTTTATAAAGGACGGAACACGCTGTTCAAGCCTTAAGTACAGTTGTTAACCTTTTAAGTATTTACATACTCACAAAGTCGATCGAAGCTCAAGATGGCATCCCAAACTTCACCTCTGTATGAGTTCTCTATGGTTCCTTTCATACGCATGATGCAGAATCTACGAGACATAATGGGAAAGGCAGAAGAACATGCTAAGGAGAAGCAGGAGGATGTCGAGAACTACGCTAAACTTCGTATCTATCACGACATGGGCGAGTAAGTAGCTACTCTTCTATAGCTGAATCCAGTCGGCAGGACCATGCCCGATATCCATCTGCTTACGGGCTGATTAGCTTCATCTACCAAATTCAACGCTTGTCCAATGCTGCCAAGAATGCTCTTTCTCTGGTTTCCTCTACAGGCTCATCTATTGATTCTTCCGTCTTTACCATGCCTGATACCGAGACAAGCTGGTCCGAAGTCAAAACGCGTCTTTCACGGACTATCACACTGCTTGAAGACCATGCCAAACCAGAAGATTTTGTTGGTCAGGAGAACAAAGAGGTTTCATTGTTTGGTGGGAAATACAAGATGTCTGCAGAGAAATACCTGAAATCTTTCGCTGTCCCAAATTTTTATTTCCACGCTACGACAGCATACAACTTGCTACGAGGAGCTGGGGTACCAATTGGAAAGAAAGAATATATGGCGGGTGATGGTGACTTCTGAAATTACTGTGGAAAAGCGCTGCATACCACAATCCACTCCCTAGATCGTTTGCTCGCTTCTACAAGTAGCTGTTTTCTGCTTACCTTACTATGAATCTAATGTTAACCTCAGAATACTTATCGTTACCGCGGTAACGGTGTCGGCATTATGGTCCAATCTTGCCGATGTGATCCGGGTGATGCTTTTGCTGTTGCGCTTTACAGCGTCCCTCTTCGGCCCCAACCTTAAATTCCGAATCGAGGTTGGTTGCCCTCGAGGCTGGAGTTGGGCGCGCTTGGCAAGTGAGCCGAGGAACACGCCGGCGCTCATACCAAAGAGTTCATTGGTAGACTACAAAAGTGGCACAAACCAACATATCGCCTCCTCCTCGCCCAGAATGTTAGTGATGTTGATGGTGGCCTGGCACTCAAGATCGTGATCGAGCGTTACCTGCAACTGAGTCGCTGGATTGAAGAGGAATCGGCAATTCTGCCTTCTACACAAACACTAACTAACCAACGCTGTTACTCAATTGTCGGCATTACCTTCTATGATCCAATTCAGCCGCCGCATCGTTTCAGGCTGAACTGCAATAGAATCAAACAGCGCTGCCGGAAAGCACCAATCGTACACCAAATATCTTGCTGTGGCTCTCGATACAACATGTCCTCCGCTCAGCTCGACTTGCAACGGAAGCTAGCAATCACTCCCAAAACAGCGTCACTTCTGATTCAAGCAGGATATTCAAACTACCGCGAACTCCAAAATGCTACACCCAACTCACTCGCCACTCAAATCATGCAATTTGGTATTCCTAAAACCTCAATTTCAGCATACCGTCGTGCATTTCGAAGAATGGTATGGTTGGGCACACAAGACAGCCCTGAGGATAACGCCAAAATATGCAAGGACTGGACTAATAAAGCGCTAATGGCGCGTGGTCTTTGGCGTGAAGACTTTGATGATTTGACTGGATCGCAAATCGCAGAGCTGATGAGATCGAGCCCGATTGTGAGCAATTGAAGGCATGGATACGATGTTTCTTCCCCGCTTCTCGGCTTAGGTTTCACCAGGCGTGCTGTAATTTTTGGGTGAATACAATGGCAGCTTGAGCGCTCAAGCCGACGAGTACCCTTCCTCAATCTTTCTCCGCGAACTTCGCGACTCTCACCCCCTCTCATATACTCCATCCCCAATTTGAATATCTTGGTCGAACCCGTTCAAGTCTGATATTGTCTTCGATTGAACGAGCATCATGGAAACAATCGTGGCCTGCGACCAGCTTGCGCAGTCAAGCGTTGTCTGCTATCTGCGCAACGGCGTAACGATAACTTCGACTGCTCCGATATCGTTGTCAGCTTCAAGTACAAATACTGACCCAACTGCGACATCTTCCTCAGTTAACGTGATCGGTGACCAAACCACAACTATACCTGCTGGACTACCAAGCAGTGCCTTTGTGTGTAATACAGAGACAACCACCACAGCTGTCTGTTCAGACATCAGGAACTACCAACCACAAGCTCGCGACTGCTGCAATAGTAGGAATCGTCATTGGTGTAGTAGTTGTAATCATTGTTGCTGCTGCTGCTACTTTCTTCATCTTTCGAAGGAAGAGAGGAAACAACGGATCGACAACAAGGAACAACAACAAGGAAATGGAACCCTTGCCTGGTCACCACGAAAAGGCTGAAATGTACGTCAACCCTCAAGGTGCAAATGGGTTGAGAAACGAGGCTACTCCTAGGACACACGAGATGCCGATATCACGAAAACCAGCATACATGGTTGAACCTCAGCCACTTGAGACAGACCAGAGAGCCGAGATCGGCTTCGGTATGGATCCAATGGATGGATCAAACAGTCGAACAAAATACGTAGCTCCAGCAACAGTCACTACAAGTCATCAGGAGGCGCTAGAAGGGTTTGGACAGGTTGATTCCTATCTGACAGAACATCGGCCGTCGAAGCGATCAGGATAGCGACATCATATAGAAAATGACATACTCTAGCTATACTATTCGCAGTGCTGTAGGGAACGGTCGAGAACCGACTGTAAAAAGCGAGAAGTGGAGGTATACCAAAACTAGGCCATCCACGAGATTGATATTATAAACTTCTTATTCAACTACACAAAACGACACACGTCGTTTCCGCGCCACCAAGCTCAATGTCGAGGCTTCATCATTTAATCTCTGCGCTTGCCTGTCGAAACGTAGCTAACTTGTGGCTCAAGATTAGAGCTCAGCGCTCGAGCAGAAAAGTCTAATTCGCCACAAAGCGCTGTTACTTTATGAACCATTTCCTCCATGTCCAAGCGTACTTTCTTCGCCGCAGCATGAACGACAGTGACTGCCTTTGCATTCATGTTGCTCGCGATCGAATCTTGGTCACGATCTAGCTTTGTGTCCGGGGATGGTATTTCCTCGATCGTGTCAGCTAAGAAGAGGTATGGTGGTAGTGGTGAGTGGTTAGAAATCGAAGCTGACACTTGACAAAGCACAGATGTCACTTTGTGGAGGGATTCGACCAATCCCTGCAGTCTGGCAAAGTGCTCATTTGGATCTTCAAAACCATCGAGCGTTATGTGGGAGGAAGCAAAGCCAAAGACTGTGATATGCGTCATCATTCTGTCGAGAAGGCGGATGAGATCGTTGAGCTCAGTTTGATGTAGCTCCGTTCCTAGTGTGAACTGCCAGTTCAAGTGTGATGATAGTGTCCTCAGCTTGACTAGATATCCTTGTGCTTGGTGCAATGTTTCAAGTCGAGTCTGTTTCAGATTATTGGCCAGAGATTCTGTCAGATCCAGTCTGTCCTTTGTAAGCAGCGTTTCGGAAATAATTGCATTGTACCGAGCCAACAAAAACACGCAGGCACCCATGTTTTGCCGTATGAGCGATGTCTCGGTCACAGGATATGGTAGAAGTGTCCAAACATAGGCTACTGCCAGTCCTACGATGACATTGAGCAGACGGTAGGATGCGACTAGGTAGATAGGATAGTTCGGCGTGTTGATTTGGGCTAGATATGCAGCGCCGAGTTTCTGGACATTGAGAGCGTAGCCAACGCTGATCAGTGGCGTTACTGCACTCACAATCCCAACTATCACATACCTTGGCTTGACTACCCCAAAATAGAATGATCCAGCCATGTAGATAAACAGAAAAACAATCACTCCAGCAGGATGGCCATCCACGATGTACCAGGCGATGAAGCTGCCAATGGTACCTGCAATGGTAGCAAGCACGCGCAGCACAAACTCGAAGGACGTCTGACCAGATGTAGTTTTCATCGCAATCATGGCCATAATCAATGCCCAGATGACCCTCTGCCGTACAAAGAAGTTATGTGTCTCCCGTAGATATGCAATGATTCCGATCGACATAGAAGCACACATAGTTCGGAAGCCGTACATAGAATGCGGAGATCTGAGTAAACGAGGAATTGCTCTGGCTGGCTTCACAATAGCTTCGACATAAGGTCGGGCTGAGAACTGCCGATGGTCTCTGGTGTGAATCGCGGTCAGAGGGACATGGCTCTCCATTTCTGCTGAATGATCATGGCTCGTGGACTCGGGGTTCTCGAACATCTTGAAAGACCATTCATACAACGCATGCCAACTCGGTAAGATTATGCGTTTGTGCTGCAAACGACCGCTGCGGATTCTGCCTGCTGTGAATTCTCCCATTCGTAGAACGGCTCTGCTCGAATGCCAGAGTACAAAATGTGCTCTTTGCTCGATCGAAATCATTTCCTGAATGTGACGTTGACATGAATCACAAAGTTGAGTTTGCTTGAGCTTGCCAGTAATTTCTCTAGGATCACCTCGTACCAGCTCATTTGCTTGCATTTCGAGAGCCTCGAGCTGGAAAGAAGGGATTGTTACTGCACCGCTCGCTTTCTCGGGATCGGCCAGTTTTGAGGCTGCTTTTTGACCGGGAATCTCTGCCAAGAGGGATGCTTGCATATCATCAAGCGCGCCTATCATCACATTGGTCAACTCCTTGGAAATACCACTTGTGCGAGTTTTGAATTCCTGATACTGTGCAGGTTCGGGTGCGTTTCCTGCGCATTTGCATGGATCTTGCGCTTTTGCAGTACAAAGGTCCTCGGCTACGCCCTGCAAACCAAGGATCGGCAAGTAAATCTCACGAAGACGGTTATAGCTTTGTTCGAGGTCATCACCAGTGAGACATCCATACCCGATATCCCTCACAGCAAATTCGAGATCCCCTTTAAGTTTAGTGTCGATGGTCCGTAGTTTTGCGTATACACTCGTAAACTGCTTCAGATTCTTGTCTTTGTCCACATCGGACTCTTGATTGATGTGCACAGTCAAGTCGTGGTACCCACAGAGTACTTTTCCAAGTACATCGAAGTACGTCTCTATGGTGGACAGCGCAGCACCACGGTTGCTGTTTGGGAATACCAGGAGGGCCACACCCCACGCAAGGGTGAATCCAGTCAAACATGCTTGGAGGAGGAGATTGATGATACCCTCGGCTTGTTCGATTGTGCCATAAGTGGGACCTGCTTGTGCTAACGCAATCATGGTGAGAATGTTGTAGTTTATGCAAGGAAAGTTGAACTGAGGCCGCGAAGATCGTAAAGCATTGACGAGGTAAACTTGGAGCATAAACCAGACAGCACACACAGCGGACCCAGAGGCGTCATAACCAGTAGGTGATGATTGAGGAGATCGTGCCTGGATTGCACACCAAAGTCCAAACAGATTTACTGCAGCCGCCAAGCAGATCATCAAGACATTAAGAAATAGTGTTTGCATGAATCTTGCCCTTGGAATGATGCAGTAAGCTAATAGTGCTTCGACAGCGACCAGGTAATTCAGTGGTCCAAAATATGTTGCCCATCGAGAGGACTGGAAAGCCGCAATACCGATTGTTGCTGGTAATGCAGCCTTCGCCATTGTCAAGCAATTGTGTCGACTGAGTCCCCATTTTGCTGGTAATCCTGTGAGTTGATCCATCCGTGGTATCGAATTCATCTTTCTGCTTGGATCGACTGTCACCCAATCCCTATCGCCATGAACGTCCTTCTGGTAGGGTTAATAGCAAGTGGTTGCATAGCGTCCCAGAGGCAATTTTTTACGATTCAAAAGTACGAGAAATTGTTCAATCTCATGATGAAGTGAGCAAGGATTGTTTTGCCGCAGTTCCGGCCAATAACAATGAAGTCATACCCGGGAGGGCAAGATAGCCGAGCGGCTGTAGTCCATCGGCTATGTCACATCGTCGCGCCCGTAACGGCTGGTATGCCTAGCGACGTGTATGTATTTTTATCATTTTCCTCGCCGTACTACGATACGTGTACTGTCAAATATACCTCGGTACCGTGAAAAGCATGTTACAAATCGGGCGTGACACTGGTTTCTTGTAAACGCAACGCTGAAATACTTTCCAGAAACAAAAATCACTCCTGAATCCACCTGTACTTTCTTTAGAGGTCGACTGCATACCTGACCTACACGCGGTCGAGGTGCAATGCCTCAGGCTTGTCCTCCGCCACCTGGTGCTTTAATTCTACTTCAAAGGCGTTGACATCCGTGTGCTTGAATTGTCTCGCAGGAACACGTCTCTCGAACAAGATATCCATCTCGGCAAATGATCGGCCTGAAGGCTCGGGTAGTCTGAAGTAGTGGTAGATACACATCAAGAAACATGTTCCCGCCCAAAAGAATCCAGCGTAGTTGCCCCAGTTCCAGGCAGTAGGGTTGAGCATATATGGTGTTAGGACATTGACAATGATCGCGGCAATGTTGTATGCAATACGTGACAGTGCTACGGTCTTGACCTGGAGCCGCCTTGTCGACATCTTAGCAACCAGCGAGAACGCGACTGTGCCGACGGAGAACTGATAGAAAGTAGCCCAAACGATCATCATCGAGCCAGTCGCGAGCGCAGCCGATTCTTTATGCGCCGCAGGTACGAGGCCCAGGAATCCGAGAATGAGGAGAGTGCAGCACAATCCACTCAGACCGACGAGGAACAGTGTGCGGCGACCAACGCCCCAAGCCATGAATCCCCATGTGACAAAGGCTCCAATGGTATTGAGCCCGTATTGACCCATTGCGAAGTCGTATGCAACTGTGCCTTTCAGTCCAGCCTGGGCGAAAAAGTATGTCGAGTAATTCGAGAAAGTGTTACCCGCCAGATTCTGCGATACGAACAGCATGCACACAATTTCAGTGCGGCGCAGGTTCACGCCTTTGAAACAGTCTAGGTACGATGCTCCCTCGGTCATGTCCTTCTCGAGCTCGTTAGTGTGTCGCATCATATCCACAGTTTCGTCGGCGTTGAAAGTCGGGTCAGTTTTCGGCGAAGTCAACCGGAGCAGCGACTTTTTCGCATCGTCATAACGGCCTTGACGCACTAGCCACCATGGCGACTCGGGCGCGAAGAATATACCGGGGATGAGGATCGGGAACCACATCCATTGCAGGGCGTAGGGGATCCGATAGGCCCATTGGTCCTCGCGGCCAAACATACTGCGGATGACGGCGATGGCTATGAGTTGCCCAATACCCCAGCATGAGTTACCCCATGTGGTAAGATAACCCCGGAGAGCGACAGGACAGACTTCACTGGCGTAGGAGATAGCGACTGATTTCTGTTAGATATCTCTCTTGGAGGGACAAGGTCACCTACTTGACATGAAGACACCAAAGGCAACGCCCGCAAGGCATGAGGCCAGAAGCAAAATGTGAATGCTGGGAGCGCAGAAGTAGATTGTGATGATGCAGGCCTGATAGCATAGAATAGTGAGGATGAACTTTTTGTAGCCGAATCTTTCAACACCCCAACCAGTGACTATACACTCTTTAGTACGTGCTGTGGTATAAGAATGTTGAATACGTACGCAAAAGACCGATAATCTGACCACATTGAGCACCGTTCGAAATGCCTGCTTGCCAAGATGCAGGTACCTGAAAACTTCCATCAGGTTGGAGCTGACCGTACTTGCGGTTGAACGGTGGGAAGGCGTAGAAGTTGCCCAGTAAAGCGATATCGTATCCTTCCATAGCACAACAAAGTGAGATGATCACAGAAAAGAACATAGCTTTAGGATAGAGCTTGATACCCTGAAGCAAGCCCATTTTGTGCTCCTTCTCGGTAGCCGAAGCTGCATTGAAGAACATGTTCTGCACCACTACCTCCTCTGTAGGATTGGTGTGTTTCTCATCCTCAAGAGAGAATTGGGCGCGACCATCTTTCTCCATGTTGATGTTTTGTGAGGCGCCGTGTAAGCCGTAGGAGCTATGTCAGCTATGTCAGCTATTGGTTTTGATGCTGATGTGAGTTGTTCGTTGTGAAGACCAAGGGGATCCGCGACGAAGGCTTAAGATATACATTTTAGAGAACCCCGGATTTGTGGAGGCGGAGAAAAGCTCGCTAGCTCAGAGTGACAATCGCCGATAGCTTGTTGTGAACACAAGTGTGGGTGTCGGACGTATCGAAAGGCTCGGTTTGTTCGGACCAAAACAAGTCCGATTAGGTATATCGAAAAGACGTTCTACACCTAGTTTGAGCACGGTAATTACATAGGAATTATGCCCGGTATCTTCTAGCATTACGAGCTACGTCGACGGTGGACCGAGACTGTTTACACTGTCTTGAGACCGCTCGGCGAGTTAGGCCAAGTCGCTTTGTAAGATTACGGGGAATTTCTAAATGTGATGGACTACGTTTGCGAAGGTTGCTGACCGAGGCAGACCGCTACGGTGTGACATCTTCTTTAAGCATTGTATCATTGTCATCATACGTAGGATAGCACAATATCATCATATTACGCAGCGATCTGACTTTCGGATCATAGCTGAGCTAGTCTTGATAGCAGTTAAAAGTCCGTGCCATTTAAGGGCTGTCTTTTACTTCCGACAGCTCGAACAATCCAATGTATTTCCGATGCCAAATATGTCCGATGATACATTTCTGCCTTCATGCTAAGGTTTTGGGGAAAAGGATACACGGAGATAAGGTATACCAGCTCGCAGTTCCTGTGAGGAGCATCAACTACAGCTGCAAAACACAGATCGAATCGTTTGATCTCCTGGCTATATTGTGAGCAAGACAAACAGCTTGCACAGGACCCCAGACACAAATAATTCATCTAAAATGTCTCCGCCGGCGCGATTCACTCTCAATACCGGTGCTCAAATACCTGTTGTCGGGCTCGGTGAGTGCCTGTGAGGCTTCAAAGAGGAATCGCTGACAGAAATCAGGTACATGGAAGTCAGAACCAGGAGCGGTTAGGAAAGCTGTGTCTTTCGCATTGAAGGACGGGTACCGTCATATCGATGCAGCTTTGATATATGGTAAGCAACAACGAGCCCAGAAAGTGATTGTTAGCTGACGGTGTAGGCAACGAAACCGAGGTTGGTGAGGGCATCCGAGACAGTGGTATCCCTCGTGAGGAGGTATTCGTCACTAGCAAGCTGTGGAACACACATCAGACAAACGTGAAAGAAGGACTGCAGAAATCGCTTGACTCGCTAGGTCTGGATTATCTGGACCTTTACCTCATCCACTGGCCTGTGCGACTTGTCCCGAACGAAACGAGTGGGCTTCTTCCCACTAATCCCGATGGCACTCGCTCAGTAGATCGGTCTTGGGATCAAAGTGAAACATGGAGGCAAATGGAAGAGGTGTATAAGGAAGGCAAGGTCAAGGCCATCGGTGTTGCTAATTGGTCAATACCGTATCTCGAAGAACTTCGTCAGCACTGGACCGTAGTACCGGCAGTCAATCAGGTCGAACTGCACCCATTCCTCCCACAGCATGAGCTTAGAGAGTACTGTGGGAAGCAGGGTATATTGCTGGAAGCTTACTCTCCGCTAGGATCCACGGGTAAGCTAAAAACTCGACTTGGTATAGTTAGCTGATTCCTACAGGCGCACCGATCATGTCAGATCCTGAGATCCAACAAATAGCACAAGAGAATGGCGTGTCAGCTGCGACGATTCTTGTCAGCTACCATGTTTGCAAAGGTGTGGTCGTGCTGCCGAAATCTGTGACGGAGGAGAGAATCAGTGCTAACAAGGAGGTTGTCAGCTTGTCGAAGCAAGATCTGGCTGTGTTGGACGGCCTCGCATCAAGTGGCAAAGCAATGCGTTTGAATACGCCGTCTTGGGGCTTTGACTTGGGATTTGCTGATTGGTACGGGCCATTATAGCGTAGTTCGCGGCTATAGTACGTTGGTCACGAAGGTTGCGTTCTTCTCACGGGAGCAGAGCATTCATCTTCAGGATGCTGGAACAGAGCGGGTAGCTCTTTCAGTACCCACCGTTTGCCGTCCAAAGTTTGACCTTATTTCTCTGTATTCGTTGTAGATGAATTCATACATCGGTTGGTTCGATATCAGGGCAAACTGCCGCATGATCTTGCGATGATTTGGACGAATTAATGTGCTTCAGGGAGGGTGCCAGAGCCCCAAGTCTGGTGTTTGAGAGCTTGTCCTCATCAAGCAACTTGTACACCCGCTTTGATTTTCTTTAGATCCATCAAGACTGTTTTTTAACGAAACTCGGATATGTGCTATGCGCCTGTTATTTGTGTTGCTCATTGTTCGTAACGTTCTATGTATTCTACTACCTCGCGCTATGATTCATTTCGCCAAAAGCACGAAGCTCACCGCGCATGGATGTAGTAAAGCTCCCGTTATATCTTGTACGGAGACAGGGCGACACCTTCGTTTAATGCCTTCAGTCGCATGGCAAGCAACTTGGAGTGATAACGGGTCATTGGAAGGAAACCAACCATTATCCAAAAATTGGGAACTCCAGTCTCTCTGTACGCAGTTTTGAATTCGCCTTCTTCGTCGATGCCCCAGATAGGGCCGCATTTTGCTGCTATATCGTCGCCGAGCGTAGCCCGAACAGAATCGATCGTGTTTGAGAACCCAGTGGCGAAGACTACCAAATCGAAGTCGCGCTCGCGATTGTCGTTGAGCACCACCTTATCCTTAGTAAAGGTTTCGATATAGCCAGACTCGACCTTAATCTTACCGTTAATGATATGCTCACATGCACCAGCGTCAAAGTAAAAGCCTCCATTTCGGGTTTGACCGAGGGTTGAATTTCCAGTGCCTCGCTGACCACGCCAGGTTCGCAAGCCTTTGGCATTAAGTGCATTGAGCAGAGGCCGGTCAAGATCTTCGAGCACCTCGGCATTGCGTCTGGCAAGCTCTTCTCCTGGACCAACTGGCATGGCGAAGAAGAGACGATCTTGCTGCTCGAGGTCAGGGCGATTGCCTCTGGCATCTGGAGCATAGTTACCAATTGCCCGAGGAACTGAATGTGTGAGGGACATGATATACGTAGGCGAACGCTGAAGCAGTGTAACGTCGATGCCTCGCCTTGAGAAATCGAAAGCCGCATCAAAACCGGAGGACGATGTGCCTACCACGCAGACTTTTTTCCCGATGAAGTCGCGGCCGCTATCATGTGCTACAGAGTGACGAATGACACCTTTGAAGTCTGACATACCAGGTATAACAGGAGTCAGGGGCACTCCGCACAGAGACGTGGCCATCACGACCTGCTTTGGGTGGAGGACTCGGGTTTCATGCCCACCCTTGTTGATTGTGACCGTCCAGTTGCCTGCCTTATCCTGCTCAGCACCTACTACTGATGATTTGGTCCAGACGTTGAGCTCCAATGCCGACGCGTACCATTCCATATAGATGCCCTGCTTCTGGGCCGGAGTATAGGTTGGCCATCTTTTCGGATAGCTGAAGTATGGCAGGTCATCTGGCCAGTGCGGAAAGTGAAGCGAGAGGTATTCGTAACGCTTTTTCCATACATCGCCAATTTCTTCACTTCGCTCGATGATGAGATTGTCCATACCAAGCGCTTTACAGCGAGCGGCGAGAGCGAGCCCATTCTGACCACCACCAATGATCAGGACATCTGGGTTGGCTGCGTCGATGTCTATAGCCCTTTGCTTTTCCCAGCTGATGGCACCGGTCATGTGACCATCGTATGTAGAGACTTCCGGGAATTGTTTGAGGTTTTCGGCGACTGTGTGCATGGTATAGATTTTCCATCCTTGCTTGGTTAGGACGCAATTGACGACAGCGGACGCTTCCACGATCTCAGTCTCGAAGGACACAACGAACTGCAATTGCGAAAAGTCAGGATACAGACGCACAATCTTTGGCGACGGTTTCAGAAAGCCAAAACCAGTGGCTTTTGTCATCGGAAAGAGGTCGCTAGCAGCTTTCAAGATCGCTGATTGAAAGTTGAATGTCCGGTAATCCCAGGTGAAGGACAATTTGTCACGCCAGACGCCGTAGTCGAGAAACATATCAGCAAACCTTTGCGCATTGCCATTTCCCATGCAGTCAGCGAGACTCTCCATAACGATTCTCGCTTCCTTCACCGCATCGCAGTCATCCGGTACCTGAGTTTCGAGGACATCTGAGGTCGGCAGGGGGTGGTTGTATTTGAAGTCGTACATAAAATCATCGGCTACTGGAGGCTTAGGTGTTGTCTCTAGTTCGACACATCCAACGACGACTTTGGCTTTGATGTCAGCAACATCAACCGCGTCGTCCGTGACCGAGTCGCGCAACTTTATGATCGACATGTTTGCTGATTTGGCAACATCGTGTTCTTGAGTTCACGATTCGACGTCGTTGCTTTTCATGTATAACAGAATAACCCATCCGGACTCCACTCACGGGTTTTTTTTGCCCCGTGTGCAATTCCCGATAGCCTGACGATCGTGATCGGATTTACCTCTACCGGACTTAAAATGAGCATAGAAACTTTTTGCCACCACGTAGGTCCACAAATCAGTGAACCTTGCTCGCCGCATCCGTCTCTTAGTCCTGAGATGAAGTCCTTTCACCGACGTTGTTAGGGAAGCTATTCTCCCTTTCATCTCCGAGCTCCGTTGTCGCCCCATGGAAAGTTCATCGGACCTTCGTACGTGAGCGTAATTGCAAGATGAGCAGTCACGAGGGCTCACGGCAGTCCACGATGTCCGAGGACCAGTTTCGCCATACACGAGACAATGGCGAGGTTGATGATGGCCCAGGGCTACGGAAGCAGCGCCGGAAGCAACGGCCCCAATACAGCTGTGAAGGTCCATCGCGCCATCATGCCTAATCAGAACGGCGGCTAATCATCTGCTACAGAATGCCGAAGATTGAAGATGAAATGTAACCGGCAGGGTCAGTGCCTCGATGAGATAAGCTTGAGCGTCAGCTGAGAGTACATTGCAGTGCCATGTTCGAATTGTGTCAGGCGAAAAAGAAGCGAGTTCTGCGGAAGTGCTGCTGTAAGTCAGCTGAAATCCCGGCCGGCGAATTAGTATGTCTCTAATCCGGCTATATTGATAATGTAGCTGAAACGAGGTTGCAGTGCACAATCAGCGCTTCGGAAACAACAAGGTGCTCTCCAGCAGCAGCATCAAGAAACCTCGAAAAACACAAAGGATGTTTCATTCAGAGAAGCCGATGACGGACAACCAACTGTTCCGTCAAGGGATGCTCATTCGAGTCAAGCCAGTCAGGCTGAGATTGATCATCTCGCAAATGTTGCAAGCACGCTTGTGCCATATCCTCTCGACACACACCCAGTTTTCTCTTCGGTATCGGTGCCTTCAGAAGTATTGCATGAGACACTTCGCAATGCGGCTGGTGAACTTGGTAGCAGTGCCACCAATCCCGCACTCGCCTCCCGTGACGATGGTGGTCCAAGCGACGCATATGGAACATTGATGTTGAGCAGAGAGGGTCGCTCTAAGTACTTAGGCCCAACAGCTGGAAGCGAGTGGCTCAAAGATGTATACTCCAACTCCAACTGCTCATCTTTAAGGGAGCCAAACACAGGTGCTAACTTTTGTTAGTCTGAAGTGCAAGACATCTCCGAAACTCCTTCAGTCGCAGAAGCGCCTTCTCCTGACAGACTGCCCTCCTGGCGGCATACGGAATCAGGCACTGATACCGCTGCGATGGCTTTCCCGTTTAACACATCGGCAGTTCGGGTCCGTACCCGGGATCTCCTCGAGCGCCTGCCGCCGAGGGAAGAGGCGTGGACTCTTGTCGAGTCTTATTATCGTTATTGTGCTTGGCAGTAAGCAGAAATTCATTACACAAGAAACCACCTGATATGTATCAGCCATGACGTTGCTCCGAGACCGATGTTTCAGAAGACCTTCGAAAGAGTGTTTGCCTTGTCAGAAGGAGTATCTCAGTTACCCACGGTCAATCCTCAGGAGATAGCCCTCGTCTACATAATCATGGCTCAAGGCACCATGTATAACATCGAAATGCCGCACTACGATGCGTCAGTCGAAGACTGGCTGCATCTCTCGGAAAAGGCTATGGTGAAAGGAGAATTTTTATCCAATAACACGATTTCTGGATTGCAGACTTTACACTTGATGTGTCACTTACATCTTCATCTGGATAAAGGAAGACGAGGGGACACTGCCTGGCCGCTCTGGGGCCTTGTGATGCGCCTGATTCAAGCCATGGGTATGCACCGCGATGGAACATGTTGGAATCTATCCCAGAACATAATTGAGGAGAGACGCAAGGTGTTTTGGGAGTGCAACGCTGCTGACATATTTCAGGCACACTGCTTCTCGAGACCATCAGCTATCAATCCAGAGCATTGTGACACCGCGTTTCCGTCAGAGCCGCTAGACTTGACAGGCGAGAAGAGCTACTTCACGCTTCGGTTCGAGCTTTCTCAACTGTCCTCCGAGATTCTGAATATGGCGATGAAAATCCGTAAACCAGCTTACTCGGATGTCATGGACGTTGACCGGAAATTGGCTGAATTCGAAATGAACGTGCCGTTTTCACTTCGATGCAGGGCAGCATTTCTGTCAATGCCTTCTCGCTATCCTGAAGCTCAAGCAGCCATGGACGCATCACCGGAACCTTCTCGTACATCAATGAGGGTCTCGTTCCAACAAATGAACCTCACTTTCAACATCTCCGAAACATTCATCAACCTACATCGACCTTATTATGCCAAAGCGCTCTACGAGGATATCGACGACCGTGTCAAATCAGTGTATTTTCCTTCGTACCTTGCAGTAATTGAACGCTGTACCATTTTAATATCCATCACCACGGATATCTTTACTCGTTTCCCTGCGGTCAGCATAAGACAGTGGAACTTATGGTTTCATGTCTTTAACTCTGCACTTTGCTTAGGCACGCTTGTCCTACGAGACCCCGGCAATGCCATGTCAGCCTTTGTTCTCGAGCAAATTGATGCGGCCATCAGCTTGTTCAACTACCTGATTCAATACGGTGCCGGCACCCCACGCTACCGTCGCAATTTGCAGTGGCTCCTAAAACTACGAGCACGTGCCAATTCGAAGATTGCAGCAGCATTAGAAGCTCAGGCAGCAATACAACCGCAACATCGGGAAGATAACCGTCACGTCACGGGCGAAGACTCGGAAGATGGCGAAGATGTTGAGCTTCTCGGCTGGCGCACCAGACTCATCGAACGGGCTGGCCAGAATCAGAAAACGATCCGCACGATTCGGCTTGCGGCGACGACACCGACTAGCTCAGCACTCACGACACTGTCGAACCCACCATCGAATGGTGACGATGTTGGGGGTGCTCCGCACACAGGTCGGACGGCAGACGTAGCGATGGCAGGCGCGTCAGTGCCTTTCATAACTCCTGATTCGACGGATGATCTTGTAAGTCCTTAGCGTTGTCATTGTGGATGACGTGCTGATACATCGCAGTTGCAAGACTTCTGGGAGCCAATGCTCCTGCAGGATGTTTTTAGCCCTTCGCAAAATCATGCTATGGTAAGTGAAGACCTGGCAAACACGTTATCACAACCAAGCTGACAAATGATGCAGCCGCTCACGACTAGTGGGTTCGCCTGGTGGGACAGTTCCTCTAATACACAAGCAGCGAGTCAAAATCGACAAAGTCATATATAACAAAACAGCCATTTTATTCTTGAACAGAAACGCATTTGACCTTTGGAAATGCACTCGCCTGTTACTTAACCTCTGACACTGGATTCCACCATGGCAAAGTTTTTCAAAAATCGATTCAGCAGTCGTTTGTGCTACCATTTGTCACACAACTAGCATGCCCGTTCACCTGGCCCATGCTTTTCGTAGCCTGCAAGATTGGCAATCCATTCTCGTCAAAATACACCGGCACACCATTCCTGAACGAATACTGCAATGCAGCCGCGATCTTTCCAGCCTCGTATGCATCCTCTGGCGTGCACGTAAGCGGCGCATTATCGAGCACAGCGCCCGCGAACTCGGCGAGATCATTGATGAAAGACTTGTCGTACAGTTGGAACGCATCTGGCGTCGTTGCTGTACGTACACCGTGTGCGTCTCTGATCTCGACCCGATTGATATTCGAGTTTCCGCCAATGATGGCGTGCTGTTTCGTGCCGCAGACGCGGGTCGCACCTTCGTACCCATTGGTCAGCGTGCGACCGAGATGTGTTGTGAGGATCTTGCCATTCGCAAACTCGACAATGCCCCAGCCGTTATCACAGTCGCCATATTTCCTGAGGTCGGTGTAAACGGCTTGCTGACCGAAGGCGATAACCCTGTTGACTTGCTTACGGGTATTTGTCAGGCCTGACTTGACGTCGAGGAAGTAGCGACCGATGTCAATGTCGTGCACGCCCATATCCATGAATATACCACCAGATTGGGCGGAAAACGTGACGAAGAAGCCCGTCGGGTCTTGTTGATCGATGCATGCGGTCTCGACGGCGTGGATCTTGCCTAGGGAGCCGTTCTCAACCATGATCTTGGTGGCTCGATAAGACTCGTCATCTAGGATGGGTCAGGCGAAGCAAAAGTAACACGATATAGACTTGACTCACATCGCCTCGAGAAGGGCACCAGGAATTTCAGGTGTGGTTTGGACGCAGCCTTTTCGAGGACTTCTGCCGTCGTGATCACATCGATTGAGATAGGTTTCTCACACATCACATGCTGTTCATCATGAGCTTTTGAGGACGGCAGAGCTGGAGGGTACTTGCCAGGTTGTAATCAAATGCTTGCATTATCAATGGAGCGTGCGTAGCAGTCGCTGTCGAAATGAGGACGGCCTCGGCACCACTATTTCTCATGCAATCCTCTGGGTCTGCGAAAAACTGCACCGAGGGTGGAAGATTGTTTGCAGCCCATTCATCGCTGCCAAACTTTGTGTCACACACGGCAACGAGCTCGATGCGTGGCTGTTGGAACGCCAGTATACGGGCGCGGATCTGGCCCAGACGGCCTAGGCCGAGCAGCGCAATACGCAAGCGGGGAGCTGGTGCCATCTTTGAATCTTCTGAGCTGGTACCAATGAGTGATACTAGATAGATCTGGTTGATAGGAAGAACGTATGCTTAAGCTCGATTGATACGAATAAGAGTATGCACATAAACAGCGAATCCCTTCACAACACTTCTTTAACCGTTCGAGGTTACATCCTGATCCTCATCGGGAATATGAGCAGCCACTCTACGGTTTATGGCATGCAACCCTGCGTGGTAGCGAAAGATTCGTAGGCACATGTATTGCAGAAGATGTCCGATCTACTCGAGGACCCGGTCCGCTCGGTCGCCTATGATATATATGTCCGATATGGATAAAAGTTTTGATCGGACATAAACAGTATAGTGAACGGCAGTTTACGTCCACATCGTAATTGGCACAACTTTTTTCCGCCGTTTGGAAACTCAACATGCCGCGTTGCTTCATGTGCTTGTTCACCACAATCCAAAATCCAAAGTGTAAACAATTTCACAAATACACGATGTGAAACAATGCGCCTCTGATACTCGTCAATGGAATGTCTTCGCGATCATTGTAGTATTGATTTCACATATATCATCTCAGTTTCAAACTACGAAAGCATAGAACTATTAAGCCACCCTGATTGTCCACGCATCGCATGCATACCTGCATACAGCGATGCTGTAAATAACCTTTGCATACAATGTGGCGCAACACACGATCCACACTTTCAATACCATACATTTGGCCCTTGTTTTCGAGATCGGTACAGGCAGGGCTTCGCAAATACATGTGACCCTGCCGACTCGTGGTTTGGAGTCCCTCACTTCCCCTCTCATTTGAGACGCGGCAGCCTATATCCATCTTGCTCTAGAGCCACGTTGTTGTAGAAGAACTGACGAGGCAAGGCCATAGTGACACATGCTCCTCCTTCGTTGACGCCTAAAAGAAAAGGATGTTGCTATCTAGTTCATCGTATATCATAACACTCGTTGGTCTTGCGACTTGTGTCGCAGAACTTAGACCACTCCATGCTCGAGGCACAGCTTGGTCGGATCACCTCACCATTGACACCTTACAGGGTCCGATTACTGGCCACCAAGCGCCGAATACAAGTTCTGTTATCGAATTCTTAGGCATTCCATATGCAAAGCCACCGCTAGGAGACCTACGTTTCGCGCCGCCAAATCCATATACTGGCAATGAGCCATATGTGGCATCCAAATTTGTGAATTTCTACTATGTCCCGCTCCCTAGCTAAAGCATGAAAATACTAATTTCATGAGCCTAGGGATTGTATTACGGTCATACTTGAGCTTGACTGGTTTAGTTTACTGATTCTTGCCTAGTGATTGCCCATCCACTCCGGCACCTCCATCTAAATTCCCAGGGTTAACTCCTCAAGCCCATCGTGTCATTGCGGCGTTTGCCAATGGAGACGGCACAGCTCAAAGCGAAGATTGTTTGACACTGAACATTTGGTCGAAAGTGACGACACGAGCTGATGTTTTGAAAGCAGTCCTTG
Source organism: Neophaeococcomyces aloes (assembly GCA_022813445.1). Lineage (NCBI taxonomy): Eukaryota > Fungi > Ascomycota > Eurotiomycetes > Chaetothyriales > Neophaeococcomyces > Neophaeococcomyces aloes. The sequence continues at coordinate 12,462 of JAKLMK010000028.1, read as the reverse complement.
TTTTTGCTTATGGAGGCCGTGAGTGACACCGCTCTTGACCGAGACACTCCCTAATATGAGCAGGGTTTGCTATCGGCACCAGCAATACCCCGTTTTACAACGGCCAGTACTTCGCTGACGCACAGGATGTGATCATCGTTACGTTTAACTACCGCACCAATATCTTTGGCTTTCCTGGCGCTCCGGGTATAGTTCAAAATCTCGGGCTCCGCGACCACCGTCTCGCGATCGAATGGATTCGTGACAATATTGTTAATTTTGGTGGCGATCGTCGCAGGATCACTTTCTTCGGTCAGTCCGCCGGGGGCGTTGCGGCCGACTGGTGGTCCTATGCGTACGAAAGTGATCCAATCGTGAGCGGGCTCATATCTCAATCTGGAAATGCGTTCAGCTTCCCGCTCAACCGGCTAGATGTCACCATTCAGAACTGGTACAATGTATCTGCCAGTCTTGGATGTGGTGGTTCAGGCAATACACTTGCATGTATGCGCCAGCAAAACTGGAGTGCAATCGAAGCAGCGAGTGCGAAGGTAAAGCCTAGCTCCGGTGGCTCTCCTCTGCGGACGATTCCGGCGTTTTATCCCATGATCGACGACGACGTTGTCTTCTCTGACTATGAGAATCGTTCCAGAACCGGCCAGTTTGCTAAAATAGTAAGGTTGGCCCCACTTGTCTACCTTCGCGTCTCGAACTGAAGTTTTGATATAGCCTTACCTACTGGGTAGCAATGATCACGAGCAAGGCTACTATGCCCTCCTCGCTTTCGCTAACGGATTCAACGTAAGCGACGTTGAAGGTGAACAATTTCTCCTCGAGTCTTTCACTTGCCCGAATTCCATCCAGGCCAAGAACCGGTACAATGGAGGTGTGCCGGTGTGGTTTTACCGTTACTTCGGTGATTGGGACAATATCGGACTCTATCCCACCTCTGGCGCCTATCACGGCAGCGACCTGGAAATGATTTTTGGCGCAAGTCAAGACGTCAGTGGCATCTCTTCAAGTGTAGATGAATCAGAGACGACTCAGACAATGCAGAAAGCATGGGCGGCATTTGCTCGAAAACCAAATTCCGGCTTGACAGATGTACTGGGCTGGCCTCAATTCAATCCTACGGCAAATACTTTAGTGAGATTGGCGTACAACAACAATCCCGTACCCGACTTCGTGCCTCCAAGCATGTACGATACACCGTGCTCAGCGATAACGGCGGGTGCATTGGCTACAACAAGTGGAAGCTGAGATGGCGGCGGAGCCGTTTCGCAGATGGCGATTGCAGTTGCATTCTTAGAAGTTCCTAATTCTCACTGTCTGAGCGAGTAAGATGGTCCGACATTTCCGACAGTGCAAGCATCTCGTCCACTTGTCAAAGTCTTATTCAATCACCGTTGTGTATGCTATGCCGTGTCGGTATCCTACATGCTGTTTTGGACAAAAGGTGACAAAGAACTAACCTACACCACGACAACGCGATGCATAAACATCTGGGTCTCGAAGAATGTACGAGCAGGTTAATTGCACCAAAGATCTCAGCCATTGCTTTGGGAAGAGAAAGACGGATTATTGCAAAACAAATATATGAACTTTGAGAATCCACCGGACTTCTGTAAGCGCGTGCGGTACTGTAACGCGCCGGTTCGATAAGGTCCGACTGGTCCATGACTTGAAACCATCTCGCTAGCAGTCATGTCGAAGCATCTCCTGTCTCTACCATGATACTGGAATGAGCGTGGAAGAAACCTATTCAAGAGCCTTGTGACCACTACTAACCCGTTGGATGTCTCTGGTTGCTTAATGTACGCTTATGCAGATTCATGTGATTCACTTAGACGACGCATACCATCCGCACGTGATGAACACGCCAGGCTCAATAGGTCGTGTACTGTAGCTGCGCCCTCCCCCAAATTAGAACACGATCTCACATCCACCATGTACAACCACAGCCATGGCCTTGAGAGGTTGCTCAAGAGCTACACAGTGTTCTACCAATAGGGTTAGGTGTACTATCCCACGGCTTCTTATATTTCGTGATCTCTCGTGACTATGTCTTCAATTTCATCAACCACAATTGGCAACAGCTATGGTAAAAGCAACATCCATGGCTCCGTCACGGTTCACATGGGTGACTCCTACACGTACCATCACTCGACAGTTGACGCAAATATAGCCGTTTATAGAGATACGCTTACCGTCACTCTTCGTGAGATGATCGAGCACAAGTCCCTGCGAGGCAGTTTCACATAGGTCCTAGCATCCAATGGGTTTTCTTGGGGTTTTAGGCGAGATCTCTACCGGGAGATTTCTGTCTAGGAAGACGACTTGCGAAGAGTACAAGAGATCGAACAGGCATACATTCTGAAACCCGGTGGTAGACAGCTCGTGCAATCTGTACTTGCAGACGCAGAAGTCTCGCGATAGATGGAGCGCACGAACTTTTTCTCGCACGAGCTCTTAGACATGGCAAAGAGGCGATGCTCTTGCACAGGACATACGAGATGTCGGGGCGATTTCCACACCTCTGCTGAGCGACTGAGCAGGCAAGTGATCGCTCGAATCTCGCTGGACAAGGCTATGAAAGAAAACCCCGCGACTGAAGGTGGTTATGAAGACGTTGCCACAGAGCATATTGCCAATGATGTAGCAAACTATCTATCAGCTTTTCCGACTTCACAACTTTCAGGTGACCCAACGAATACATTTTACGAATATTTGTACGCAACACAGCGTTTCTGGAAACAGCTCACATCGATACTGAATGACATGGCACATCTAGAGCAAAACTGTTGGCAAAATCTTCTCAAGAGTCTAGCATCCTATGTGCTCATATTTTTGCTTATCCTTCTCTTTCTCAAAACAATGGCCGGCTCAGACGAACATGCACTTCCTCACGAATTCATAATCTTCGGCATCATCTTTGCAGCTTTCGGGTCGTTCGTGATTCTGAATATCATCGGTGGATTCAGCCGAATATGGAGGCGCGGTAGTAGTGCCGGTATACAATTGCCAACAATGAATCAAGACCTTGTTTGATCGGTCGAGTTCATGAACTTGGCAGAGACTGCTGAGGAGCTGTTGGTACTCTAAAAGCAAGTGAGAGTCCCGAACCAGAGATCTCCCTCACAAGACGATGCTTCCAGGAAGTGAACCACGCGCCGGCCGAGACGGGACTTCGAGCAAGAGGCGCGATATCGTAGAGGAGCTCGATGAGGCCGAGGTTAAGCTTGAATGGAGCCCAAGGAATGTGGATTAGAAGCGACTCAGACACAAAGATCCAGCACTTGTACGAGTACAAGTTGAACATATCATGCAAACTTTCGATAGTCGAGTAATCTAGGGAAGCAGGGTAATTGATGCGTAATCCATCTTCGCTATTAAATCGCTTACTGATTGGCTCGACTGGATCCTGCTACCGCTGAAAGTGGGGGCCAGTGGGGTGCTCTTGATCGGATGGACGGCACATAAGATCCGCGATGCTTGCAAAATGACCGGTCACCGGCTATTCAACAAGTATTGCCGGCGTTTGATGTGGTCAGCCAATAGATAATACCACTTCACTCGCGATCTCACTTCATTTAAAATTCGACCTAGCAAAGCTCACACTTTGAACAAACTCTTGTGATACCATCTCAAAGATCGAGCAGTTTATCTCGTGGAAGCGAGTAGAATCAGAAAAACCTCTGAGAACCGACAAAGAAGCCTCGCTTGACCATCCTTTCCTGGCGCTGAGAACGCTATCTGAGAGTTTCTTTCTCATCAAGTCTTTATTTGTGTTTGGCTAGTCGTGGAACAAACGACAAGCTGTGATTATGGGCTCATTAGCAGAACCTCGCGCAGAACGGACGCTGATTGGGGGGTCTCTGGAGATCTCTCGCATGATCAATGGCCTCTGGCAGTTGGCTGGCGGTCATGACAAAGACATAGGCATATCGCAGGCCTCAGAGGCTATGGAGGATCTGTAATTTAGCCTCCTAGGCGTTTGAATGGGTTCTGATCGGTAACAGGTGCCTTCACGGCTTGGACACGTTCGACATGGCTGATCACTACGGAGATGCCGGTAAGTAAGAATTATTACCACGCACATAAATCTATCAGCGCAAATGGATTGACAATTGCTTCAGAGCTAGTTGTGGGACGACACAACACAACATCGACTTCGGGGAAGGTGTCGTTCACGAAATGGTGCCCTCAAGAGAACGGAGTAAAGACCTTCGCAAACGCGGAAGCTGCAGTCAACCTTGCATTGACACGTATGGATCAGAAAAGTATCGACTTATTACAGTGTAAGTGTAGGGAGATTTATGTCACGTTGTGTTTCTCTGACCAGGTATACATAGATCACGCTTGGGATTTCTCCGACGATACATATCTTCACAATCTCGAACATCTACGAGATTTGCAAAGGCAGGGTGTAATCAAGCTGATCGGGCTGACGAACACCAATGCGGCGCACTTAGAAATGTTACTAGACTCAGGAATTCCCATCGCCACAAACCAGGTCCCAACCAACGTGATAGATCGACGTCTTACGCGTGGCAGATTGAACAGGATCTGTGTTGAGCGAGACGTTGGCATTCTAGCCTACGGAACCCTTCTTGGTGGGTTTCTCAGTGAGAAATGGTTGGATCAACCGGAGCCTACGAAAATTGACCAGCTGAATTGGAGCTTACAGAAGTATCTTCGCTTCATATGGGCCGCTGGTGGATGGGCGCCGTTCCAGGCGGTCCTTCGCGCACTCAACACAGTTGCCCTCCGGCACAGCGTGTCTATCTCTGCCGTCGCGACCCGTTTTGTGCTCGACATTCCGTCCGTCAAAGCAGTGATTGTCGGCACTCGATTATCGCCGGGTTCCGAGGCGTATGTCGCGAGAAACCTGCAGGCGTTCTCCTTCAAATTGACTGACGATGACATGAAGCTGATCGAGGAAGCTCAGCAAGGTCTCCAAGATGTTCCTGGTGATTGTGGTGACGAATACCGTCGGCCACCTTTCTTGACAGCAAGCGGGGATAGAAGCCATCATCTGACAGATATGGACCAGACGAAGCAGGTGCGTGAAGCCATCGCAGCAGGGAAGCGTGTGGAATTCTCGACTGGAACAGCATGGGAGCCAATCGCAGTAAGTGCCATATTTCCTTCAACTCATTTTCGGTTTTCTGCATGGGTTTTGATCCTTTCAACTCTCTTAAGATTCGTACTGGTGTTTTCCCTTTCCTTTCCTTCAAGTAAGAAAAGTTGGAGCAACTGACATATTTTTACTACAGGGCTATTGCCGCGCAGTCCGCACCGGCAACTCAATCCACGTGTCTGGCACGACTGCGAGCTCGCCAGTACCAACCATTTCTGTGATTGGAGGCAAATCTGCGCGAAGCCAGGCAGTGTGGATCCTGGACATTATTGAAGGGGCGTTAAAGGCACTGGACGCTTCACTATCAGACGTCGTACGCACACGAATCATGGTTAGTCGTGCAGATCTGTGCGATGAGGTCAGTCGCGTACATGGGCATGTGTTCGCCAACGCTGGTGTAAGGCCCGCCAATACTTTTGTCGTGGCGGGATTGATTGGAGACGAGTTCTTGGTGGAAATAGAGGCATACGCGGAGGTTGGGCATGCTAACAATGATGTTGTGAGGCTCACCAAGACGTGAGAATTCCAAAAGTTTGTGGGCCATAGATAATCCCTTTGTGACAAGACTACCAAAGAATAACCACATATTCTCCTCACTGTAGACGTTCTTCGAACCGATATGCAGCTGTGTTGTCATCCTCAAAACCGAAACCTGCATCCATGAACATGGTTGTCCAGCAGTCATCGCCACCAGAATTCCATTCATAAGGCATGAAATCCGCTAGGTTGCTATAATTCGAACTAGTGCTCTCAAATCCCGAGGCAGCATCGTTAAATCTCTCTGCTTGCACCAATTCCAAATCATTCCTAGATGGTGGTCTCTGCTGCCGTGCATCTATAATTTGTGGTGGCTGTTCAGGCTCATGACTGACGGATGGTTGTGAACTCCTGACCTTGGCCGATGGGACAGAGGAAGCAACATCGAATGTCCTGTCCCCTGTAGGAAGGCTCTCTTGCGGATCAACGCCATTGAGGGCTTTGTTGGGGTTTCTCATCAGTGAATGATCTGGGAGCCGAGCTTTGACGATTTCTCGATAGCCACGCATAATGTTCTTGAGAAAGGCAGCTTGAAGTGAGCATGCGAACGTTGGGGGAGCATTTTGATAAGCGAAAACCTGCGATGCTGTTTCGATAGCACGAAGAGCCTTCCCGCCGCAGCGATTGCGGATATTTTGGTCAACTCTCAACAGCAACTGAACGGAACGCAAAGATAATCAGCAACTAGAGCATTTTACAGAGAAAAGGCAAGTAACAAGTAAAACAGGGTAGAGGCTGACTTGACTGACCTTGACTAGAAAAGCTGCAGCATATGCAGTCATGACATGGACTGAGTCGTGGGCGAAGCCCAACAGCGGTGAAAGAGAAGGATCAGAGACGAGCTGGAGCATTTCCAGAGCGCTGTTGTAGGTGACCCAAAGGGATTCCGATTCAGGCAATAGTGTATTGGCTGAAGGTGGAGTTGAAGCTTGTAATCGAAAAGAATAGAGCAAAAGAACCAGGTGGGCGCCGAAGAAAGAGACAAGAAAAGAATGGCATGTTTCTTAGAGAAGGCGTCGATTAGCAGACTGTCATTTCTAACTTTGGGGTAAAGTAATGATGATACTTACCCTTTTGTGATACGATTCGAAGCCAATGTTTCTTCCATGCGTCTATCCGTGGAGTATGCGACTTTAGCAATGTATCGAAGCGGGAGGGGTGCGCCATGAAGGAAGCCGGCTTTTGAGGATTGAATGCTTCAAGGATATCGGCCGATGTGAGCCGAAGAGAGACGAACGCCGCGAGAAGAGCATCGTTGGGTGTCGCGAAAGGATTTTGATACCACTGATCAGTAGTCTCGATAAGCTCGCTTCTTTCAATCATCCACGGTTTTCCAGTTTGTATACTCATACTGTGGCACAAATCATTAGTCCAGCCATGTTAGATGTGTATATAGAGTCAAAAGAGCTCCTCACCTTCTATCATACACAAATAATACCATCCAGGTGCGTTCAATGTTTCTTTTCTGGCGTATAACAAGTTCTGTATCCAGGCTGGTCTCCTTCCGAGGGGTGGTCAATTTGTGCCACCCTAATTCCATACATAGACGAATAGCGTAGCCAATATGGGACCATGACCGCGTGTCATCAGGCTGCTTCCAATAGGTACGAAGTAAAATCGCTTGAATGATCTCTGGGGATTTCTTTCCACGCGCGAAACAATCGATGAATAACTTTTCGGCATGATTATGAAGTTCGAGATGAAGGACTGGATTATAAGCTTTTGCCGATGCTGAAATCATGACGGTCAAGAGAAATGAGGATCGTTCTCGAATGTACTGGAACGTGTGCAATGCCGGATCTAATAGACAAATGAAAGGATTGAAACTTTTAATGAAACTAGGCCACTTTAGTACTGCATACTGTCCTCAGCTCTTTATTGACATACGCACCCTTCGAACAATGATGTGGCAATATGATAAGATACAAGACCTTTGTGGATAGGGTCATCGTCAGGAATATAAGCATTACAAAGCTTATCGGTATCGGTGTTGTGATTAACGTTAAGGACATTCTGGAGTGAATATTGGCCCTCTGTTGCTGATCTGCTGAGCAAGCCGGACGGCTGCATTGTTTCAGTGCCATCCCAGAAGCTGGAGCGTTCACGCCAGAGGCTTTGATTGGGTAACGTGACAGGCTCGTTAGGAGTGACAAGGAGCTCGGACTCGCTGACACCTGCAAACCTCTTAGGAGAGGTGATGTCCTTCGAGCGTGGAACAGACCCTCGATCTTCTTCATGTCTTGAATCACTTGGACGTGGGATCTGAGGCTTTCTTTTCAACAGTCACCATCGTATGAGAAACAGGAAAGCGATCAACTCACAGTGTAGGCTTTCGGCCTCGCTTCTTTTGAAAAAAGACGCACTCGGTTGACCTACGCATACAACGCTCACAAATTCTACTCTCTGCAGCCCGACGGCATTTCATCTTCACTCGACGGCATTGTAGACAAGCCTCCGAACTGCGAGGCAATTTTATCAGTAGAGGAGCAGTGCTGATATTGGCAAATCTGACCTTCCGAGTATTGCCATCTGCGTTGACATTTTTTGCTACCCACGATGCAGAAAAAACAAAGCATTAGGATGGATATCTGTCCAGCCACAAGCTTGACGTAACATCCGAAAGCCTAAGAATTCGAGGCGAATCATCAATGTATGAGAGTGTGATCGATCAGAAAAGCAAATGATACGCTCGCAAAGGTAAGCGAAGGATTTTCAATTTGATAGGCTAGCTGGTTCAGGTTATAGATCGCACACGTGAGTTTTCACTTCCGGTGTAGCTTCACCCAAGAACATCTGTACACAAAACATAGTCGCCTCGATAGAGGTTGTTCTGACAATCAAATAATGCTTATCTTCACATCTTCAGCGTAATCAAATTCTTTGATCTTTGATATCCGAAATGGCTATGCACGTGTCCACACTCCCTATAGCTGTACAGAAGATCATCGTTGAAGACCATTGGTTTACTGTCGGCATTTAACTCCGCCTCGGCTTGATCAGGTACATTCCCTGGGTTTGATATCCAGGTTGAAGTACAAGTAGCCACCCTTAGTGTCAGGAACACCACGGAGTGCGGGGTTACGGGGTGACCGTCGCGTAGATAGCCGGTGTATTAACACGTGCCCACTTCTTCAATTGTCCGATCCTTATCTGTGGTATCGCTTATCTCGATCATTTCACCGGTCAATATCCACCATGGTGGTGCTATGAATCTGCGCGACCGACTGCGATCACCAGTGATCAATCCCGTTTAATATGGAGAACCGAATCACCTTAGAAACCAAGAAAATGTGAGATGAAACAAGATCCCGTACAGTGTCCTCGGCTTTTAATGTTAGATCTCGTCACGAGTTGCCTACCCACTTTGAGCCCGATCAAGTATTTCCCAAGCAAGTGTGACTCCAATACACTGTACTACCAATATTCATTGGTTGTGGTCTTATCACCATATTAGATCCAGCTTCTAGGTGGCGTGCAAATCGTGCCGCTTTGCCACTCGATTTAACATTCAGAGCTGATGGGGACTGCAGCCGGCGATTTTGCGATTCTCGAGTGGGACCGGCAAATCATCAGGTCATATTGACCGGGCCATCGATCTGGATTGTTCGAGACAACTCCGGACTTTCACATCCCCAGACTTTCACTATTTACGCCGGAGAACTTGTGATCTGTCGAAAGTTATAGTGCTCGCGCATGTGTATGGGAAGTACATATGCTTACAGCAATTCGATCACCAATCCGACTTCTGCCTCCTCCATTCTTTTGGTTCATTAATTTACGACACGATGACAAATCCAAAATCTACCACCCAGATAACATCTGAGATTGAAGCTAGCAGTGCTGTCAATGTCGACCATGGAGTTGTATTGCAATCGCAGCCTCCAATGAAAAGGAATCTGTCCAGGCGCCACATCAATATGATAGGCCTGGCAGGCATGATTGTAAGTGATTGAACATTAAGAGGTTTTATGTTAATAATGCAAGTTACTTACTTCTTCATCTGCAGGGCACTGGCTTATTCCTCGCATCCGGCTCTGCTCTTGCTGCGGCAGGTCCCGTTGGCGCGCTCTTCGGATACCTCGTAATGAGCTTTTTGACGGCTTCGGTGGCTTTGTCTCTGGCTGAACTGTCCGCCTTTCTGCCAATAACAGGAGGATTTGTACGACATGCTGGAAGATTCATTCAGCCTGCCATAGGTGCGGCAACTGGCTGGAACTATTGGTATTTGATGGCCGTTACTGGTCCAGCAGAGCTCAGCGCAGCCGGCGCACTCATCAACTTCTGGCATCCTCATGTCAATCCGGCGGTGTGGTACACAATTTTCATCATTCCAATCGTCATTATCAGCTACTGTGGAGTCCGGGTCTATGGCGAAGCTGAGGTGATTTTTTCGACGATCAAGATCCTTCTAATCGTTGGCCTTATCCTGGCAGGTGTGATAGTTGACCTTGGTGGCTCACCTAGTGGTGATCGAATTGGTTTCCGTTACTGGAAGAATCCAGGTCCTTTTCATGCCTATCTTGTGGAAGGGAATACCGGGAAGTTCTTAGGGTTTGTTAGCACTTTGATTTCTGCAGCATATGCCTTCTGCAACATTCAAGTCGTCGCTCTGACGGGGGCGGAAACCAAAAACCCAAGAAAGGTAATTCCAGATGCGATGAAGATGACGTTTTGGCGTATCCTTCTCTTCTACGTTCTCAGCATTTTTGTTGTCGGCCTGCTCGTGTGAGTTCAACCTCTTCAGCAATTTTTGACCGTTGACACACACTAATAATATCACAGGCCTTTCAATGACCCCAATCTAGGCAATTCAAGTGGTACAGCTCAACAGAGTCCCTTCGTCATTGCCTTCGAGAAAGCTGGTATCAAAGTACTTCCAGCAGTCATCAACGCTGTACTTATCACTTCCGCTTTCAGTTGTGGCTCAGCCGTTACATTTCTGGCCTCACGCGTTCTGTATGGACTTGCAGAAGATGGCCATGCACCCCGAATACTCCTGAAGACCAATCGCCTTGGAGCACCCTACGTAGCTGTGACAGCATCGGTTGCGTTCCTACCACTGGTCTACCTCAGCTTGGGTAGTAGCTCTTCTGTGGTGTTTGGTTGGTTTGTGAACATCGCCACAGTGGCCGCGCTAATCGCCTGGCTCGTTATCGAAATAACGTACCTTCGATTTTTTTACGCTCTGAAAATTCAGGGCATCCATCGGAAGCGTGAGTACGTGAACGACTTCGCCTGATTAGCTGCTGACACGCTTATTCAGGACTACCCTATCGAAGCCCGTTTCAACCATACATGGCTTGGTTCACCGCCGTTCTCCTTGCACCTATCATCCTTGTGTCTGGCTATAGCGTGTTTATCCGAGGCAACTGGAACGTAAATGCTTTTTTGACCTATTACATAGGCATTCCCATCTTTTTAGGTACGCCATCCTCCCTCATGCTCTTACTTTGGAAGAAAAGGAATATTGTTATGCTGACTGCTGTGATTCAAACAGTGTTCTGGGCGTTTGCCTGGGTTTTCATCGATCGAACCAAAATCATACCGCTTGCTAAGGTAGATTTGTCGGAGATTGAAATTATTGAAAGGGAGAAAGAGTTTGAGCCTCAACAAGAGAAAGACCTGCCATGGTATAGGGTTCTGGTTTAAGCGACGTTTCCAGGCACGAAGGTTCACAGCCCTGAATCAAAAGAGTTACTATTGTCAAACTATAGTCTTATTTAGAGGTTTTGAAAGTACAAGCGACAAGCAAGAATCGTCATACAGATGGCTGCAATGCGAATAAGGTTGTTTAAATCAAACAAACTAAACTCCTCACACTCATCCCAAATGGAACGATGTGGTCGTAGGTGACTTCAGAATCTCCAGTAATCAAACGGTATGGTCGAGAAAGATGTATCACTCAATAACATGTTGTCCCGAACGACCACGATGCGGGGGTCACGGGGTGACCGCCACGGCCTGTAAGCGTTGTGCCAGGTCGTCATATGCGCGCAATCTCTTCACTCCGCAAGACGTGACGCACCGCACGAGTATATACTGGGTAATCATGCTTCTGGCACAATGATTCTCCAGACAAGTCCGTATTCTTGACTGTCACTCAACACCTGGCGTGCTTTGACGATGATTTTGGCATCGTCAGGCGGAACACACTTCCGGATGACCTATTCGACCTTGTTGTATCGATCAACAGTATTATTGTTGCTGCCCATGTTGCCATGTCGCCTAATGCCATCTGAGGCGATGGCGGAGAGGTTCAAGTCGCTCTGAAGAGTATCAGAAGGCATGTCGGTATGAACAAACGTTGCCTTGAGTGTTACACCCTGCCCCACCGGAGGATTGACAGAGATGCCAGCACCTGATTTAGATCCAGGTGTCACAGTGCCGTTCGAAGCTGGCGCTGGGATTTTGACAGTGATCGTGTTCTAATCATCGCGACCCTTAGAGCCGGGCATGTTCTAAAACCCGCGAAGGCGCTCTTGCCCGGGAAAATGGTGGAGTTAGTAAGGTTTGCTCGACCGGATCCTTCTATAGCGCTGTGTATATAATGAAATGCATATATACCGTCGATAAGAAGTGCTTTTATTAGTATAGTACTCGGATTAGAATTTATACTAGAAAATTAGCTTAGGTTTTACTATACTTTTAAAAGTTTTTATTCTTTTTACTATTTATTTATAAAGTCCTATAGTACCTAAGTATAGATCTTCTCTTCGTTTTTTTATATCTATTAGGGTTAGGGTTAGGGTTAGGGTTAGGGTTAGGGTTAGGGTTAGGGTTAGGGTTAGGGTTAGGGTTAGGGTTAG
>JAKLMK010000027.1:170087-268242 GCA_022813445.1 Neophaeococcomyces aloes | reverse complement strand
CCCTCCTCACCCAAGGCGCCGAAGCCCTAGTCTACAAAACACACTTCCTCACACCCTCGCAACCCGCAATCCTCAAATTCCGACCCAGCAAAGCATACCGACACCCCACCCTCGATGCACGACTGACGAAGCAGCGTGTTCTCGCTGAGGCGCGCGTGCTAGTGAAACTCAGTGCGCCGGATGTGCGGGATGCAGGGGTGCGGGTGCCGGGTGTATTGGCGCTGGAGTGGGATGTTGCGAGGAAGGTGAAAGGTACGGGAGTGGAGGTGGAGAGGGTTAGAAGAGAAGGTGCGGCGAGTGGGGCTTGGATATTGATGGAGTTTGTGAAGGGGGAGGGGAGGAGGTGTGTGGTTTGTTGGGTGGGTGGTGTTTGTTGTTGTGGTTCGGTGGTGGACATGTTGCGGATGGTGCTTGCGATGTGGTAGTGGGGTTTGGATTTTTATTGCGCTGGACGTGGTGTGCGCGTACGTAAGAGAGAAATACTTTTGATTGATGTCCTGGGTAGACGCGGATTTAAAGAACGATGCAGGTTGAGGCAGACCAGCTGCGTGGTGTCAGATGTTTTTAGGACGGTTGTTGTTTCGAGAATAAAAACCAAGTTGGAGAAGGGTATCCAAATAATGGGTTTCATGTTCCATGCATCGTGAATACAATTCTAGCACAAATGAGCACCAAGATATTACGGATGATTGTATATAAATTGCATATAGACTTCTTCATCCATGTAGCACATAGCTTCAATACGCAGCATTCCCGTGCTTGGTTCTGCGTAAGGATATCATGCTCTTTCACCCATCTGCTTGCCTCCAGCAGTTCGAATTGATCCTGAATTTGGTCCCAATGCGCCGTTCCTGCGAAGGACATAACTCCAATAAGCTAACATGGTGATGGATATAGTGCAGAGACTGGTGCTGGCATCGACCGTCTAGAAAAGAAACGCAAAAATGGCTCGTTAGTCATGAAAAATTGGTGTTTACACCATCTGCTGCACCCAAACCTCCATCTTCCCCATCTCGTTTCGTTCCTTTCTGGCAGTCGACTTGACATGGTTCATCAAAACATCCAAATCGTCCTGATCGGCCATCGTTATCATCTGACCAGGTTCGTCGTCAAAGTCTCGCATGAGCATCCGCATCTTGCCCCTGATTTGGAATTTCTCCCGAACTCTGCTCTCAAACTCGCCAAAATCAATGTAAGCTGTGTTGATCATGATGTATCTGGTGTCTTCATTCGCATGTACTTTGACACGGATCTTCCGCATTTCAGGCCGTTTAGCCGAGTTTTGTGACGAGATACTCGGTCCGCGAGAATGTGACCGTCGGTGTGTTTGTAACGGCGGTGGAACAACATTGATCTCGTCTGGAGAGGAGTTGATATATTCATCTTCTTCGTCAAGGTAGTCCTGTTGTTGTTTCGACCGGTGTTTCCTCTTCGGTTTAGTGGAGTACATCTGGTACACATCGTCTACAGTATCTTCTTCAACCGCATAGTCGAGCTGGCGCTGGGTCGTCTCTCCATATAGCGGTGCCGATAACCTGCTGCTCTGCGTGGTGTTCTTGTCGGTGTGTCTCTGTCTCGAATAAGGTCCTCGCGGTTCAGATGCTGTTCTGGCCGTGCCTATTCTGGACTTCTCCTCTGGTACGAATCCTCTGGAATCGACTGAAAGTGGAGGTATTGTCTCGAAGCTCATTTGTCGAATTGGCAAAGTCTGCCGCTGAGGCTCTGGTTGGCTGTAGGAAGCTGCGGCACGATGAGCTGATGGTCTTAGCGACATATTGCGTGTTGGTGGAGGGTGGTTGTAATTTTCTGGAGGTGGTGTAGGTGGGAATACATTTCTTCCCATTGTTGGTGGTGCACTCTGCTCTCGACCTCCACGGCCCGCAAGATCTCTGCGAACCAAGTTTGTAGCTGCATAGCTGATATTCTCAGGCAATCTGTCGTCTTTCGCAGACGATTCTAACATCTTCCTTTCCTTGTTCTCTGCGCCAGCGAAGCCGGTAGAGGTATTTGAGGTGGCTGTTGCGATCAGACGCGCTTTGCCTAGGTAGTCCTTTGTCTTCAGGTTCTTCACCTTTGCCTCGTTCGGTCGGTACAGCACGCCAACAGGTATAGAGAAGACTGTATATCCAACTGCTCTTTCTTTGATCGCATCGTCAATCACGTCGTGGTCCGGGGTCATCTTCTCTTTGACCGCATATTGAAAGTCCTGCATGCCTGGTTTTTCCTGCTGAAGGTATATGTAACACAATCCTCTGTTGAACAATACTTCGCACGAGTACAGCTTGAATTTGAGACCGAGTTGTTCATAGTCAATATACGTATTCCCTCGGAGGTACAATAAAGTATCGTTAAAATTGGCTAGAGCTTCTTCGAAATCTCCAACAAGGAAGTTCGAGACTCCCTCCTGGAAGTATGCAACGGCCAAGTATTGGTCGAGTTGTGTGGCTCGTTGATAGCATTCTACCTGCAACCTGTCAGCGCTTTGTATCTACCAGAGCCCAAGCTTCGTACCGCTCGATCATGTTCTCCGATTGTCGCATGGATCACACCACAGTTAAACAATATTTTGGACGTGTCTGCGATATTGTCGAAAACCCGCAAAGACAACTCGAACTCGTTGTTGTCGTAGTGGTTCAGGGCTTCAACCCAAGTCTCGATTTCCTGGTTTTGTTAGGACCAATGCTGTGTCCCCTGGCAAAGGGTCATTACCTGCTTGAGCGACATGTTCCACCACTTCCTCTCGATTCGCACTCAAAAAACTGTCTGGACTGTTCAGACTTGCGAATCGATCTGACACAACCGCACATTAAAGAGAGGCGACTGCTAGTGTTCGATTGTTGCCCTGCAGAACGGACACGAGCAGCATATGACCAAATGTCGAGTCGATGAGCTGCAGCTGCCGCGATTTGCACCGGCCGGTCGTGTTACTTCGATGAGGATGTGGCAGGGATTAAGCGCCGGGACAAATTCGACCCTGAAAGTCAATCTTGTACGGCCTATCAAGACTTCGGGAGTAGCACAACCAGTCGTAGATGATACTGCAAAAAGCGCGGCTCAGATAGCACTTTAACCAAGCTCTTCAGAGCACAGAGCAGTGCCGATAAGGAACAGCTGGCAGTGCGAAGCCCACAGAACTTGATGTATCACCAACAAGTCTCGCACCATTTTTGTGACAACAAGTGGAGGAAGGTTTTGTATCGATCCGCAAGGATCAGCTAACGCCAAACGGATATGGTAGCGAGAATAACGAGCTCATGCTGCATATTAGCCCCTGGTAAACCTTGCTCATGCGGCCCAGAGGTCTGGCGACGGCCAGTCCCTCCCAGCCATTCTAGCTCCAAAATTCGCTTCGAAGCGCCGAGGGTTGGGTAGGTTTCGGAGCTAAAGTACAGGCACGCACAATGTCGTGATGGTTATCACACCTTGCAGATAACAGCGATTTTGCTCGTCATGCATGGCAAAGGGAACATCGTCCGAGGACAGTATTGGATTGATGCGCAGTTACAGTGATTGTTGCGACAGCTCCAGGGCTTGATTCTTGGTTCTTCCGGCAGTGTAACATGTTCGATAATGGTATTGTTGGATAATGTTTAGGATGTGTTTCAGGCTTCCGGTGGGAGCCACCATAGAAAAGTAACGCTTGACGGCCTGAACTCGCGTTACATGCCAAGAGAGTGCTGACTGTAACCTCTGATGGTGTTTATAGCTCCGTTCCCGCAAATCCTCTTAAGAGTGTTGTAACATATCCGTTACAGCATGCCCCGTTCCTGTTGTTCCTTACGCTCTTCCCAGACTGTCTTCCCCGAGCAAGAGCAGACTGTTTTGTCGTTGTCCCATACTCCAGCACTACGAGCAATGACTCCAACCAACGTGTTGGCATCATTCTTGAATACATCCTCCGACTGTTTCGACACAACCATACTTCTACCAAGAACCTCCCATATCGAGAAAGGTTTGTCTAAAAAGGTACTCCCTCGGCCGTCGCTACCAACAGTAATCTCGCCAAAAGAGCCTCGAGCTTTCTTGAAACCACCTAGGCTTTTGATTGCTTCCCATATGCCACCAGTCGAGGCAGCCCCTTGACTTATATCACCATTTTCTCTGATTGTAGCGTAGTAAGTGCCAGGATCCAGACCTCTAATGGTCAAATCTATTAATGTGGTATTCTTCGAGACCTGCACCATTCTTGCCAGACCTTTAACAGGATCTGCTACCGGAGCATGGGTCTCGAGTATGCAAACGCCGGCACTGTCTGACTTCCCGCTACCACGTAGAATGGCATCGCGACCAGTAGACTCAATGGCAGATACAATAGATGATGGCGGGGCGGTACCCTCTATGAAGACGAGTTGATTCTTGAGATCGGCATCAACCTTCGTGATACCTGCAGTCGTTTAGCAGGGAGTGTCATCAAACCAGGACACAGCCTTACCACTCAGCTTGTTGACGGCTGCAGACACTGAATCAACACAACTGCCACAGTGCAATGGCACCGCAAAGGTAGTCTAGTGATCGCATTAGCAATGCGCACCCTCAACATTTGAAGCCAAGCCTCAGGTACCTGGAATGGTTCAATACCGACGGATCCCATTCTCACTCGTGGTAGATTGAGCTGTAGATTTTGCGACTTTGCGACGTTACAATCGTAACTTGATGCGACACTGAGAGGCGGATAGAGACCTGGCAAGCTGCTGTATCACTTTACGCTTACCTGCGCTTTGAAATCAACAACATGCGGGTCTGAGGACGCGCCGCAGGCGTCATCGAGCAGTAAACTCTAACCGCGGCTTTGCCGATCAAAACCCATTAAAATAATTTAGCAGTCGTGGGTCCATGTGAGCTGATGTTGATCATTGATAGATCAATTTTGTATTGTACTCGGTCAACAACAATATTTGTATCCTTGCTATCAAGCGTACACTATTTCTGCTGGCTGCTGCATATACATCATGAGTTCGAGGTGGGCTAATAATGACGATGAAGACGCCGAACACATCGCGCGACGGAAAATGCAGAAGGAAGCGAAACGACGATCGAAAGAACAGAAACAGAGCAAAGCGGAAACGGAGAAAACAGCTTTATCGAGTTCTATCAATGGGCCAAATACTGACGAAGCCGACCGGTCCTCAAAGCGGCTTCGTACGACCTCTCCGCTGCGGCAGGACATGGCCCAGGATACCAATCTACTCGACTATAAGGCGGGAGGCTTCGGCGGCAGCAACACGGTAGATCAGTATGACATCCTGAACAATATCGAGGAAGGTAGCTATGGTTTCGTATCACGAGCTCGTATCAAGTCTTCCGGTGAGATTGTTGCTTTGAAGCGTCTTAAGATTGATCGCAATGTTGAAGGCTTTCCAGTCACTGGCCTGAGGGAGATACGAACCTTGCAAGCCTGCGTGCATCAACATATCGTCAACTTGAGGGAGGTAGTGCTCGGTGGTGATTCTTTACACAAGTGAGTCCGCCAATCAACACGTGTCCCTCATGAGAAGTTCTGATACCAGACTTGACTAACCATGGGTATTGTGTACGATTGACAGTGTGTACCTCGTTATGGACTTTCTCGAACACGATCTGAAGACCCTCCTCGAAGACATGACTGAACCTTTCCTGCCATCCGAAACAAAGACTCTCTTACTTCAAATCTGTTCGGCTACAGAGTACTTGCACGCCAACTGGATAATGCATCGTGATCTGAAGACCTCCAACATCCTTATGAACAACCGTGGAGAAATCAAGCTTGCAGATTTCGGCATGGCAAGATACACTGGCAACCCGGCACCAAAGCTTACACAGCTTGTTGTCACCCTGTGGTATCGAGCTCCAGAGCTGTTACTTGGTGCTGAGGAGTATGGTTTCGAGATTGATATTTGGAGTATAGGATGTATCTTTGCTGAGCTGCTCACCAGAGAGCCCGTTTTCCAGGGCAAGAACGAGGTTGGACAGCTGTCTGCAATTTTCGGACTCATCGGAACTCCCACTGCCGAGAGCTGGCCCGGATTCAGGTCTCTCGCAAATGCGAAGACACTCTATCCATTGCTCAACAAAGCAGAGTCTCGAAAGTCCAATCTTAATGCAACAAAGTTTCCCTATTTGACTGTGGCAGGAGTGGAGCTTCTGTCAGCAATGCTCACTCTCAACCCAGACGATAGGCCAACAGCGGCACAGATCCTATCACGTTCATACTTCAGGGAAGACCCAAGACCTAAACCGAAAGAAATGTTCCCTACATTTCCAAGCAAGGCTGGACAGGAAAAGCGAAGAAGACGGACAACGCCACAAGCTCCTGGGAGAGGCGATGCGCCAAAGATGGAAGCTGATGACTTTGCTAGCGTATTCGCTAATCAAAGCGATGAGCAACAGGGTGCTGGCTTCGCTTTAAGGATGGGTTGAAGTAACGCTTGTCGATCATCGAAATGATGCTCTGATATCATACGATGGAACTCCTGCTGGCCAAAGCAACTAGAGGAGCAAAGTGGCATGTACTTCCGAGCTCGACTTCCCAACAATACCACCAGCCATACTGGTGCGATCACCCGTCTCAACCTGGAATTTCATCCTCTCACCCCAGCTACTGATACAGGGGTTCGATGAAAGCAGGCAGGAACACTACCACAGCCAGAACTTGTCCAGATGACCACTCGTCAACACGACTTGTTTCGCCAATATTTGTGCAAGCTGGTTGTGCGCGATCCTGACATTCCAAAGTACCACGGCTACTGTGTTGACCATGAATTCCCCGTGCTTGTCTTTCAATATACACAACATCGGAGGATATGTTCTGTAACCGGACCACTAACGCTAGACGCAAATTTCCCCGATGATTGCTGTAACCATAGTCAGGGATGTGCATGCGGACTATACCTCGTCGTTATCGAACTAGCAGAGAGATGTCACATCATCATGGTTCAGACACCATAGTTGCCACAAACAGCACTACTCATGTAAGATCATATACCACAACGGAACTCCGAGCCTTGCCCTGGTTGAGGCTGTCGTATTAGCTCTGGCAGGCAAGTAGAATCACCTGATTGGCGTGAGGTAGATTGTACATAAGTACTTAAAGAAAGTAGATTAGACAGGTATGGTCAGGAACAGTCTGAATCAATTATACTGAACGAGGTTTACATAACCTACTAGCCAGGGCTGACGACGAATGACTAACCAACTACAAATAAGACCCATTAGACTTCGAGAGGGCGGACTTGAATGCGCAAGAACAGTATGAGGTACACGTATCCATCGTAGTGGTCGTATATCTCTAACTATTCGTACCTCTTGTTACACTTGAAACGATACCTAGCTACATGTACATAGCTGTGTTCACTCCGCAACCCAAACAGCAGCCATCCCCATCCCAGTACCGACACACATGCTCGTAACCCCAACCCTCTCCCCCCGTCTCCTCAACTCATGCAACAACGTGCCCACCTGTCTCGCCCCCGTACACCCAAGCGGATGTCCAAAAGCAATAGCTCCACCCTTAGGATTAACCTTCTTCTCCTCAATCCCAAGCTCATTAACACACCACACGCACTGCGACGCAAACGCCTCATTGATCTCAAAGATATCCACATCATCTTTAGATATACCAGCCTTCTCGAGCGCAAGGGGGATCGCTTTCCACGGCCCAATGCCCATGAGCAGTGGTGCGACGCCGACGACGGAGGCGTTGATGAATTTTCCGATGATGGGCTGGTTAATGCGTTCTGCTGTTGAGCGCTTCATGAGCAGGACTGCGGCGGCGCCGTCGGAGACTTGCGATGCGTTGCCGGCGTGGATGGAGCCTGTTTTGCTGAAGGCGGGTTTTATTTTGGAGAGGGATTCGGCTGTTATGCCTGGGCGCACCCCGTCGTCTTTGGTCACTGTTATTTCTTTTGTTTCGTCGGTTTTGGGGTCCGTGTATTGGACTGTTATGGGCATTATTTCGTCGTTGAAGAGGCCTTGTTCTTGTGCTGCGAGGGCCTTTTGGTACGATGAGGCGGCGAATGCGTCTTGGGCTTTGCGCGTGATTTGCCGGTCTGTGGCCATTGTTTCGGAGAGGGAGCCCATGGGGACTTTGCAGTTTGCGGCTTCGGGGTGATTTTCTAGGAGATCTGAGAATTCGGCAACCGCGCCGGGGCCGTATTGTGTGGACATGCTTTCTACGCCGGAGCCTATGCCTACTTCTATCATGCCGGTTTTTATTTGGTTGGCTATGTCGACACAGGCTTGGAGACCGGACGAGCATTGTCTGTTTAGACTGCGGACGGCGGTTGTTTCGGGGAACCCTGCTACGAGGGCAGCGGCGCGGTATTCGGTTGCGCCGCCGCCTGGGGCGAGGACGCAGCCGGTTGCGATGTCTTCGACTAGTGTTGGGTCGATTTTGGAGCGGGAGAGGAGGTTCTTGAATGTTAGGGCTAGGAGGTCTGCGGCCATTGTGTCCTTCAGAGGACCCTTTCCTCCTTTTGTGAAGGGAGTACGGATAGCGCAGGTGACGACTACATCGTCGGGGTGTTTTCCAAGGAGAGCGTCTCGTCCTAGGCCGCTGCTGGGGAGAGCTTCGCCTTTGGAGTCTGAGGAGAGATGGTTGTTGACTTGAGCTAGGCGCTCTTGCGCTTTGTTTGGTGCTGGAAGTGCTGTTAGTTTCAGTGTTACTGCGCAGAGCATTCGTCCTTACCTTGGTTTGCCATGATGAGATGTGGGAGCTTGATCGTGGAACGAGTAATTCGAGATTAGACACCACGATTGATTAAGGTCGAATGCGAGTACAAAACGTGGTTCTCGGCGTCTAATGTTTATTCACTCCAAACATCACGAGAACAAACAGTATGCTCATGCTCGTGGGCATGTGCTCGGAGCACAGCTAACATGTGCACTAAACAAAACACCGAGGCATAACGTCATTATGCAGCGAATAGGGTACACATCTCCGGCGCTTTGCCAGAGTAAGAATGGCCTTGATATTCTGCGTGAAGCTGTTTTAACCTCATCTCTCGAATTGTTTCCAAATGGCTGTAACCTCAATGTTTTCTATGATGCCGACTAGAACACGTGATATTCGTGAAGATGCGAGAACTTGGTCAGCTAGTCCCTTGGCCGTTTCGGGACGACGATCCATCAAAGCCTCCCGGTGCCTACTAGTGATATTGCTAGATCCGGGACGTCTCTGAGATTTCTGTATTGGTAAAGCAATTCCAAGTATGCTAAGCAATCAGATTCAGTCTGTTAGTGATTGAAGCATATAGAATTCACTTCATAGAAGAGCAGAACTGGTAACAGCAGAACTCCAGATCGTATATCTATCAGACAATTAAGATAGGGATCCGGGAGAGCATTAGAAACGGCGACAGGAAAGGGAGGAGAAGAATCGGTGGGAGGGAGTCTCCTGTATTCTGCGGTTCCTCGTTCTGTCATTCGATTTTTTGCCGTTCACGAAACCTTTCTTGCTCCGCCAACTTTTTATGGTCCGCTCAGTAACTCACAAGCAATGCGTGGAATAACTGAGCTTTCTTTAGTATGCTGCTAGGATGCAGAAGTGCGAAGACACAATAGCGGCAAATTGAGTTGGCATGCCTAACGTCCTAGAGTGAGGCATGTTCGCACTCCCAGCACAAACGTGTTTCCTGTGTGCTTCGTTTGTTATCTGCGTTTTGCTACAGCCTTTTTCGGTTACGGCCACCTTGGGACAAACATGGTCTTCTGACATATGCCAATATGTCCTAAAGTGCAAGTTGTTGTTAGCAAACCAAAACCCGAAGCTCACAAGCAATTGACAAATAACAGCAAACCCAACCATATAACCGCGCCTCTTCCAAAAGTACTGACTAATTATCTACCCAATTCCATACCCTGCAATTCTTCATTACACCAGAAAAATCACAACATGGATCCTCTATCAACCGAGCTCCTCTGGTACGCGTTCTCAGAAACCAAAGTCGCCAAAGAACGCCAACGCCAAGCCTCCAAGCCAACACTATCTGCATTCCGCAACCTCGTCAGCGATGCGCTTGGAGAGTGGCTTTCGTACAGCCCAACAAAGTTGGCAAATACCACTGTAGCAAGCCTGGTCATTCATTGTCTCAGATCCAACGATACAGTAGCTAAGGGCAAGCAGAGTCGCTTAGGCTTCGGAACCGGCACGTCGACCACAGTCGCAGATGTTGAAGACTTGTTGAGGGAATGCCAGATCCAAGTGGCGACAGACTTGGCGCCTGACGACAAGGAAGCGAATTCACTCGTTGCTGCATTCAAGGATAAAATGAAGAGAGACGAAGGTTTCGAAGGTTTAGGTGAAAGTGGTCAGAAGACAATGAACACCATATGCGAGGAAGTCAGCAAGCTGCGAGATGCTCAGGTTCGCTTACAAGGTGAGGTCGAATCTCTTCGCAGGGACATCGCTAGCCTGAAGTCGCAGTAGGGTATGATGGTGGAGGATACTTAAGTGAAATGGTGTTTATGTTGGTAATATGATGGTGGTGATGACATGAAGAATGGAATTCTGTGTTCATGTGGTCAGGTGGACCAGGGTGGAGCAGCAGAAGGAGGTCTCAACATTGCCTATTACTATCAACTTTTGAAGAGCAGCATAGAGATCGTGTTAGGCAAGGCCTCATAAGCAAGTGGAGATTTGCATAGTCACTGCGGTCAGTGATACAAAATCAAATTCGTTGTTTTCTTAATACTGCAATTGATAATGCTTGATGTCGATTTGGACTTAGTATTCGGTTGTTACGGACGCTTCTCCACTCTTAGTTAGCAATAATCCCGTGTGCCAAGGTTTTCCGACCTCACTCTCCCGAGCTCGAGGTGATTATGTTTACCTTTGTTACCTACCATGGCTAGCACTTCAACGAGCGAAAGTCAAGAGGCACAAGCATTAACAGAAACTATTAGGCTTTGCCCCTCCTGTGTTTGCCGTTGTGGAAGCGGTGTGAGAAATTTGGTCAAGCTCGAGCAGACTCCTCTGACCAGTCCGGCCTTTTTTGCTCTATCCTACGAAGAATGACGGTAAGGACTCTAGTGAAGTTGGAAGCCAAAGCCAGAGAATAATGTGAGACACTGGTCTAAGTTCCTGTTCTTTGGGAATGTGGCCGGCGCCCTGTGAAACGTTGAATCTAGAATTGCAATGGTTTGATATCTTGGAAAGCGCTGGGGCTCAACGCTCCTGCTCTCATGATATCCCAACTATGATATCTACGATATGAGATTTGAGCTATCGAGGTTTCTGGGATTTTGTGCCATCTCGATCTGTGTTAAATAGTGAGTTTATCGAGGTGTTGCCTTTTCTTTGAGTATGAGAGGCCACTATATGCCGAAATACCTACACAAGCATGATGCATCTCATGGTAGAGTAAGTTGCTTTACGAGTAAGTACATCACACATTACAAACGGAATAAGAAGCATGCAGACCTGGGCATGTCACCTGATATTGACCGCTGCTGCCGAGCCCGAGTGAAGGATTACATGTTTGATCGTGCAAATTTGAATCAAAAAAGAGCCACACGCAGAGCTTGCTACCCCGTTCATAGGGCGATCTGGCGCAACGGTTGGATGATGAGTTATCCGCAAAAGTAAGATAACGATTGAAGAAGTCAAATATAAAATTCCACAGCTGAAGCTGTAGCGCATACTCGAAGAAGGCACTTTTCTCAAGTGGACAAATCGTCCAATTGAGTTTTTGTCTTTGGTTCAAGCCTGGATAGGAATTGTTTTTGCTTTTCTGAATGTTTGCAAACGCGAAGTGAATGTTGAGGTTCAGGTGAGCACGGAGTGAAAGTGTCCTCGGTGTGAAGGTTTTCAGCTCCACCAAGTTTTGTGTCCTTCAAACATTCAAGTTTCCTCCTACACAACTGCCATTTTCACGTAACCTTTTTCGCTCTACTCTAATCTACTCTCCTTAATATCTGACAGCAAGATGGACAAAATCTCGGCCACATGGCTGTACTTCGCCTTCTCGGAAGGCGAGGAGACCACTGCACAAAGAAAAGAACAAGAAGAAGTTTACGATGAAGAAGCAGTGGAAACTGTCAAGTACATCGTGGCTGAGCTGCAGGCGGAAGTCATAATAGGATTCAAAGATGAAGACCTTACAACACTCGCGATGAAGTTCCATTACTTCGTTAAGGAAAAAGACGATGGCAAAACAATAAGACATTGGGAGAAAAATAATGGAATCCCCAACGTTGAGAACGCAATTGCCATTCTTACTCAACTGGAGATGCAAGTGATTGCAAAAATGGCACCGACCTCCGAGGCACTCGCTCACATATGTCAATCTGACTATAACAAGGACAAAAACACAAAAGGTACTGTACAGCCGACCGAAATTATCGGAAGTGAAGCACACCTCAGGGTCATCCAACGAGAAATCCAGGGTCTTCGTCATAATCTTGGTTGCGAAATCGATACTCGTCTGGAAGCACAAGAGCAGCTCAATGCCACTCTCGTAGCGCACGAAACCTCACAAGCCGAGCTAAGGACTACGATCTCAAACCTCAACACAATTATCGATACCCACCACAAAGAACTCGAGTCCCTCCGCACCGCTCAAAAGCGAATGCAAGACAGACACAAGAACACCGTCGACCAACTCAGGGCTCGACTCGGAGAACTGGGTTCCTCATTGTGAAATCAAGCTAGGCTAAGCTAAGCGACTGGTATTTGAAAGACCTCGGAGTGAAGGCTTACAGGGTAGAGACTGGTGAACTACTGAGGTCAGATACACGGTTGCAATATTTACGGTGTTTCATCGCCCACGGGTATAACTCGAGACGCTATTTCAAATTTTCTATGACTTTCGGACCGGCTACCAGAACACTGAAGGAGGGCATTGTGCAGGTTAGAGCTTCTCGGGAGAACTGATCACAGAGGGGACCAGATGATACGAAATGAGAAAACAGAAAATGATTGAGAAACACAAAAAGGACATACATATGGACACAGATTTGCAACGATGGTAAATTGTCCATTCAATTGATGCAACACTTCATCGCACAAAAAGCGACACTGCCTCCAGATCGCAGTTGCATGCACTATGCCAGCTAGTTCAAAAACCTCACGTACATAGACAATAACATGCATGCGTGTGCAGTACCAATTTCTACCCAATCCGCAAACTCTAATGCGTATTGTACAACCTCGCCCAAAATCCAAGTCCCAAAACCCACAACCCCCTAATCTCATTGCACCCAACCACTAGGTAAGCAGTCTACACCTTTCCCCTAAGCAGCGTCCCATCCCTCCAATACCATCCCGCACGCTTCATATCCGCCCACCGTTCCGCAACCTTAACAAGCACCAAATCCCCCGTCGCCTCCGAATCCTCCCTCGAATCATGTCCCTCCTCACTACTCATCTGAATCCTCCGATTGAGGTACTTATAAGCCAGATCTTTGAGTTTATATCTGACTGGCAGGCCGCGAGGGTGTGGGTATAAAAGGACGGTATCGATGACGAAGGGGTGGATGATGCGGCAGGCGTTGAGGTCGTTGTCTATTGCGTGGCCGATGAGAGGGGTTTCGGTGTCGAGGAAGTCGAAGAGGAGTTGGCGGGCTGCGAGGGGGGAAGCAACTTTTTCGAGGGGTGGTGGTGGTGGTGATGTTGTGGCGGTGGTGGAGGAGGAGGAGGTGGTGGTTTGATGGGACGGTGGAGACAGAGCGCGTGTGCCGTATGGAGGGGCGTTGTAGTATAGGTCTTTTGATACGCCGGAGAAGCGGGTGTTTAAGTCGAGCATGTCGCCGAAGGGACGGACTAGGATGTCTAGGAGGACTTTTTTGTCGGGCCACGAGATTGCGGTGAGACGGACTAGTTCTAGGCCTTTTGTGGTGTAGCACATCTCGCAGTCGTATGTTACTGGCTTTTTGGATGTTCCTGGTTTTGATGGCGGTGGTGTGGTCTGGTATTGCCAGAGTGCGGCTAGGCGCTTGGGATCGCTGACTTTGAAGACGTGGTCTTCTGCTGTTGTGCAGCCTTCGGAGCCGGATACTGCGCCGCAGCAGTCGTATACTCCTTCGGCTGTGGCTCGCTTGAAGGGTGCCTTGCCCCAATGGTATCTGCAGGGTCCTTTTGAGGTGAATTTTCCTTCTGAGTTGCGACCGGGGTAGACGGTGAACTTTGTGCCACATCGGTCGCAAGTTTCGATGCCACCACTCATAGCGAGTGCTTTCTTGGCGTTTGCGATCTCTTGGTCAGTGGGGGCTACGACGACCCATCCGTAGGATGCAACGCTGTGCAAGCCCGTTCGCAGGTGCTTCACGATCGTAATTTCTTCTTCCTTGTTTGCTAGTCCAGTCTTTATCTTGCTTTCTTTCGCGAGTGCAGTGGTTGACTTTGGTGCAGCGGCAACGGCTCGCCATGTGGGAATCACCCAAGTATTCCAGCTTGGAATAGTCATTGCCCTGAAGAAACTTACTCGTCCTTGGAGTGTATGCTTGTAACCGTCGCTACTCGAATTAGATTCTGCCGCGCTTTGTTCGTCATTCAAGGCTTGCTTGATGGTCTCCTGGTCGGTAAGAAGAGTATTCGACTGCTGATCAGTGGAAGCGTGGCCGAATTTCTTATTCGCAGCCTCTATCTGCTTGTGCAACTGCTTGAGGACGAAGACTCGTTGGGGAAAGGCGACTGGATCTTTTTGTACCTTTCTTGGAACCAGCTCTTCGGGTTTGAGTGGTTTTGGTTTTGGTTGAAGTGAAGACGTAGGTTTTTGTCGAGCTGTATCTGGTGGAGTTATCGATCGTATTTGGGACTGTAGTGGCTTTTCTGTCACTCGTGGCAGAGTGTTTGTCGCAGGTGTTGACAAAGAAGCAGCTGTTTGTTTTGAGACAGAGACTGTACCAGTTGTGCTTTGTGACAGGCTGTTTACTGTGCTGCCTTGCTGTGGCTTAGATGGAAGTTTCGTTTCGGAACCCGAACCAGATATGAGAACCATGGGTGAGTCATGTTGAAAGGAGTTGCTGTCAAGCATGCGTGGACGTTTACTCTGTGGTCCATTCTGACTTGGAGCTTCAGGACTTTCTGAACGTCTCCTTTTGGCAGGTGGTGGGGAATCTGGTGTCAGAGTTGAAGCAGGGTCATACTCCTGTTTGCTACTGGATGTTCCTTGCTCACTAGGAAGGAGTTCATGCTTGAATAGACAATTGTGAAGTGGGCAGTTATAGCCTTCAGGGCACGGCTTATCCTTGAACAAGCCACGAGAGCTGAACATGTTGTATCAATTGGAACTTAGTATATGAGCCTACCATTGGGAGGTATTGACCTTCTTCTGTTCCCTATTAGTAGCACCGAACCAACTTTAGCGGTTGATCTGTCTAGTTCGTGTCTGATCGTCCTCGCAAGGCTGCGATTGCATAGTCGACGGTACACGAGGCTGCAGTCGAATGATGGACAGATTTGCTGTTTTTTCACCGAAAGGGCTGGACGACAACACTCCTAGCTCGGCTATGAAGTGAGTGTCCCGACCTAAGGATTCTCAGAGGATGAAGTGAATTGTAAGCAAGTGAGTGCGGTGTAGAAAATCCACACTGATAAGTGGTAAGCAGTGCTTGCTAGAAATGGCCGGATCAGGCTAATGCTGGAAGAGCACA
This sequence comes from Neophaeococcomyces aloes, assembly GCA_022813445.1. NCBI lineage: Eukaryota > Fungi > Ascomycota > Eurotiomycetes > Chaetothyriales > Neophaeococcomyces > Neophaeococcomyces aloes. Next base: position 252,675 of record JAKLMK010000027.1, on the reverse strand, counting down.
GAGGTTTGCTCAAATTTGGTCACCAGAGCTGGAGTAGACGTAGCAACAGGCAGGTATACATCCGACAAGCCCACCAACACGAGATTCAGTAATAACTATGTATATCAGCGCTGCAAATGTCACACGATCACAATCTCATGCTCATGCTCTTGCGCCTGACTGTGCTATCACCGAAAGCGTGCTCACCTCTGCAATCTGCGCAATACTATAACTCGGACACCACCTCCAAGCGATCCGGGATTTAAGACAGCCACCGACAGTTTGTGAAGGTTCTTGCTTGCTCTTCCCGAAGAAAAGAAAGAAATCAATACTTCAGGACAATTAACTAGAGCAAACTGAAAGACACGGGGACGAACACTTCATCGTGAGAGGATCAACAGCGGAAACCTTACCTCAAAATATCGTGGGCTAGCGCAGCCTCTTCGCCTATCCACAGAAAATTAGGCCAGGAACGGGGCAATTGGAGGCGTCAGTGGGCCCGGCCGTCTCTGCTCCCGATCTTGGGCTACGTCAACATTTTTTTCTAAACACCTTCATGTACTGTAAGTAAACACATGGCGTTGCCATTCGACTTGCGCAGCATCAATCGCCAGGCAATCTTCTACCAAGACATGGAAACTACTGTGCACAAGCCGAAAGACGGTACGCAAGATGGTACTCACCATCTCTGCGTACTTGTCCATGGGCTTTGGGGAAATGGCTCACATTTGAACTATCTGACCACCTCCCTGCGCGAGAAACATTCTGAAGACGAACTCATCTTGCTGGTATGCAAACGAAACGCCTCGTCCTTTACCTACGATGGCATTGAGGTGGGTGCGGAACGCGTCACCAAGGAGATTGAGGATACAATAGAAGAACTCAAAAGAGACGGTTTCAAAGTTGATAGATTCTCAATAGTGGGTTACTCCCTGGGGGGACTGATCTCTCGCTATGTTGTTGGGCTGCTTGACTCCAAGGGCTACTTTGATTATATTAAGCCAGTCAATTTCACAACCTTCGCATCACCACATCTCGGCGTTCGCACTCCCTTGATCGGCTATCCAAACCACTTGTGGAACGTGCTTGGGGCCAGGACCCTATCCGCGTCTGGCAGACAACTCTTCACAATCGACGACTTTCGAAATACTGGACGACCTCTTCTAAGTGTCCTTGCGGATCCTGAGAGTATTTTCATTCATGGTCTAGCAAAATTTGAGAACCGCTGTCTCTACACCAATATTGTGAACGACAGGACTGCAGTATACTACACTACTGGAATATCGAAGATAGACCCATACACAAACCTTGACAAGCTCAAGCTGAATTATTTGCCGGATTACGGGAATGTGATTTTGGACCCAGATAACCCATACAAGATCATACATGATGACCGATTACCCACCTTCACCGAACGCATCAAAGGTACTGGTGTCACTATAATACGACGAACTCCGATATATATTGGCCTCTCAATATTGTTGCCTGTCGCCATTGTCGTTTTCCTCATTAACTCTGGAATACAGACACTTCGCAGTCAAAAAAGGATTTTGTTGCATGAGCACGATAATGAGGAAACAGGCTACCAGCGTTATCGTGTTTCCTGGATGGTTCAAGATGTCCAGGCAGGGATCGAAGATGCATTCGAGGCCACTAATTCAGCACAGCAACAAGAATACCTGCCCGAAGGCTCTGAAGAACTCGCTGACTCGGACCAATCAGCTTCACAGTTAGTGCAGGGTTCTGCTACGGAGCCTGTCACCTCTGAGAAATCCCTTCCGTCTCGTCTACGTCGTGTATCCACAGCAAGCGAGCGCTCATCGGCATTTCCTACTCTGGCTTTAACTCCAGCACAGTTCGGCATGATTAAAGCACTTGACGATGTGGGATTCAAGAAATTTGGTGTACACATACATAAATCCAACCACAGTCATGCAGCCTTGATCGTGAGATCATCTCGCAAAGCATTTGAGGAGGGCAAAACTGTTGTTCGGCATTGGCTTGAACAAGCGTTCAAACTATAGCATCTCGTCTTTTGTATACCATGGTTTTATGATCTCATACGTGTTTGGCAACGACCTGATTTCGACGGATAGATTAGCAGGGTGTATTGGGGCAATTTATGTTTGGATAAAGCACAACGCATGAGAGATGATTGCAGAAGTGCCTCCCATGCTAGCACTTTGTATAATGATAACGAATCACCAATCTCTCTGAACGCCATCGCTGACTAATGCTATAGGGCATTCCGCTCTATTTGAGTCTGCATACTGTACAGTAAAGATTTGTGCCTGATGATAGGAACCACAGGCATGAACTGCTCCCGAAGGTGGACCACATCCCAATAAAGTCGGTTGAGATGGAGATTGGAAACACTTTCGTGAAACACCCATTACATCAGCACAACGGACCACGCACAATACTGTACAGTAGTATCGGACCGACTTGCATGGATGGTCAAGGCAACGTTGAAGATAGTGTGTTTCAAGAATGATAGTCGTATCTCGTGGCAGTTCCGCCTCATTGATAAAACTCGATTCGACGCTACATCGGGAGTGGAATTCGGTCGGAAATGCCTCGGACCCGCCACAGTCCTATTGGAGCAAATCAGCTTTTATTGTCCGACTTGAAAGATACAACAAACGTTGTTTTCTCGGCTACTCATGATAATCCAACATGTCCTTGACAGAGCCTCCTGTATGGTCCTCTTAGGACTTACAAAAACACATGTTTCCAAAAAACCACGTCATGATACCACTCCGGACTGGCTGGTTGCTTTGTGAGCGATCCTTATCACTATGGTCCATGGCTCTTGCGATGGGGGTGCCTACACATGGCGAGGGCGATTTCCCGTGTCCATTCAAACAAAATTCGTAGAGTCCACCTGGATGCTAGGTTACCATCCAACAATTCTGACTGGCAAGGTTCCTTATTTAAGCACTTACTGTGCTGTCCAGCCTTGAGAGAGATGTTTTGTTCTTTCACAAGATCATCACCTATCTGCAACTCAGTCGGTACGTTCTCATATCCAACTACTGCTCAACGACGACGATATGGACGGGCAAAACCTTGAAAACTTATTACATCCCGTTATGTCTCGCGGGCGTGGGGCGGCTGACCGGAGCATGACAAGACGATTATCCAGCATGAGCACCAACAGATCAGACCTGTTCGCTCTCCCGGCGGTGGTGGCACCACCACAGTTCGTGGAGAAACCAAGTAGTGCTCACGACACAGCTCTGGCACTTGAGCTGGCTAAACACCATCTGGCTGAAGGAGGAGAAATCACGCCTCCAGAGACTGGTCCTTCCACACCAGTGGGAGAAACGCTCATGACCACGGACAAATTTGCTTTTGCCTTTGACATTGATGGTGTCCTCATCCGCGGCGGAGAGGTCATTCCTGAGGCCATCGAAGCAATGAGGCTGTTAAACGGACAGAACACCTACAACATCAAAGTGTAAGTTGACCCAGCTGCTGTGCATGCTTTCGAGACTGATCGCTTCTAGACCATACATCTTCGTGACCAATGGTGGTGGCAAGACTGAGGAAGAACGATGTATCCAGCTGTCGCAACAATTGCAAATGGAGGTCTCGCCTGGCCAATTTATCTGCGGCCACACGCCGATGCGGGAGCTTGCTCAGAAGTACAAGACTGTCCTGATTGTTGGTGGAGAAGGTGACAAATGCAGGAAAGTTGCCGAGGGTTATGGCTTCAAGGACGTGATCACTCCTGGGGATATCATCAAAGACAACCAACATACAACACCATTTCGAAAACTAACACAAGACGAGCTTGATCATTCCGTCCTGCGTAACTACGGAGAGGTGGAGATAGAGGCTGTATTCGTGTTTGCTGACAGCCGGGATTGGGCTGGTGATCAGCAAATCATTCTTGACCTCTGCATGTCAAAGAACGGCCGGCTTGGTACGAGATCAGAGACCTTTGATGAGGGGCCTCCGGTCTACTTTTCGCATAACGATGTCATCTGGGCAACATCTCACACCTTCTCCAGGATCGGCATGGGAGCGCTGAGAGCTTCGCTAGAAGCTATGTTCAAGGCCGTTACTGGTAAGGAGCTCAAAACCATTGCCTTCGGCAAGCCACAATTAGGAACCTTCGAGTTCGCCACACGATTACTTCAGCAATGGCGCAAAGACACCCAGGGTATCAACCAGCCGCCGGACACTGTCTACTTCGTCGGCGACACGCCAGAGTCCGACATCAGAGGCACAAATGAGTTCGATAAATCGGATCGATCTACATGTGATTGGCACAGCATTCTGGTCAAGACTGGTGTATACCAGGAAGGTACGGTACCTCGATACAAGCCAAAGACAACTGTTGCCAACGTGCTGGAGGCTGTGCAATATGGTATGCAACGGGAGTACGAATCTGCACTTAGGAAGGCTGCATTTGCGGCTCCTGAGATCGCTCATCCGGTTATTGAAGAATGATTTGCATTGCTCAAGACCAAGATGTTCAAGGACGTGACGAATTACGAATTAACGAAAGATTTCTTGGGCGGTGTTCAGATAGATAGAGTATCACGGTCGCAATACCAATTGACTTAGTTTTCTCCTCAAGCAATATTCCCATTTTGGTAAAAGCACTAGCTGCCTGTCGGAGACAGTATGCACCAGATACCATGTAGTTTCGGTCTATCCGTACCCTGGCACATTGCAGTTATCTAGCACAGCTTCGAGGCTTGAGAGGCTGGGAGTAGAGGAGTCAGAGTCGCTGGGGAAACAGAATGGCTGCATCAATTAAATGGCTTGGCAAACGCGGTACGCGCTCGCCTGGTTCAACACGTCTCGACAGTTTATCAAAAGTTGTGCCCGCACTACAATCCAGCAACCCATCTACACCTACACTTGACCTTGCCATCGTTCATACAGTGTTGATCTGCCTCCCATTCCTCATACGTTTAATTCGACTTTGACAATTCACCGCCAAAAGTGCGTTTTTCTAGCATCACCAATATGCGTAGAGATGGGCTAACATTTTACAGTGTTGGAAGCACGTCTCGAGCAGGCTGCTATGCTGAAGAAGGTCAGTGAAACTAATGCCGGTCAACGCACCTTCTGACCATCTTCAGGTAGTCGATGCTATCAAAGATCTTGTGCAAGACTGCAACTTCGACTGCAATGATTCCGGAATCGCCTTACAAGCTATGGACAACTCCCACGTCGCGCTTGTCTCGATGATGCTCAAAGCAGAGATGTTCTCTCCCTTCCGATGCGACCGCAACATTGCCTTGGGTATCAACCTCACATCTCTCACCAAGGTCCTACGAGCCGCACAGAATGAAGACATTTTGACACTAAAAGCCGAGGATGCGCCTGATGTTGTGAACCTCGTCTTTGAGAGTAGCGAATCGGATAGGCTCAGTGAATACGACATAAAGTTGATGGATATTGACCAAGAACATTTGGGTATCCCAGATACAGAATATGCTGCCACAATTGAGATGCCAGCTGCTGAATTTCAGCGAATCTGCAGAGATCTTATTGCGATGTCAGAATCAGGTATGTAAAGGGAAAGCAGCGATGAGGGATAAAACACTAACAATCACAAAGTTTCCATCGAGGCTTCCAAAGATGGCGTACGGTTTTCATGCCAAGGCGATATCGGAAGCGGCTCTGTCACGGTCCGCCAGCACACCAACGTTGACAAGCCTGATCAGGACGTTTCGATACAGCTTGTTGAGCCAGTTTCTTTGACTTTCTCATTGAAATATCTGGTCAACTTCTGCAAGGCCAGTGGTCTTGCCAGTAAAGTCAGACTCTGTTTGTCTCAAGAGGTGCCACTTCTTGTCGAGTATGGTCTTTCCGGTAGTAGCCACTTAAGGTTCTACCTGGCACCCAAGGTATGCATATTTCTGAAAGTGATTTGTGCATTGCTGACAGCAGATAGATTGGCGATGATGAATAAGCAATCCCTTCTCCGTCCTTGTGTGACGTTTTCTGGTGGAGCTTATGCTCGCATTGCGCACGGTTTCCAGACCATGAGGTTTACGATATACGCAGCATGCACTACCCGGGCGATCAAGATGCACATGGATTGTGGTCTGGGTGTTGAAGAGCAAGCGAAGAGTTACGGTTGTATGAATGCAAGAACGAGGAATACGATGATTGTAACCCATATTGAGAATCACGAGAATATATGTGATGTTCTTCATCTTCACAACACCTCCAGCACTTCCCCTTTATCTTAGCCTTATAATTCCAGTGCAACTACGTCATATCTCTGCACTTGCCTTTAAAAAATAATCCCGAAATGCACGTCCTGCAGTGTGTCACAACTTAGAGGAAACACAAGCATACACAAGACACAATCCTCGAAGCTCGCTCAAATACAACCTAACAACAAGGTCAACAGTGTTATCAACCAATACCACCAACCACGTATTGAATCGTACATCGTATCCGTGGTCTTCATTCCAACCCACTGGACACTCTGACTTTCATCACACTGCCGTTGGCATCATTTCCCCTCACAGAGGTTCTTATTTACCCTGGGCATTATTGAATTCTCGTGTCTACTCATGAGATGACGGACCAGATCGAGGTCGATCACAATGAAAACCCAGTACCAGAGACAAAAGTTCTAGCCATAGCGAGCCATGTATGTTCCACAAAACCACGGAGATTTGTCTCACGAACCTCTTTGTTTAGATTGCTGATATAAATTTGGTTGGCTGACATAGGTAGTCTATGGGTGAGTTGTGCCTTCCATATTTGCAGATGTCTACCTTCATCAATAAGTGCCGATTTGAAGCACGCGACACACAATACTTGACCCTGCTTCTCTTGCACTTCATCTATCCACCCCACTAACCCATGAATCTACCGGTGACTGCTTGTGGCTCTTTTCTTGCCATCAGTGTGAACCGAAGTCACTCAGAATCTAACGAGCCATGTCCACGTAAAGATGTCTATGTGCTGACATGGGTTTTTCCTATAGATACGTCGGGAATGTGATGGCTACCTTTTGCATGCAAGCCCTCGGCTGCGAAGTTGCTGCCATTAATACTGTTAATTTCAGTATGTTACAACCCGCCCTGACCTACGCCGTACCAGCGTCCACATCTTTCACTATACTCCGATATAGTTACAGACTACTGACTGAACCAGGCAACCATACCGGCTATCGCCAATTCAAGGGCACCAGAACATCTCCCGAAGACATCAAGGATCTGTACAAAGGACTGACCGATTCCCATCTCGTCGACTTCGATGTGCTGCTCTCAGGATATATTCCCTCCGCCGAAGCCCTCCATGAAGTCTCCATCATAGCGCGAGATCTCAAAACGAAACACGAGTTCATGAAACCAGGCTCCTTCTTCTGGATACTCGATCCAGTAATGGGCGACCAAGGTCGTCTCTACGTCAGCCAGGATCTCGTACAAGGTTACAAAAACGTGATCCGAGGTGGCCAAGAACGTCCAGACCTCATCGTCCCCAACGGCTTCGAACTAGAACTAATCTCCGGCATCTATCTTTCCAGCAACGACAACTCCGACGGCGCCGTCCTAGAAAGAAGACCAACAGGCGACAACTACGAAGCCACGCTCTCCAAAGTCAAAGAAGCAATCCAAGTTCTCCACAAAAGAGACGGCATAAAAATGGTCGTAACCACAAGCGTCCGCGTCCACGGTAAACAAGGCACCCTCTGCGTCGTTGGCAGCGAAGCAAGAACAGACGGCTCAGCCCGCTGTTTCGTCATCGAAGTCCCTGTGCTAGACTGCTACTTCTCCGGCACAGGCGACATGTTCGCCGGCCTCATGGTCGGCCGTCTACGTGAAGCATGCCAAGCTGCCGGCACACTAAACAACCACGGTTGGGCCACCAATAACGATGAAACAGCTGCGCCAGACTTACCGCTAGCGAAAGCAACGGTAAAAGTCCTGAGTAGTATGGGCGCTGTGCTGGATAAGACGATGAAAGCTATGAAGCAAGAGATGGATAAGTATCAGGTCTCGAAGCGCGCGAGTCTCGATGCACGAAATACTCACAGAGATGATGGGGACGAAGAAGAAGAAACGAAAAGCTGGTTCTTGGCCCGGACGAAGGCGGCGGAGGTGAGAGCCGTAAGGAACGCGAGGGATTTGATTTATCCGGGCATTCGATTTGAGGCCGTAGCTTTGGATTGACCTTTGAATTGAATCCAATCGATCTGGTTTTAAGTTGACTAGAGTACGTCAGATATTGAAAGTTGCCTCGGGCGCGCTACAACACAATATTCGTCGTTGAAGTTGGTGTGACATTCCAAGTGAAAAAGTGCAGCTACCAATACAAATAGAATTAGAAGCAGAGATATATCTCTGAATCGTCTTCTTGCAATAACTCCCTCATTCCTACTCTAGTATTTCAATGATTCTGCGGGTTGCAACGGCACAAGTACATGTTGATGTTTGCTAATTTTTAGAAGGGCTCGATCGGTAGTGATGCATTGATAGATAGGTACTTACATTGACATCCTGCCATATAAAACTAACACTCCGCTTGTGGCTCCACATACTGTATCTGCACACCTTGATGGGTTTCCGGTAGAGTTTGGAATGGGTTATACATACGGCTGGACGGAGATTACGAGACCTTTTCAACTATGGAGTGCTTTATGGTTGGTGAAGTTGGATGGGAGGGATACCTGCTGTTATGGTTGTGGTTATTTAATTAAAATCAGTGGCTCTAGCCAAGGGGATGGTGGATAGTACTTGTAGATAACGAAACGCTCATATATTCATCGGAAAACTATTTATATGTACAGTACAATTGACCTCGAGGCTATACAGTACCACAGTACCGATTCTCACATCTCTTGCTACAGAGCTCTGATACACTCCTATCACAATAGATCCTGTTCATATCTTCCAGTTCTTTCGAGAGCTAGCCCTGTCCTAATTACACTTAAAGTTACGTGTCATCCAAAGTAATAGGCTTGAAATTGGTCTCTGGCTTTGGTGTCGGTATACCAAGCTGTATAGCCTTGGGTTTCCGTCGCCTCGTTTTTCGCTGCTGTGTACTATCCGCTGGAGAACCCCGTGCATTGTCTTTCATTTCCATTTCTCGGATCTTGGTCAGGACTGGGTGTCTGCGTTGAACGGTTTCCAGTTCCGTTTCTGCTACCTGCGCTGATGGCACCTGTTTTTGTTCTTTCGACTCGGCAGCGAGTAATCTCGGATCGAGCTTTAGACCTCGTCGGACTTGGTAGCGCCATTTCTTGCGGTTGAGGTCAGACACGAAGCGGATGTTGGGGTTGTTCAGGTTACGAGATCGGCGGACGGTGCGGCGTGTTTTTGGCATGGGTGGTAGGCGCTTGCCGGCTTTTAGGTCTTGTTCTTGCTGGAGGATTAGGGCTCTGCGTTGACGGGCTAGCTCTTGTGACTGTAGGACACGTAGTGAGTTCCAGGTTTGCGACCTTGAACGGGCTGAGAACTGGTGTTCGCCTGCTTTGCGTATGATAGCTTGAGTTACTGCGCGCTGTCTATTGGCGTGGATGCGACGTGTTCGTCGGAGGCTGGCATAAGGAATTGCAAGTTTGCTAGACTTGGGCTCGCTAGCGGTCGAAAAGAGGCTTTGAGAGCGTTCTGCAATGCTTTCGCGGTAGGATTCTAGTCTCTCCAGTTGTTCGGACACAGATAATTTGTCGAAAGGCTTTGTGACAAGTTCAGACCCTGATTTAGTAGGAAGTTGGCTGGGCGTGTCCTGAACCTGATCGTTGGCTGCATCAGAAACAAGTTGTTTATTGGTATTTGTTTTGACACCATGCAGTTGTGCAAGTATTTCAGAGGATGCTTTTAGATGGGAACTGGAAGATGTCGGATAAGTCTCAGGGAGAGCAGAAGGTACCGGGATTGCAGGTCGACCACGGTCCGTACTCTCGAGCAGTCGTTGAGTCCTTAAATCATGTCGAATATGTGCAACCGTTTGCAACCTTTGTTTCTCCTCTAAAGTGATACGTCCTTCACGATCATGGGACCCTTCTCGACGTCCTTTAGCTGCAAGCACAATAGAACCTCGGTCAATCTGGCCAATAATCTGTTCACCCACAGCAACTTCACGTTGCTGTTGTGGAGAGAGCGCCATAGCTCGGTCACGCCTCAGAAGCTGACGGGTATCATCCAAAGGAGAAATCAACGCCTCTATGTCGTCAAGAAGCTCCGCAGGCACATGGTCTAAAGGAGACTTGCTTCCGAGGATGCCGCTGAGATCTGTACTCTTGCGAAGTGAAAGCTCTGATCTTGGTCGAGGCTTTGCATCAGGACGTGCCGGCTGTTTTCGAAGTAAAGTACCCTGAATGCGGTCCTTCAGGTATGGCATTCGCTGAACGAAATTCTTCGTCTTGCCAGCCACGCGTTGAATCTTCATCATCAGCCCGGGTCTATCAAATTTTGCTCGTCGCGCTGCTTGCTGGAGAACATCGGCGAGGTGTACGAATGTAAGATACGTCGGAATTTTACGTTCTGGCTGTAAACGCATCAGGCGGTCACGCTTGGTAACATGGTAAATATCCCGTTTCTGCATTACTGGACGTTGGTCCTTGCTCGATGCTTCCAACACATGACGTGTGTGTTTTCGCCGAAGGAGACCACGGGTGAGCAACTTCCAGGACTGCGCATGCTTGAGTAATGTCTTTTCCATTAGTGTGAAAGCTGCAATCTTGTGTTTGTCATCTTGTGAATTACAGAGAAGCTGAATATACTTATTCCAGTTTCTTCCCGAAAGCTCAAAGCCAGCAGGTTGAAATTTGTTCTGGATGAAATGCCACAAATCATCGAGTCGACCAGCTTGAGCCATTGCGGCCATGTAACGGTTCAGAGGCGCGCTCAAGGAGAACCGTTGTCGGCCTAGAACAGGACGTCTGACTTCGCTCTTCAGATCATCAGTGATACCTCTGGAGTTCGTGCCACCAGTATCATGGATCGTCGTGTCCGGTACACTAGACTTGCCTGACGATGTCTGGACCTTGAGTGATGGCAGTTTGACGGCCCGATACTCTCCCTGCTCTCGGTTGAACAAGTTCTGCCAGATCTCTTCGACCTCCTCCCATTCCTGACGCGCTATAGCAAGATCCATACTTGCTAATAACAAGGTGTCGGAAATGTGTTTTTTGTCCTTTAGATCATCAGACCACTTGGATGATTGCAGATTTCTTAGAAGCAGCTGAGCCTGATCATAAGATCCATTCCTGATGAGGGACGACAGGAATGCCTCGAACGTTCCAAACCAGATAGCCTGCGGACTCTTAGGTCCATTGCTTGGTCCAAAGGTTGCAAGTGCCTCATGCTGCCGGCCAGCTTCCATAAGAAGAGTCGACAAGAAATGCAAAGCGTGCTCGCTGCCACCAGTTGAGTCATGGGTTGTGTCACGTTGACTCTGTAAGTTCAACATAGCGACATCCACGCTGGCAGACATGTACGGGAATCGTTGTTTAACCTCAGTGTAGATGACCAGAGCCATATCACGGTTGCCTTCCATAGCCAGACCATGCAAGACCATTGAATAATGGAATAGTGTTACTGGTAAACCTTCTTGGAAATGCATGTCGCGAAGCAGCTGGATAGCCTCTACAGTACGCTTTCTCGAGATGAGATCACTAATTAGTGCTGCATATGTCATGTCGTCTGCCTTAACCTCAGAGTCGGCCATGCGTTTGCGAACTCGAAGCATGGCATTAGTATCTCCTTTAAACGAATAATACCTCAAAAGAATATTCCAAAGCCATGTCAGCGACTCTTGAGTTCCTGAAGCTGTAGCAGCATATACGAAACCAAGAGCCTGCCTTTCATCATCGTTTGAGAGACAAGCCTCAACCACGCTGCCGATCATAGGGATAGTGATAGGAATATTTGAGTCTCTGGCCTCAGCCAACAATTCCACAGCAGCATCCATGTCAGCTTGCGAGGCACAGACTGCAAGAAGAGTGCCATATGTATAAGAGTCTGGCTCGACTCCACTCGCTACCATCTCCTCGAAGACTTCAAAGGCGGACGAATCGTTGTCTGATCTGACACGAGCAAGAATCAACATGTTCCAACAAATTTGATTTGGCTTCAGCTGAAATTCGTCCTTCAACCGGTCAAACTGCTTTCTGGCGTTGGTATAGTCACCAGAGACCGCTCGCACGTAAATGAGGGGGGTGAGCATTGCTAAGGATTTAGGTTTGCCGTATATGCCTATGTATGCTTGCAAGAACTGTTCAGTGGCGTAGGCTTGACCTTGACGAGCACAGAACGTTAACACCCGCTGGTAAGCTGCTTCACTTTCCTGAGCTGTACAATGAAGACTGAATTCTCTCAGAAGGTAAGAGTAGATGTGAAAATCTACCTTTGCATCGCCACAAATTGATAATAAGCGACCAAGGATTCGCGCAGGAACAGAATCGTTAGACATGGCAAGGCGGTAATTGCGATAGACGAATAAAGCAAGATCTGCATATTGAGCTCGGTGAGGGTGTTTGAAAATGGTGGTCAAAATGGTTTCATGAAGCTGATCCTGTCCAAAATGATTCCCCAAATCCAGGAGAGCGAGGACACCTTCTCGAGTGATACAATCAATAACAGCAGAACTTCTAGCACATTCCACGGTAAGAACTCTGCATACACCTTGGAGCACCAAGCGGCTCTGAGTCAGTGTAGCATCTTGCCATTTCAGACGCTCAGCAAGTGAAGTGACCTTTGAGAGCAGATCCGGCATGGCGCCACAACGGCTGAAGAGATGTTTGGAGTCTTCTTTAGTCATAGCAAGGACAGACGTTACCCGGACTTGTTCGTCTGCTTGACAACGTTGCACAAGTTCGGCAGCAGAATTCCAAAGAAGGTGTTCAACAAAGTAGTTGAACAACACTGGAAGCAGATCAAACCCCCTAACGCTTGCTTCGAATGCGATATTCATCGCACGCTTGAGCCGGGGTCGTTTCAACTCAACATCCATTGCAGCCTTGTAAATGTCCTCAGTCCTTCTCTCTTCAGAAATGAGTTCAAAAGCGTTTATCGCTCGACTCAGTTGGTTTCTGTCTCGAGACTTTTGCAGAAAATCAAAGACAGCGGGAGCAACAGCTTCTTGATCAGCTAATCGAGTGAATACTCTCCATACCTCGTCAAACTGTAATGTCTTGTCGTTCTGCTTGTTTTGCATAGCGTTGAACAACTCCTGGTGTTTCTCATTATGAGGAACCTTGTTCTCGACCCGTTCATCCTGAATACCTTCGATTTCAAGCTGGGTTGGTCCTAATTCTGCCATAGTCGTATCTTTCACACCACCTTGGCCTTCATCAGGCACGAGCGATGCAAAGCCAGAGTGGACGTCCCAGCCGGAAACATGTGTTGATGGGTTATGCCGAGTCAGCAGCTCTTGGTCCACGCTCCTCACCCCGTCGTCTCTTTCACTTATTGCATCCGCATCCCCACGCTTAACCCTAATGTCTGCCACAGATTTCCATCTTTGCAACGGTAGCTCCTGACGGGCGACTGTATCACGCGCAGTGTTTGTGCCTACTTCCTCTGAAATCGGGTCTGTGTCCTCGGTCGAATTGAAAACATCGTATAGCCTCTTCGCGTGTTGGGCTTGTCTTTTAGCAGTGGAGACAGTGTAGTGTCTTGCGGAACCGTTGTGTGCATACCCTTGTGGGTTTCGATTGGCCACGGTATCGTAGCATCCACGCGATGCAGTCTGAGAATGAGATAGAGGTGCTACCGGCTGTTCTTTTGGTGATTTATTACCATCGTGGGGAACCTGTCGAATTTTCTGCAAATAAAGCGGCCACCAGCTGGCTGTATCAAGCTCTTCCACTCCATGTCGCCAGAATCTTGGATCGAGGATGCGGGTTGATCGAATAGGTCTGTCAAAGCTTCGGACCAGAAGATTGGCTGCGGATTCAGCTGAAGCAGGGACACGCTCTAGCATGCCCCGAGTAAGAAAGGCGCAAGACTAGGGTTAACGGAGGCGAATGAGCTCAGACCGCACGAAGCAGAATAGAGTGTTGGGTGTAGGATGAGGGAACATGAGCTGTAATGGAGGAGGAAATTGTACTGCTTGTTTGAAAATGATCATGCTAGAGACTGGATGGCAAAAGTTGGAGAATGAGCAGTTCAATGACCATCATGAATCTTTTTCGAGAAAGTCAGGCAACTTGACGCAGTTGATGAGATCCACAATCTCGTTGGCCGCAGATCACAGATCGTACCTATTTTGCTATTGCGCACCGCCCTCCCCACCAATGTGCACGAGACCGTCATTTTACCAATAATATCTTCATTTGTTCCCGGTCTGGCCAATTTGACGTGTTAACATCGAGCAGTATCCAGCGGTGGTTAAAATGGACATCACCAAGAACATCGTCTCGGAGAGGGACCGCGCCCTGATCGGAGGTGATTACAGAAGTTACCACGCACAAGCCACGAGACGAATTCACACAATTCGAAAGAGGTTGGGTGCAACCACTCCGAAAGGTCGCAAATACACTCCTCGTTCTGCTGTCACTGCCCAGGATGTTGCGAAGAATTCGGCGTAAGTTGAAGTCCAGAGATTTCTGGACATCGCTTACAATCGCAGGTGGGCACAGTTACTGCTGGCCAGTGCCGAACGGTCATGGGCCGATGCTATGGCTATGAAGTCTATCCAATCGCCCGAGAATACTCAGAAGCCAATGCCAGGCTCAACTAAGCGACAGATTGTATCGAGATTACGACGTGCTATTGCTTACTCGACGAACTTGGTTGAGGTTCTGCATGATCAAAGCACAACCAAAGCCACGAACCAGGACGTCCTAGAAGCCAAGGCATATTTGTTCCTGCTCAAAGGTGGTCTCGATTTTGAAAGAAACAAATGGTCGTCCTGTATAACAAACTACTCCTTTGCTCGGCAGGTCTACACTGCTCTAGCTACTCATGCACAAACCGATATCTATCGCGATCTCCTGGATGGAACAATAGATCCCAGCATAAGATATGCTGCTTATCAAGAAAAGCTTCCGAGAACCAAAGCCGTCTCGGATATCGCTATAGAGAACTTCCCAGCAGCTGAAACAGATGCCCGCAAAGAAATACTCAATGCCGATGCACATGCTTTCGAAACTTCAACAGAAAAGGCTACTGCCCAAGTAGAAGGAGCAGGTGATCTGCCGACTACCATTGAATGGCGTGGAAGGAGGGTCAAGCTTGAAGATGCTTCTATCTCTCAGGCTCTAGGGATGGCAAGTGTTAAAGAGGAAGCATTATCCGAAACTTTCTCTTCGTATCAAAATGGTACCACCAGCGCCAAGGATCTCGCGACAGCATACGATGATATCATCAACGCTCGACAGGACGCTGCTGATGCTACCAAGACTGCTATTGATGAACTGTTGGCGGAAGGTATAGACCAAGGGGATGCACGAATTCAGGGACTGCAGGTGACACGAACAGCCGTCAATTATGCTGTGGTTGAATGGCGAGTCGGTCGCAACCGCGTTCTCTGCGGTGAGCAAGACGGCTTAACCTTCGAGTTAGCGAAGTCGAAGCAGCAACCCAAACCACGAAAAGATGGCAAAGTCAGAGCACCAAAGGAAGAGCCTAGTGGTCGAAAGTTAGCTCGGCTGCGCGAAAGAGTTGCCTTATATGATTCTATCCTACAAAATCTGGATGCAGTAAAGCAACTTCCAGGTGTCATGGCTGATACAAACTTTGTGGCAGAACTCGATGGAAAGCGGGACTACTTCAGGGCTCTCAAATGCCTAGCCATTGGCCGATCTCATGCCGTTAACAGCCATATCAAAAATGCACTAGCTCTCTTCGCAAGAGGAGAGGAACTCAGCAAACACATCAGGAACACATCTTCCAGCTCAAGTGAGATACCAAGGTTGGACATCACAAAAGCTCAGTTAGAAGACATGCAGACACATCTTACATCACTAACCCTGCAATATCGCGCTCTAGCAGATTTGACCAACGCCACAAAGAACTCCCAACAACCACCCGGTGGCAAAGCCTATGCACCACCACTCATAGAACGCCTCCATCTGAACCAATATGACGACAATGTAGATTTGAACAACATCGTCAACTACCCTCCCAAGCTCCGACCTATCCCTATGAAGCCTCTCTTTCTCGATCTGGCATGGGACTACATTAAATACCCTGGTCAAGGAAAGGAGGTCGAAACGACCGTTCCTGCAGCTGCACCCGCTCCAGTCCAAGCGCAGGAGGAAAAGGCAGATGACCAACCGAAGAAGAAAGGATGGGGATTATTCGGGTTTGGCAGGTAGAAATCACAATAGTTACCATCACTCACTAAGATGGATGGCCTCGAGCCCCTCTAAAAAAAACAAGAACAATCAAGAATAAATATCTCAACCACAATACCTACCAATTACCATGACGCCCTTTTCATAAACTTGCACTTGTTCAGTCACGAACCGTAAAAGAATAACCACAATCCAGCAGCATACTGCACGTCCATCTTGTCTTCCTCTCACTCGCGTCCCCATTCACCACGCAAAACCCCAACTCATATCGTATCGTAACAGCATAAAGCACCCCATCACAATCAATCTAATCGACTGTACACATATAGCCACATCACTTAAAAGTCCTCTCTTACATACAGTACTGCAATCCTCGTATTCTATTCGTAATAAACCCTGTCAACCTCCATAGGACCCGGGGGCCAGATCTCGGATGGTGCCTATCGTTATCCGTACCTCGGTTCTTACGTGCTTCCTTCACTGCCTTGACTGCATGTAGTGGCTAAGCCGGCCAATGGTGTAACCGCGCAATGGTGTAACCGCGCGGTGGATCCACAATCAACTTCTGTATAGCAACCTCTGGTGCTGTAGTTTTATATAGCCTGGTATTCGAATAAATGAGTTGTAACTGTTGCTATCATATCTTTGAGTGATAACCCTGTCGCTGGCACAGTTTCACCACTGTCCTCTATCTCAATCGTGGTGTTTGACGCGCGTACGGGCACTGCTGTTCCCAGGGCATTCCTCTCTATATCACCAATTGTAATAAATGACAGATTGGGATTGACAGGCTGTTTTCTCTTGTGCTTGGCCCTCTCTTTATCCTGGAACGCCTGGAGTTCCTTCCTCTTGATTTCCAGCTGCGCAGTCACGAACTGCTGTCTTTCCAATGCCTTAGATGCCTTCATCATGAAACTGCGTACGTTGCGATCGAGAGAAGTCGATTTTGAGAGGGTTCGGACAGCGTCGGTAAAGTGGGATCGATTCTTTGGAGTTTCGAGAAGGTCTGGGTCAAGATTGGAAGTATTTTGAACTCGTGGAGGTGTACGAGGTCGCGGAGGAGGTGCTGGAATGATGAATCGAGATCGTAGACCTTTTTCAGGATTGAAAGGCCATATACCAGCAGCTTTAAAGCCACTCTCACAATTAGATTTGGTCATTGCGATCGTACGGGCTTGCCGGTATTGCTGGATGAACAAATTCTTCTTCACAGGCTCCAAATCACCAACTTGGTAGTGCGTAGCGACCAGCGTACGAAACTGACGCTTCAGCGACGAGAATACTGTAAGATCAAGAGGTTGAAAGATGTGGGACGAGTGTGGTATAAGATAGAAGCAATGTATTTTGTTTAACCAAGCAACCCTCATAAACTCATCTGTACAATGCGATTTATGACCATCCATAATTAATAGCTTCCAGCCTACACAATCCGCAGTTTCTGGTATGAATACCTCTTTCAACCACAGAAGTCCTATCTCATTTGACGTGAAGGCATTCGGAGAGGAGGTATACAGCCAATCTGGAAGGTCTGTGGGTATGAACCACTGTTGTTGTACGTGCTTTCCCTTGAAGATCAACAGTGGTTTGATCGTACGACCAGTTGCAGAAATACACTCAATTGAAGTCGCCCACTCTCTCTCATCGGGTCTGGTAACTAACGTACGATTAGAAGCAGCAGACCCAACAACTCGCTGATTACCACAGTCCTCTAACGCGGTACCAGTCTCGTCCATATTGAAGATATGATCTTTTCGTATTAGCCTACCTGTCAATATCTTTAATAGCGACTCGTACCAACCGCGAACCGCTTCCTCCGTTACCTCACGAGACCGCTTGTATCCTATCTTCCTCCCCAGCTTCGATTTGACCTCAGGATGCCTCTTCAAAAAGCGCTGTATATACGCCTTTCCGACGGTACTTGGACCATTTGAAACAGCAGAGATAAGACCAGCCGTCGCGCGTAGCTGCGCGAAGTTTGGAGCTTGTCCATACATATCAAGGTCCAAAATCCATTGTACAAGCAGTTCCTCCTGTTCTACAGACAACAATTGCTGACTTCTACGCGCTTCCGCGCGAGTTTTCGATCCGTGGGCACGATCGCGTACGGTACTCTCTGGTACACCAAAGGCACGGGCAGCAGCTCTCAAAGAAGTATAATCACCAGTCAAAAAGGCGGCCAAGGCATCATCGACAGCAGGCTTCGACGACATCGCAATCTTACGGTATACCAAACACCAGGAATTGTTATACAAGATTCAAGATCATGGAGTTCTACAATTTACAAGTGGATCCAGACTGCGCGGTTACACCACTGCGCGGTTACACCATTGGCTGGCTTACCTACCTGTGTAGCCTTGTGATGCCGAGGGAGAGGACCCTTACAGTATGCGTGTCGCTTAACTGGGTGGGAGGTGCATGGGTAAGTACCTATGTATGTATATATTACACACACTCTAGAGACACTTTTGTTCCGCATTTTTCTCATGCTGTATACCTACCTACGTTGTAAAACATTCATTAGGTCCTGACATGAGTCAGGCACTGAACCTGGATTTGACTTGTATATAAGTACTGGTGATTCTTGCATTGTACCTAGGTAGATAATTACTGAGGTCAAGGTATGTAGGTCAAGTCCAAGAAGAGACGGGGGGGACATGTCTCGGTCGCAACACAACACAACACACTCGAATATAAGACAAGAAGACATTATGCAAACATTTCCACGATATGGATGTATGATTGCCACACGACACAACAGACTCAACTCAGGTCAAGTCAGATCATATTCAGATCATTCAAATGAAAACTAACGCTGGAATCCACAAAATCAATCTCAAGATCTAGAAGTGTACCAAACCAAAACGGCAGTCAATCTTCAATCATACTTTGATCTCTCCTCCAAAGTCAACATCATCCTCAATACTAGAAACAGGCATAGCGATACCCTTAAACGTCTCGTCCCCCATCATCTCCATCTCCGCGCCATCATGGTTTGACGACGCCATAGACCCCGCCGCACTAAACATAAATTCATCACCACTCGTCATGCTCTCTTCCGAGAAACTGAGCAGACTCTGCGGGACATGAGCGCGAGGACCAAGGTCGAAGCCAACGAAGGGCCACATGTCGCCGGTCCAATCTAGGGTTTCGGGGTTGGAGATGCATTTATTTAGCTCGAGGGGTTCGACGGTGCTGCCGTAGAGATCGCCTATTAGCAGATCTGGGTCTGGCATGAGATGTTCCCAGCTGTTGCTGTTGGTGTTGCTGGTGGTGTCGCTGGATACTGTGGCTGGTTTGCGGGGTGGGAGCATTGTTGTGGAGGAGTTGTGGCTTGTAGTGTGGGAGTGGGTATTGGTGTCGAGTGGGAAGAAGTCTAGGTTTACGACTGATGATGCGGCCGGACCGATGGGTCGGGTGGCTGTGGCTAGGCGTGGGGAGGGCGTTGATGATTGTAACACGGGAGCGGACTGGGTCGAAATTAGGCTGAGGGAGCTGTTGGTTCGGAGGTTGGCAAGTACGGCGGGGTGGGCGCCAGATTGTGGTGGGCAGCCTCGCCGTTTGTGCTGTTGTTCTTCTGGTTTTTCCTTTGCGCTGAAACTGGAGAAACGTGCTGCTATTGCCTGCAGTTGTTTCTTGGTTCCTTTCTGCTTGTGGCCTTGAGGTACAGGCATCGAGCTTAAACGACGCACTGCTGGAGTATCGACGTCGACGGTTTTGGGTTGCAGAGGTCGGGAATTAGCGACCGACACAAAGGAAGACGCTACCTTGTGGAATTCACTGCTCGCCGAAGTGTTCTCTTTCGATATCTTGGAGGATAGTGTCATTAACGACTTCTGGTTATCCTTGACGATTTTGCTGTCGTCGTCAAGGTCCATGCATTGCCACAAGATGGAGAAGCCTGCATTTAGGAGAATGTCCTGCTTATTGACTGGAAAGGTGTAGTTCATGCATCTTTCATCCAGCAAGTCAATGATCTGGATAATGTGTTTGGCAGCAGCGGATATAACAATCGTAGCGGAGGCGGTGGCGTTGCCAGAACCATGGCATAACAGAGGACGGTGAATTAGACTTCTCGTGTGGAAGTATGCCAGAGACTGTTCACATTAGCACGAGCGGTAAGTGTTGGAGTAGGTTATTTACCAATAATGGGGATCGATCGCTAATCAGATGAGTGGCTGGCTTGTCATTGCAGAAGCGCAGTCTCAAGTGGTCAGGAAGTTCTTCGTGCCACTGGTCGAGTTCGTCCGACAAGGAATGCAATTTCTTCAAAGAGATCGAGTAGGATGCACCTGCAGGGTATAGGTGTTCAAGAGTTTTCGCAAGAATTCGTGACATGCGGAAGAGGGCCAATGCACTTGAGATTTTCGTCAGCTCACCCGGCAAAGCAGGTGAGAAACCTCTCTCATCGAGGTTCTCGTCGTCAACATCAGCAGGATATTCAGCTGTGATGTCGCAGTCGCGCATGAGCACAGGGACACCGGTGGTCGCTGAAGCAAATCTATTGAACGTGGTTAGTCATCAGCACATGAGATAGAGTGGACGACCTACTTATCTAGTGCATACTGGCACCAGAAGACCTTCTTTCGACTTTCTGCTTCAAATGGCGGGAGAGAGTTCAGCTTGTGACCTTGGTGAAGTCCGAGTTGGTGACATATGCTGACAGCATACGCTCGGTGTCGGAGGAGGTGGGTGTAGTCTGCTTTTAGCAGGTAACAAAGCTGAGCAAGGACATGGCATTGCAAGGTCGCAAGACTAGGCACTGATGAAGCACCAGACAGCGCCTTTCGCCATTGCAGCTCGTAGGCGGTCGTATTTGGTCGGGCTTTCGAGGACGAGGAATACGCAGCAATCTCAAAGACAAGGAAGAGTTGGGCAATAGCGAGCTTGTTTCCTTGCAGTGAGCGAGCGTCTGGTTCGGACAGAAATTGCTCGTATACACGTAGGAAGGTTTGGCGATGCAAGATCGGCATTAAGGGCTGCCATTCTTGGAAGAAGAGATCTATTGAAAGGTTAGTATAAAGGAGAAGAAAAGATGAGGTCGGAACGAACTGATGTACTGATCGGACAACAATCGAGGAGGTGCGATATGCGCCGTCTCTGCTTGGGAAGGAGCTTTCGAAGCGGTTGTGGGTGAAAGTAAAGTTGATGGCGTGATTGCTAGGCATGGACGGCCTTGTTCTTGCACCTTGCCCTCAAATGCTTCTATGAGAGCTGAGGTCGTCGACGTTCCTGTCGAACAAGCTGATGGTTGCACTGGAGCAGGAATTTCAACGTGTAGAACATCCTCGTGAATCGCCGCCGCCGCCTCAGCTTTGATATTGGCTGAGCTCGGCGGAGATAGAGAATGAGACCCTTTTCGCGGTACAGGCGAGAAGCTGTGAATCCGTGAAAGCACGTCAATCTTCTCATCCTTCTCGTCCAGTAGTTCTTTTAGTTCTCGGACCTCTGCTTCCAGTCCTCTAACGCGGTCTTCCAAGGATTCTGTATAGCCCCTTGGAAACGCTCGTCGACTGAGCTTGTCGCTGGTCTTGCATTCGAATCCAACATTCGCACACTGTGAACAGCATGGCCTAACTCCATCGCATCTGATCTTCTTGCTTCTACATCTGTCGCATGCTTGAGCTATCCGGCTTTGACTGCTTGCGCCCACCCGGATCATCTTCATGGGTAATATGCCAGGCATGCTGGCGGTTCTATGAATTTGAAGAAACAATAGCTCTGAATTGCTTCGTTAATTGGCCTTTTCGGCTGAGCGGAACCTCGGGCCGTATCAGCAACAACGCCGTAAGGACGTTGGCAGCTTCAGACACTGTCTTCACCACAAACGTCGAGCAGGTCAGAGCAAGGCTTGCAGCGATGAGGTACAAGCGGAGAGTCTGGGGTATAGAGGGGAAAAGTCCAGAACAGAGCAGAACAGAACAGATGGAGTGTTTATGACAATTATGAGGGCAGATTGAAACACGGTGTGCAGGACATTGAGTTTTTCGGGGCACATCTGGCGTGCTGTCACTGGAAACATGGGGAAAACGATTCGAGTTGAACCAGTCAGATGTGCGCCGAAGCTGCAGGTATTCGTGTGCCTCACTCATCAATCGCCTTAAGATGAGCTAGCGATTAGAGTATACGACACACAAGTGCCGTGGGCCTGGGGAATGTTTGTGCTGAACGCGAACCCTTCCATAAGCAGCATCTGACCCAGATGAAAACCTTCATTTCTCCATGGAAAATCGGGACCAGGGGTGTTATTGGACAATCTGCCGGATTTACCCCCCATAGTTGCTAACAAAAGCTGGTCAGAGTGGATCACGGAGCTTACTACACACGCCACAAGTCTGACACCAATGCAGTATTTCGTTGATGTGCCTTCTGTCCGAGTTTTGACTTGGCGACCGCTCGCTCTATTCGCCGTTTCATTCAACAAGTTGGTGGGCAGATAGGCGAGAGTGCGTAAGCGTCAGGGAGACAGCTCGAAGGCAGCGCTTCTACTGCATTTTGCACAGCAACCATGCCAGTGCGACTACCTTGTTCTTGAGCCCGATCAGGTAATCTCGTGTTGGAGAAAGCTATCCCTCCATGCAGTCAGAGCTGGGAGCAGATCTGAGCACAACTTGCATGCAGAGTCGTCAATAAGCGTAGAACTGGTTGAAGATCATCCGAAGACGATCCGTGATCAGCATGAGCCAAGTTACTTGCAACCGCAGGACATTGACTGCACCATTGTTAGAGTTTCACTACTGCGTGCCCGTCGAGTCGTCTACATTAAATTGATACCTCAAACTTCCCAGCCCAAATTGGAATGTAACAAAACCATGTGACGCTATCCGATTCCTTTTCGTGGATACCTGAAGTTATCATTCCACCAATTCGCAAAACTAGCTGTCGGAAGTTGGCCGGGGTTTGCTTACGAAAAGTCATCTTCCTGCTGTCCTTCGGTCTCAGGGAGGTGCATGTTTCCTGCAAGGTACTCGGTTACCGTCCTTGATGTGAGAAGCTCCTGTTTCTGTTGTATGCGCATTAGTTTCCGGATTCGTACTTTCGATACACCGGCGAAAGAAAGTTGTCACGAGACTCACCTGCATTTCCAGCGAGCCAAAGCTAGCTGTCAACAGATCTAACTCTAGCTCGCGTAAGCGATTTATCGAATCGTATGTCCCACGTCGTTTTTCCGCCATCGCCGACCCTTGTTCTAGAAGTTTTTCTCCGCTGATGCTCAATGCTTCCCCTTGCTCCTCCACACGTTGCTGAATCATGACTACGGCTCGTAACATGAAGATGTCCTTTTGTGGATCATCCATCAAAGTCGACTTCAGTACGCGTGGATCCAGCTCTGACCCTTTCCATAGCGCCTGCAATTCTCTACTACCTTCGTTGGTCTGCAGGACCTTGAAGTCGAGGCCATCTTCCTCGTTGATGCACATCCACCATACAAAAGCACTTTCCCAACTAACTTCCCCATTCGGATCCACGAAGATGCGGACGCCCGGGGCCTCTCTAGCCACTCGGACTTTTGCTGTCCGCAAGGGGTCATCGTCGGGAGCTTCTAGACTCAGGAACAGCTCACGTGCGCTGGTCGCACCTTGTTCCAGAAACCCATAAGAAAAAATCATTTCGGTGGCACCACCAGGCCCATATGAGATTAATACTTCCTCGTCTTCACCAATCTGCCTTCCATCTCGAACTAGAAGCGCCACGTTGCCATCGTCGTCAACCTCAAATCTTGCATTGTAATGATCAGTAGAGCCGTGGTTTGCCATGTCTAGAACCGGGACCATGCCGTCTCCAACATTCCGGGGTAATTCAAGCGCACGCGAACGATATATAGCATCGACAACGAGCCAATCATTGAAAGTGAGTTGTCCTGTAATCTCATCCCACCATACTTTGTGGCACCACTCAATCGTTTCCGTTCTCTCTCTGAGACGGTCAAACTCCTTCTCCAGACTAGCTGTTTTCGAACTGAGAGCATCCGCCAGTGATGTGCCAATCAGCGTTTCGCGCTCTTCGAACGAGAAAAAAGTGGGCAAGGGAACGTTCTTCGGGAGAAATCTGAAATAGTCTGTAAAAGGATTCTTAATGCCAAGTGAATGGGCTGCGAGATCTGGGCTTGAGATGGTCATTTGCATGAGCAGAAAAACGAGGATCGCCTTTCTCGGGGTCTGGGGAACAATCTCAGTAAACAAACAGAACTTACCTCGCGTGTACCTACCTCGATGAAGTCGCCCAATGCGTCCATGAGCTCTTGTAGACGTTGGTCTGTTTTAGCACATTGTAAGACGCGTTCCCGTGATAGAACTAAGTCGTTTGGTACTAATAGCAGCACATCTCCTGAAGAATGCTCAGCAGTAGAAACCACCCCTCCTCCTTTGTTGGTGCCATCTTCGGTAACAATATCGGGGCTGATCTTGATACCATGGAATAAAACATTGTTTAGCGTTGCCCAGGATCGCAATTGTGCCAGCGACAACACATCCTGTTTCATGATTGAGAAGATGTCAGGACTTGAGAAGTAGTTCAAGTGGTCTTCGAATGGTCGATGGACTTGTCATTTAACCAGTCAGGCAAGCCAGGAACAGAACCTTCAGTGGCAGATCTGTAACTCTGCTCCACGATTTAGAGCTAACCACAAACAGCTTAGTGGACATGACCCTGGATCTCCCAACGTTTACCGAGTGCAATGCTTCCATGCCATGAAATCAGAGCTGGATTGTTGTTCCGTTAGCATTCAGATCAAAATCAAGAAGACTTCTGGCTGCATTCATCATCATTGTTCATGAAGGATGACCGCTTGATAACATAGCTAGCTGTGAAATTGAAGACAATGGCATTGTGTCCAATCACAGAGCCCCAATTTTCCGTATTCAGTTGTCACTCTGACTTCATAAGCTCATTCCCGTGTCGTCATCGGGGTCAAACGTACCTAGGTATTGTAGAACGACCAAAGCTCCAAAACGGACAAGTACCAAGGTCAAGCACGTAGAAGCATTAACGTTGACACAAACACCACCTTCAACAACAGCAACGTGAAACTCCCTCCAGCAACTCTATTCCAAGCAAGAAACCTACCTCAATAACATCCTCGCAAACCAAACAAGA
The DNA here is from genome assembly GCA_022813445.1 of Neophaeococcomyces aloes. Taxonomy (NCBI): domain Eukaryota; kingdom Fungi; phylum Ascomycota; class Eurotiomycetes; order Chaetothyriales; genus Neophaeococcomyces; species Neophaeococcomyces aloes. The sequence continues at coordinate 227,375 of JAKLMK010000027.1, read as the reverse complement.
CATCAACCATGTCTCGTGTCTTCCTCACCACCACCAGAATCGCCCGCACTACCTTTTCCCAACTACCTAACCGCTCCTTTGCCCTCAGCGGCCGCGCCTTCTCCGGTACTCCCTCAGTAGCCAAAGGGTCCGAAAACTCGACTCCAGGCTGGGAAGGCCGCCCAGGTAGTGACCATGTGTTGCACAGAGATGATATGGATGTACAGGCTTCGAGCTCAATAGATGCAAGGAAGGCGAAGGACCAGGGCGGGGATGGGAGTGATGCCATCAGCCAGAAGGATGAGAGAAATGCAAACCAGAAGGCTAAGGAGGAGCATCCCGAGGCGCCAGGCCCAGTCATTGGCATGAACTCTGGTAAGTACACATCCGACTGGGAAATGTTGACAGTAGTGCTAATATGCTGGTGTAGAGCGAGGCTCGAAGGAATGAGATTGCTGTTGCTGATGGGTTTGAGGGACGGTGTACAAATTAGTGTGATTCAGTATGCATACAAGAGGCGTCGGTTGTCATCGAGCATGGTTGCAAGCGGTGTGATGCTACTGTTGGACCTTCCAAGATACTGCTACATTGATTCTACTACAGAATGTAAAACAAGCGTCAACAAACTTAAAGTGTCGTCTCTTGCATTTGTGTGGTCATATTCGAAAGCTCAAAATGTCATTTTTGCCCACAGCAACTACGGCATCTTCAGCTACCCTCCTTCCACCTTCACCCTCAATAAATGATACAGGCGCATCACCCATAACCTTTCTCGCCACTTCTGCGACTGTACTTCCCTTCTTCACAAGGACACAATCTCTGAATACCGGTCCACTAGCTCCTACTCCTCCAGTTCCAAAACTATGTATATTCCGCACTGGAAATATTGGCACAAGCCCTAACATGTTCGCCGCTTGGCTGAGTACCTGTACCACACCTGTACTGCCAAATCTGTATAACACCATATCCTTCAGGTTCTCGATTCTCGTCTTTAGCTTCTCATCCATCTCTTTCAAACCACCTCCGTCTGCCTCACCCATCTCCATCAGGTCTTCCCTGGTCTCCACAAACTCAGTTCCCTCCATGTATCGTACATATCCCTGCTTCGCCAGCCTCCTCAGAAATACCTCCGAAATCGCACTGCACAATGTCATTCGATCTGCTGGTACCATCTTCGCAATCTTGGCTACATTCTTGTCCGCGTCTGGATGATCGATCTTGTTCAGAGCAAGCACAGTCGGAAACTTCTCGTCCACGAAGGCATTGACAACCTTTTCAATTGTCTCGTCACTCCAGTGCTCCAAAGGCTCTTTCAATGCTAGCTTGTCTAAACATCGAGCTACCGTATCTTTTGTGCTGCCATATCCGGAAAATTGACCCTGTAGTGTATCAATTGCATTTCCCTTGATCGCAATATGTCGTCTTCGAATCCCACCCCATTTGTCCATCAAATTGCCAGAAACCCATCGCACGATTTCTCCGCGTAGCCACTCGATATCCACGCTCGGATCGTAGCCTCTAGTATTTTTACCTTCTGCATCTGTGGTGCCGGAGACATCGACAACATGTATCAGCGCATCCGCATGTCGAAGATCATCCAAGAACTTGTTACCCAAACCACGCCCTTGATGCGCGCCTGGCACTAGACCAGCGACGTCGAGCAGTTCAATGGGAACGGATCGTTGACCATTCACGCATGATCCGTAATTCGGTTTGCAACGATCAGTAAGGTTAAAGCGGGCACATGCACAGGAGACCTGAAGGTAGCCTATCGCACGTTGCGGGTCGATCGTAGTGAATCTGCAGAGTAATCGTGAGTTCGGGTTCACAGCAGGGAGTATGGTAGCAAGAGAGTTGGTCTTACGGGAAGTTGCCTGCGCATGTGAATCAGCGCATGCCTTCACCTTCGCATTACATGATTTAGACTAACCAACTTTTGAGCTTGCATCTGTTAGGCTTGACGTGAATGTTAGCACTCATATGCACAGAGAGATCTCAACTGCCTACCTGTTCAAGGTTGTAGACTTGCCGGATGATGGTTTACCAACCAGCCCGATCAGTGGATCTCGAGGCATGGTTGAGGGTTGTGTCAGAAATGTTTCGTTGACGGTGATCTCAGGTACCACAAAGGAATCAACCCACCGCCTCGACAGGCCAACACTAAAACTTCCCCTGAAGAAGAGTAATTACTGCTTGCCTGACACCGCTACCAGACTACAATGACATCTCTCGAAAAACGAAACTTAGCATTGAGCGGAATAGATACAAGGGAACGGTTATCGATAATGGCAATGACGTCGGGTATTTGTACATTCGAATTTCCCCCGAACTCGTGGCCGCCAACTGAATATAAGACTAAATCAATGCATCAGAGAAGCTGAAATTGTCCAAAGAGAGTTGTATTAGATATAGATGTTATTTAGTACCGGCAAGACTAGCGATACATTAATACTAGCAGTAAAATTGATGGAACAGCAAGTCGAACATATTGCGATGATTCGGAGCTGTTTTTATTCTATATATGGCAAATCACCTCGAGTGAGATCTCCATTGACCATCTCAGAATTTTCTTTATGTCTGTAGCTTTTTGGTGTCCTTCTCCGAAGATCGAGCAAACAATCTAGTTGAACATCAATTAAATCTAGTCGCGCCGATATCTGCCGCCTGTCTGGTAAGAGTGAGGCAGTTTTGCAGTTGAACTACTCACGTTCTTGAGCATTTTATGCTGTAACGCCATTCGATCTTGCCTTCTTAAGGGCCTGCTCAGTGGCTACTTCCTGTTCAACTGTCTCATCGAGTGCTCGCTTCTCCGGCACCTTTCCAAGTTCTAGCTCCGCCTTTGCAAGAGCCTTCTTCTCTGCTTGAGTCATGTTTGGTAACTCAATTGTCTGTTCTAAACCGTGCTTGACATTTCTGTAGAATGCGTGAATGATTGAATCAGCATCATCAATGGCGATAGGTCGAATGTCAGCCAAAGCCTTAATCTTGGCTGTGCAGTCCTTGTACTGAGCATCTGTCATTTCGATGTTCAATTGCTGTGCTCGAGATTTGATGGCATTCCACCCTGTCAACCTGGACGCAAAGTGAACGTATCTTCTCATACCAAAATCTGCTGGGTCAATAATTTCGTAGGTGGACGGGTTCGCCAGAATGGCCTTGGCATGGATACCAGCCTTGTGAGTGAAAGCACAGAAACCTGTGATAGGGTTGTTGAATGGAATGTTGACAGCAACTGCTTCGGCAACCAAATCCTCTATGTCCTTGAGCTTTTCTAATTTGTACTTGCCCATGACATAGTCGCGGTCGGCCGTAATCATACGAGCCATCAACCCGCCGAGAGTGGTGATACCGTTCCGCTCACCGATACCTAGCACTGACGTATCAATGTGTGTGGCACCGGCTTCTAGCGCGCAGTAGGCATTGGCAATGGCACAGCCAGTGTCGTTATGGAAGTGAGTTTCAATGTCACAAGAAACAACTCCTCGTAGTGTTCGCACAAGATCGTACACTTGGCGGGGAGAGGCGCACCCAACTGTATCAGCAATACCAACTCTGTTTACCCCGACCTTGTCTACAGCGGAGTAAAGTGAGAGTAGATCCACAAGGTCTGATCGAAATGAGTCTTCACTGGAAAATCTGATTTCAATACCCTTGGACTTGACAAACTCGATAACTTCAATGGCGGTATTCTTGATGTATGTCATGTCTTTGCCATGAGAGTGCTCCCGAAGAAACGAAGACGTGCCGATAACGACATCGACACCATCAACACCGGTCTCAACAGCTATTCTTGCATCGTCCATATGACATCTGATGTGTGTAAGGATCTTGGAGGTTTTGAGCCCGAGCTTGCAAATAGCTTCACAATCCTTGCGGGACTGTTCTGAGGCTGCTGGGCTGGTCAGCTCAATGTAGTCGGCGCCAAAGTCATCAAGAGCTTTGGCAATCTCAATCTTCTTGGCGGTGTCGAAATAGGCATTGGCGAATTGCTCTCCTTCTCTTAATGTGCTCTCAATGATTTTGAATTTGGAAATATTGCTTAGGTAGTCGCCGACGGGTAGGTACGGGTTCCTCGTTTTGAGTTGCTTCTTTTGTGGTGTCTCGACTGCTTCGTCGATCTTTGTAAACCCGTTATGGTTTCCTGAACAAGTTAGTCGTTGCGCAAAGTTCTCGAGTTTCACTTATGTACCATTTGTGCCGTGCACAGCACTGGTGGTGCCATTGGTATGACCATTGGTACCGGTGGGTGCGTCGTCTGGGGTAGGACACATGTTGAAGCTGAAAATGTAGCAGGATAGTAGTCGGGCTAATCAAGAAATGACCACGGGTACGCAGTGTTGTACCTTACTTATATAATGGTCCTGGGGATTACTGATGGGATTTGAGCGGAAGATTTTGTGAGTCAAGAAAGGGTGTTCAAGAAACAGAGCTGCGAATAGTGGAGGTGAAGAGCTGATCTACAGTAGTTTGCGGTGAGGTGCTTGCGCTGGACACTTGAATGGGCCGAGAAAAGTGACCTGCAGCAGAGCAAAATTTTAGTGTCTGTGGGGAAGTAGCGAACATCGGCGCTGACCTCACACAACATTTGAATGTGGTTTAGCAACCAGGTCAGCTATCTTTGACCAATCACCATCAGCGGATTCATTACTGGTCCAAGTACGGTAATGGATCACACGTGAATCACCTCACGCTCGAATGACATTGTTCTATGTATACTGAGAACAATTTGTATGGCTTCCCACAGCATATACCTGCAACGAATTGAAGTGGCGTTGTCACGGGACCTAGCTTAAGGACCGTCCCTTCTCAAGCTCGATTCAAATTGTGTCTCGACTCGGCTACCTTGGCCGACCACCTGGTTCTCGTTCAATCTGATGCAAAATCACCATTGATAGCCTCTTGTGTAAAGCTTGACAAGTCGCAGTGACAGCGAATGTGCGTCACCGGAACAGTTCGACCAGCTGACTCAAGGAGGGACCCGCAAATGCCTGATAAGCATGATGCCTTTATGAGCAGTCAGATTGTGCCTCATCTGTGCATGTGACCCGGAAGTTGATATTCCTATATCTCAGCTGGTGGTGTTGCAGCAGTACTTGGTCTGGTATTCGTCGATAGAATCGTCTCATAAATAGTAGACTCACATATCTACTTAGCATTACAACAGCTTGAGGTGACCAGTGACCTGATCGACAACGCTCTTCGGACCTAGTAGTCCTAGCACAGTGGCACTTCCAGCTGCGATTTGTGTCCTACCAGCATCATGAATAACTCGAGCACAAAGTCCAAGGCTGACGGCCAGGGCTTGCAACGTCTCGAGCTCTTCTTCTGACTTGCATTGTACAGCAATCTTTGGTTGTCCGTTGTTCTCCCATCTCTTGAGTAGTGTTGTGGATGGTGGATGATTGACAAGGTATTTGTAGCAGGCGAGAGTGGCATGTCCACATTGCGCAGCGATTTTGCCCTTGGTCATGCCCAAATCTGTTCTCACTGCCAGGACAAGTTTGACTTCTTCATTTCTGTCGTCGAAAGTCTTGAGTTCTTTGCCATCCCCTTCCTCCTCCGGTTCGTCCTCTTCGTCGTCTGCTTCGTCGCTAGAATCGGCGTGAACCTTGACATCGTAGCTGTTTGGCCATGATTTCTTGACCTCCTTTGGATTGCCGGAGCTGTCAAATAGTCCAATGCTAGACCCTTGACCGATAAAATATCCAACGATCACTCCAAGAATGCCGGAAGCAATCGCAACAGCCGCGAGAGAAGGTGGGGGTTTGTCGGCCATGATATCTTTCACTCGTCAATGTGTTTCGAAGTCAGATGCGCAGCCATCTGAAAGCAGAGGCCGCCTCGTTAAAATGTTGAGTATATCCTTAATAATTTTGTTTGGGTCTATCGCCGATGCAGGCAACTGGGGTGTTTCTCAATTCAAGAGACGTCATGCCGCCAACGTGCAGCAGCATGCACCTCCATCTCCACCTCGAATCGCGTTAGTTCGTGACAACAGACAACATCTCTTCCACCTCAATTAACAGTCTAGGACATCAAAACATGCGATAGCGTTCAACATCTTTCATCACAGAATACTGTAACACCACGCACATGATGTCCCTCGATCGACGGAAAAGCGACACACCACGATCATGGCAGGAAGAGTCCGCCAGGTGATCTTTCGCATCTTCTACAGCACATCCTTCACAATCGTCTTCCTTCTTACTGTAGCATTCAGCTGTGCAGGCCCCATCGATGCAATATACCAATCCTTTCGCAGAGGCCGACTAATCGATGTCTTTTTATTGTCCGGAATGTATGCGGTGACCGCTCTGATCTCCGTCTTCCTCTACACTTCTCGTTTGTATACGAACAGAAGCGTACTCAAGGATATACCCAAAACCTATCTGCCCATCGAGAAAGCCGAATTACCCGAAAAGCGCGTGTGGCGGTTGATTGAAGATTGCAAATCGCGCAGTGCAGTCATTGCATATCAAGCACAACCTAGAGCACGGCGGTTAGAGAACGAGTTACCATATGCTAGGGAAAGGATCAACACTTTACTCAAGCCTGAGCATAGCAAGGCTTATTATGGATTCGAGCCACATTGGGGAATCATTAATCATCCAGGATGGTCAAGTCCGGCTGCTACAGAATTGCCAAACTTGCAGTATGGGACAGTCGTCGCAGAGTTGACCGATCTTGTTGAGGCACGAGCGGTCAGTCTTGCAGCTGTTGACCAAGATGCTATGTCGGACGAGGATGGAAGTCTACCAGTGGATGAATATGCTGTCGAAGCGCTACGACGGCCAGACGAGGCAGGTATGAGGCAGTACTTCGCGCAACTGGTCTCATTGGGTGTGCTCAAAGAAGACTCCCTTGGTGTAGCCTTCCTTACATTGTACGAACGAGCCCGCTTCGCACCTGACCCGCTCTCCGAGGACGAATTCAAAACTCTGATGCGTGTTTTCGCCGAAATACTACGAAATATGAAGACGCTCGATACGGACAAGCTGAATATTCCAGAATATGCCAACGACCCTGACGACTTTGACAGCATCGATTCTCCCATTATTAAAGGCAAACAGTCCGCCGCACCATCCATATCCTCCTTCACCAGCACGGATGCCGGCAGCGTCCGTCACTATTCACCAACCAATCCACCTCGCATGTCCGACGATTCCGTCCGCTCGTTCACCTCCCACGAGCACGAAAACGAACACGACGCAGACAACAGCTCCCCCTGGACCGCCACAACATCAAAGCCACCCTTTCTCCACGCACCGGATTCTGTCAAAGGCAGTAGCAGTAGAAGTAGTAGTCGTCGCAAATTTGGCTTCCGCAGCACGACCGAAACACGCTCCAGATCAAGCCGACTAAGGACGCGGCTCAATAACGTCGTGACGAATACATCTCAGCACGAATCGAACTGGGATGACCGGTCGTCGCTGAGATCGTTGGGAAGCAGCAATTCAGGGAGTGTGATCAGGTTACGGAGGGATTTTGATGGGTCGCGAGATGTTCTGCCGTTTCAGATCAGTGTGCCGGATGTTGATGGTGGTGCTCGGCGAGGGAGCTCAAGAAGAACTACTGCAGGGCCTCCTCCTGTATGAATGGCTTCCCCCGTCATAGTGTTGAGGTGCTTGGTATTTTCGTGGGATTATGTCTTTTCAGCGTGGCGCAATGGGTTCTTGCTCAGTAGTACGCCTTCATTTTTATGTGCAGGATTTATAGGCGGTCACATATAACAAGACACATAATGATTGAATAATGAACTAATTCTTGTAATCCAACCGAGTCTATTTCTAAGTACCAATAATCCTAAACAAAACCTTGCGCCGGAAGGCTCTCAGCTATTAACATATCATCTCCCACTCTCAACACCAACCATCTCCGCCTCCGCATCCGCAGCTTCAGCCGCCAACGTCTCCTCCTCATCCTCCTCATCCTCGTCCAGACTACTCCTCCCAAACGCTTCAAGAAGCTGCACAGCCTCATCAGGAGTCACGTACTCCTCCAGAATCTCAGTCGCCATATTCACCGTCTCCTCACTCACGCCATCGTCAATACCGCCTTTCAATCCCTCTCGAAACGCAAGTCTACACATTGCGACGCGAAATTTATGTACGCCGACGTTTGTGCCGGATAGAATCTTCGGCAGGTCGAGGTTTCGGGCCTGCGGGGATGTGAGAATGTGGTGGAGGATTACGATGGCGCGGTTGACGAGTGTTGCGTGGAGGGTGTGGGTGTCTGGGTGGTGGACGTAGAGGGAGCTGAGTTCGTCGTAGATGGAGCGGGCTAGACGGGCGATGAGTTTGGGGTGGTCTGTTGCTAGGGTTGTGCCGTGGTGGTGTTCTATGTTGTCTTTGTGGGGGTGGGGGATGGATGTTACTATGAGTTTTGAGAGGAGAGAAAGCGCTGCGAGGCGGAGGTTGCATATTTCTAGGCGTGTTGGTGGCGGAGTGAGTTCTGAATCTGGCTGCTTTGATTTGCGGGATGTATGGGGCTTTTTCGTGTTAGCCGCTGCAGCAAGCTCCTTTTTGTCATGACGGGATAGGAGGACGTGCCGCGGTGGTTCCCAAAGGAGGTAACAGACTTTATCAACTATGTAGTTCTCCATGGTCATTTGATCAGGCGTAGTGCGGATATTACCGAACGTGGTTTTCATAATACTTGTAGCGAGGAGCTCGAGGACAAGAGTTATGTCTGAAATTGGATTTTGTGGGGCCAATATCAACAGAATGAACTCAGCAGGCAAGCAACGCCAGAATGTCTCCAATAAATCTCTCTCGTCGGAGACTAGACTAGCGATAACGACTAGAATATCGAGACAGGCAGTGGTATTAATTTCTGGATCTGGCAAAGGTCGAGGAATCTTGTGGTCCCATAATCTTGTGATATCGGCAAGATTCCAACGTCTCCGAGCATTGACCTCGATGAGAGATTGTATTGGCGACAGCAAAGAACGAATGCTTTGCGCGTCAACAATTGTGGGGTCGATGTCCAGGATGTGATAGAAGGTAGATAGTAACGAGGCCAAAGGTTTGTAGTACTCCTCTTTCGCACATCTGTCCAGAAGTTTAGTGAAGCAATCGAGCAAGTCCCCTGGAAGACGTTTGCCTTTTAGCTTGGAGGTCTCTGCAAGAAGAATTGAGCTTAGAGGTCGCGTGGGCTCACTGGGGAAAGCGAATTTGACGAGTCCTTCTATGACTGTATCTTGACCACTCGAAGGACGAAAACTCAAAACATCCTGCATGAACTGAAGATGCCTTTCAGCCACATGATCTTTAACAACTTCAACTCCGGAACTTGCCTTTGTGGTCGGCTTGCTTGCATTTCCATCGTGGTCGATACTGCCGGAGGCTCTCAAAACCAAGGGTGGCACACCCAATTCAGTCATTGCTGGTTGCTTTCTCTTTCTGTTTGTAGGTGTTCCAGGCTTGGATTGTCTGGCCTTGGCAGGTGACCTGGATGGTGACATGAGCATAATCTCCTCATCGTCGAAACCATCGCGAAGACTGTTCGCTGGCCCCTTCCTAGGAGAAAGATTGGCTTGATTTGTTCGATCATGCAAAGGTTTGTCTTTAGCTTGTTGTTGCAGTGTTCTGACCTTACGCGTCTGCTCGTCCAGTTCATGCTTCAAGAAGTTGCTATCTGTCGCAAGCTTGCCATAAGCGGCGTCCTTTGCTTGTAGCATTGCTTGATGTTTCGTAGCCTCCTCCTGCATCTGCTTCTTCAGTATACTGATCTGTCTCTCAGCCGCTTTTAGATCGTTGACACCTTTGTTCCGTACGACAGCATTTTCGCCTCGAGCAGTATGAAGTTGTCTCGTAACATTGTTTAAATTCTGTGTCAGAAGATCTCTTTCTTTTTGCAGCTCCTCGACTCTAGGTGGCAAAGCATCTTGACCAAGCGGCCTTACTGGTGGGTGATGAGTGTTTGTGCTCGGGTTCTGTTGTAAGGGCCTACCGTACTGGGAACCTTGCTGATAATTCTGGTATGCTTGGTGCGGAATTGTTCGTGCTGGTGGGCGTGATTGAAGATTGCCCTGAGCATATCTATTCACCCTCCATTGTTCTCTTTGAGTGGTCTGGTCAGACGTCCGTACGGGCAGGTAGGATGTCTGTTCCTCAACCACCAGAGGAATTCCATCTTCATCGAGGGATGGGTTTTCAAAGCTGTCCTCGCCGACTGGATGTCGTGCGATTTGTACTGGTCGTGCGGCGGCGACTCGCTGAAGCACAGGTGTATCGAGACGTTGCGTGTTCGACTGGTTGAGACTTTTACTCTTTCTTGTTACAGGCTGTCTAGCACTGTGGTTGGCTTGCTGTTGAGTCGACAGAACAGCATTTTGCTCAAGGGCTTGAAGTTGGTCATCTGAAATGTCCCATTCTTCGTCGGAAAAGTCGCCGGCCATACTCCATGGATGTCAATCTCATCTTGACAAGCTACACAACAGCCCACGTCCTCGAACAATGACCTGGGCGATTAAAGGTTTCGGTACTGACATGTTGCAAAACAAACAAACACGCGTAAGAACGTGCAGCGGAAATAACGGATTGACACCCTCCGCAGTGGACAACTTGGTAAGCGTGCATGTGCTTGCTCGGGAGTGCCTCATTGCAACCTTGGAACTTTCTGCAAGCCAACGTCATAACCATTTTTCCATCTGCGCCTAGCACACGATATTATCTGCTCTCAATCTGTCCCTCTGTCAGTAGCATTGTCTCTGGTCGCATGAATATAAAGCAGGTCGCGTACCAACGAGAAAACACGCGTATTGTACATTCAAATCACTTCTGAAGTGCCTAACACCGTGGTTGCCTACAAAGCTTTTAAGTCTCTGTTTACATCGACATTCACATGCTCGCTGGTTAGAAACCCTTCAGTAACATCCGAAATCCGGAATACCTTTTCTCGGTCTTGCCCGCAACACACCACATACTCCGAGCGAGTGACATTGCCGACATGGCGCGAAATAGGAATGTGCAGTTTCAGCACAAGGTGAATGGAAAGGTCGAGAGAAAGCGAACAGAGTCAGTTACAAGCGAAAGCATGTCCGAGCCTACCAGTCCAGTCCGGAGCAAGTTCGACAAGGACATCAGGGTTAATGGTGGTCCACCAGAACTATCAGCGGCACAAACTCAGGAAGAATATCAAAAGAAGAAGCAGACTTTCATCACACGAGCCATATGGACGCTCGCAATGATAGCATTCTTCTTCGTCGCCATGTTCAGTGGTCATGTCTACATCTTGTTCGTTATCACAGCAATACAAATCATCTGCTTCAAAGAGGTCATTAACATTGCACAAGTCCCAGCCAAGAAGAAGAACCTGCCACTAACACGATCCTTAAATTGGTATTTCCTGGCTATCACCATGTACTTTCTGTACGGAGAAAGTGTCATCTACTACTTCAAACATATTCTTCTGGTCGACAAGGTTCTTCTACCACTTGCGACACACCACAGATTCATCAGTTTCATCATGTACATATTGGGGTTCGTCGTTTTTGTTGGGTCACTCAAAAAGAACCACTACAAACTTCAATTTGCACAGTTCGCATGGACACATATGGCTCTATATTTTATTGTGGTCCAGGCTCACTTCATGATCAACAACGTGTTTGAAGGCATGATCTGGATGTTCTTGCCCAGCTCTCTAGTCATCACGAACGATATCTTTGCCTACATTTGTGGAATCACTTTTGGCAGAACGCAATTGATCAAAATATCGCCGAAGAAGACGGTGGAAGGTTTCGTGGGAGCGTGGATTTGCACAATCATTTTCGGCTTGATCCTGAACAACATATTGATGCGATACAAATACTTCATTTGTCCCGTCACTGACCTCGGAGCGAATGTATGGACGGGCCTCGAGTGCACTCCCAACCCAGTTTTTGTGCCTCATCCATATCAGTTACCTGAGTGGACACTTATTAGCAGGACATTTTGGATAGCACCTATGCAGGGTCATATCATCGTGTTTGCCACTTTTGCATCACTGATCGCACCCTTTGGAGGATTCTTCGCATCAGGCCTTAAAAGAACATTCAACATTAAAGACTTTGGTGACAGCATTCCTGGCCATGGTGGCATGACAGATCGAATGGATTGTCAGTTCATTATGGGATTGTTTTCCTACATGTACTACCAAAGCTTCATCGCCGTTTATAAGACGACGGTTGGAAGTGTCATCGAAACAGCTATCATTGGATTGACGTTGGAAGAACAATTCGAGGTGGTGAGAGGACTATCAAAGTACTTGTATAACCAGGGAGCAATTTCCGAAAAGGTAGGCTAATCTTTGATCCCCTTCGATTCGCGTACCCGCATATGCTAAAAATATCCCAGACTTTACAAGCTCTCGGCAAGCAACTGCCTCGACGGTAGAAGAGCAACTGTTTCAGTGGCTGTAAACATAGTTTCGATTCAACCTCAGAATGCTCGGGGAATCGGTCGTAGCATAGCGGTTTGGAGCTTTGAATAGGTTGTGGGCGTGCGTTCCAATTCTGTAATATGATCCTCAATTCCAGTTCACTCCCCGTACCAATCCCACGCATATCGTGCGTTGTATCCAGTAGGACTCACTCACGGAATTCGTCTTGCGCAGACCACCACAAGATCTTCACGCACAAACCATGATAACACTGACATTTCCAGGTTCATCGCGAATTGCAAGTCTTGACAATTTCCAGATCGCCACCCAAACACAACGTGGCGAAATCAACCAGCCCCTCTCCCCCTCCCCCTTCCCCTCCCCCCTCTAGATTGCCCCCTCCCTCCCCTATCCCCCCTCCCACCATCTCCTCTTCCCCCATGCCCACCGCGCCCACCACGCACATTCCCCTGTTGCCCACTAGCCTGCTTCTCGCGAATCGCATCCAAAATCTCATCCGGCACCCTTAGATACTTGATCTACACCACCCCTAGTTAGCACATATCCAAACACAAACACAACTGCTACGTAGTAGCAGCAGCAGCAGCAGTAGTTGTAGTATTAGTAGTGAGAGTAAGTAGGAGACGTACGTTATTCCCTCTCACATAAACCTCCGGCAACCGATGAAACCGATCCCCTTCCGGACTGGTCTGGACGACTTCTTTGAGGGTCAGGTTCATCCATGTGTCGCAGGCGACGAGGTGGCCGTTTAGAGTTTCGCCGTTTTTTAGCTCGACTAGCATTGGGTGGCCTTGGGCTTCGGTTAGGAGGGAGAGGGGGAGCTATAAGGCATAATTAGAGGGTGGGGTTGAAATTGGGATGGATGGTGTTGCGTACCATGATGATTATGTGTCGTGGATGGAGTGATTAGAGGATGGAAGATTGGTGTTGAGTGTGATGTGTTTATGAGGGTTGAGTAGGTGGGTGAATTTGAATACTGTATGTTGATGTTTTGTTTGTAAGGCTGGAGTATTACGTAATGAGAATACGGTTGTCTGTGATTACACACGACGTGGGTTATCTTGATAATGATTACTCAAGTCTTTGTAGTGCAGGTCTACTAGGAATTGGTAACCATAGCCTGGTGTACATTTTCTTAGGATGGTTCGAAGATATCTAGGTGGGTATTGGTACTTGACTGAACGGGACGGATTCGTCTATGTATCAAAAGTTGTCTGTTGTGCATTAAGTATGTGATTAAAATGTCTCCGTATTTACATCTCCGTATAAAATGTATCTTGGTCACTCCACCGTCCATATAGCTTTTAGATAAGGAAACGCGTCACAAGTGGGATATTTAATGATGGAAAGGGATAGGGTGTGCATTAGAGAGATTCAAGATCCACGATCGGAGGGGTTTGGTTTTGGTGCATTTCGATGTTGAGATCCAGGCGGAACTTGTCGTATAAATATGCTCCGGCTTTGACTTGAACTTCTTTATATTAAGTTCTATGGTAAGATGAATGGTCGTGTAGAGATGAGAATGGATTCATTTGTGTCCTTGCTTAGTGGATACAGCTTCGTATGGTTGTTGTACCCGGGCAGTGTTATCGACAGTGCTGGAAGTAATAGGACTACTGTACAACACGAAGCAGGATGAGTGCATGGTGATAATGAGGAAGTAGTTGATAGTGTAGTATATCAAGAAATGGAGACGCAAATGATGGACAGTAGATAGATTGTGGTAATTATATACTCATAATTCGTTTGAGATTCCTCCCTGTTTAATATGCATACCGAAAGTTTGGGTTGTGCTTATCAGTCATGTCTCCAAATAGATCTTGTACAGAACCCTGCGCGTTTAGATCTGTATTTTGGCCAGCCTGCGCCTCGTCACGCTTCTTGTTCCTGTAGATGAGAAGATATCTCAGACCGATTGCGATGGCGAACTGTAGAGCCGTACATGCCAATGCTGTCTTGCAGCCTGTTGGATAAATTGGTGCTTCATTAGCCAGAAATGAATGAGGACCGATGATGTTCCCGGCACAGTATGCCAGGAAGACAAATGCTGTTGAGGTCACTCGTTTCGTGTACCCTCCAACATTGGTTGCTGGGAGTTGAAGAGCGAGGACGAGCGATGCCACGTATGAGGCACACTGGTAGCGGTTAGTAAACGTCTTTTAGCCGAGTTTGCAACCACTTACGATGTAATATCCAAATAGACAGCCGATCGTGTTTTTTCGTGGCATTTTCCACAACATAGCCGTGCCTATGATGGATGGTATGAGGTATGCTGCCATGATTATTGTTCTGGAATTCTTTATCTTTCCAGCGAGGTAAGGTCCGGAGAAGACGAAGGCGACCTGGAAAGCTGATTGCGGGATGCCATAAACCGTGGTAAGTAAAGCATTGTTCTTTGCCACGCCCTTGATTATCAATTTCCCGAAATTCGCGAGTCCACCATTAACAACTTCATTGAGCAGTACGAATAAGAACAGAAGCCAGACCTGAGGATCGGTGAGTGCCTCCACCACCTGGTCCCACTTGATCTTTCGATTCAAGACTCCAGTCTGGTTTTGACGGCTGCGTGCAATCAACAGCGCCTTTTCGTCCACGGTGAATCGTTTGGCGGACATGATGTCGTTCGGAAGGAAGTAGAGCAGTACAAAGCCCCAGACGACCGTCACACCACCGCAGAGGAGGAAGATAATCCTCCATATAAGAAAACCTTTGGCATGTCCTACTGCGTAGAAGAGAATTCCACCCGCCATTGAGCCCCAGCCGTTGAAGCAGTAGAAAAGTCCAGCTCTGATAGGTTGTTCCTGCTTCACATACCACATGCCAACGACCAGCATAAAGCAAGGTGTTACCACCGACTCAAAAATACCAAGAAGGAACCTGCAAATCGCCAGGCCAGTAAAGTTGTGGGAGGCTGCAGTGCAGAGCAGGACCACGCCCCAACAGATAACGTATGAACCCAGAACCCTGCTTGCTGGGAAATGTTGTACCATATAGGAAGATGGCCACTCAAAAACCAGATAAGCAAAGTAAAAGATGCTGACAAGCCAGCCATATTGATCCGAGCTCGTCTTTGTGCTTTTGAGCAGGTCGAAAACTGCTGCATAACTCAGTGCTTGTTTGTCGATGTATTGAAGAAAGTAGGTTCCGCAGAGTAAAGGCATAAGTATCCAATCGATCTTGCGGATTATCTTGCGGTTTTTCTCGGCGTCTGACATGAGTGCCGAAAGGTCTGCGGTGGTAAAGTTGTGTTTTTGAAGGAAGAGACCAGCTTCATCGAGATTCTCGAGTTCACCTTCCTGAGTAGTTACCACAGGTTTGATGACCGTGCTTGTGGTGTCCTCAGCCTTGACTTCCATCGTCCCTTCATTCAAAGATTTGGTGTCTGGAGCCATTCTTGGTAGTGGCAGGTGCGAAACTTGAAAATGGTCCTCGATCCACGGTACTCAGCGTGCCACGACCAATATAGAGTGGTTGAAGAGTGAACAAGTTCCGACAGCGCACTCAGGTCAGCCTTTTAACGGCTCCATGTTCATCTATCCTTATCTGTACTTTCGCGGGGCCCCAGTCTTGTGATTGAGGGCCGGAAATACATCTAGAACCGCTCGGCTTTGCTATCTAGATATCATGGCTTAATCGGGATGCACTGGCGGAGACTTTCTGTTCTGGCGCATGTTGAAGCTGTACCTGTACAGTATAGCTTCCGGCAAGCTTCGCTGAAGGGTGTGCACTAATGTCTTGGTGTGGATGACTGGGGTTCCAGACGACTGTCCAGATCACAATCAGCTGCAATAGATACACCAGGTACTTCGGTAGCGTGATCTTATTTCCTGGTAAAGCTATCTTGTCGGAAAGTCGGCCACGTCGGGCACGTTCCATTGGCCACATTAATCGAGCCGACGGAATGAATGGAGACCTGGTATCTGGCAGCCGTGGCCCGGCAAATGATTGACACGAAGAGGTACAAATACAAACGTTATCACAACATCAACGTGCCATGCCAAGGTCCGGGGATTTTATCTCGCCCGTGTCTCAGGAGCGATGGAGTACTTTAGACCTACCGTACTCTAGTAGGTAGGGTGTGCCGAGGGTTCTGAAAGTGCCACTCGTCGTCTCCGACCAGATCGTTGTCACTCCAGAGGAATATGAGGCATAGGTAAGATAAGTAAAAGCACCAATATATTGGCTGGTCTACCCAAGCGATTGCCTGAGGTAATCAGAATGTAGGAGCCACTCCACCGGGGTCGACACCGGCTTGCAACCAGCACAATTGTATTGTGAGTGCGCAAGTTGTTGGAACCTACAAGCATCACAAAGAAAGCTCTGTTTCGTAGTTGTTCGCGACCTATCTTTCGGTGGGTCTTAGCCACATTCATAGCTGGCTATCGTTTTCCGAAGTCTCCTAAGATAACGAAGCATGAGGATTGTGCATACGTATGTAGTACGGTAAACACAGATCGCTCTCAGCGCAAATCCTTCACTAGCTACGGAGGATTTACTATGACCGACCTGCCGTGTTTGCTCCCGTCTAAGAAACACTAGGAACTTATCACACTTCCTCGAACCATCATTGGAATGGGCTGCACCTCGAACAGACAGTTTCAAAAAGTCTGTGGTCAGTGGGATCCGTGCATATCAGTAGAAAATTCTACAAGAGTATCACATGAACAACATGGCCATTAACCAAGATAGTCGTCTTCAACCTACTGTGACCATCCGCCAAGGTACTGTTGTGGGAGCTGTTCAACATGGACTTCTACCTGGACAACAGCCTGTGGAAGCTTTCAGAGGCATCCCATATGCTCTTCCACCGCTCGGTCCCCGTCGATTTAAACGGCCTGAGAAGGTACCGGATTCAACAGATACTATAGATGCTACCAAGTTTGGTCCTACAGCACTACTTAAGACCTTTATAAAGGTAGGTCCTCTACTCGAACAGAGCGAGGATTGCTTGACCGCGAATGTCTTTCGGCAAGTTCCTTCCAACAGAAATGGTCCTCTGCCAGTTATGATATATTTACATGGAGGAGCCTTCAATCGAGGAACGGCTTCTATGCATGATACCGCGTCAATGGTATCGTGGTCAGCCGAACCGTTTGTAGCTGTTTCCTTTAATTACAGGGTTGGATCCTTAGGGTTTCTACCTTCTACAGTATCCGCCCGAGAGGGAATCTTGAATCTCGGCTTGAGAGATCAAATACTGCTTTTCGAGTGGGTTCAGGAAAACATCGAAGCTTTTGGGGGCGACAAAAATAATATTACTCTGATGGGGCTATCTGCAGGCGCACACTCCGTACGTGTAATCGATTGCCAATGATGGCGATGCTAATTAGTCGAATACAGATTGGACACCATATCCTACGGCACAATGAGAAGAATCCTGGTCCTTTTCATCGGGCAATCATAAATTCGGGCGCACCAACTTCACGGGTGGTGCGGAAGTTCGATGCCGACCTCCACGAACAACAATTTCGAGAATTCCTACACGAAGTCGGTTGTCCTCCACATCTTTCAGATACTGAGATACTCCCTTTTCTGCGGTCTGCACCAATCGCCGACATTGTTCGAGCTCAAAACACTGTGTTCGACAGATACAACCCATCTCTTCTTTGGGCTTTCCAACCCGTGATTGACGGCGACTTGATCAAAAAACCCCCGATAGACGTCTGGCATTCAGGAGATTACTATAAAATTCCAATCATGACTGGGTTTTGCAATAACGAAGGCTCCTTATACGTCGATAAGCAGATGTCTTCACCCCAACAATTTACAAATTTCTTCCGTACACTCCTTCCTGGCTTATCCAATGAAGATATCACGACCATTACGAAACTGTATCCTGACCCCAGCGATGGCACGGATGACACTTACCTCGTTCCAGGGACCATGTCGGACGTCGGCTCACAGTACAGACGTGTAGAAGCTGCGTACGCAGAATATGCTTACATCGCACCTGTCCGTGAAACTGCGAGACTCGCGTCAGCGAATCAGGTTGCACCAATCTACCTCTACCAGTGGGCACTCCAAACCACCGTTGCGGGTGGTGCGAGCCATGGAGATAACATGCGTTATGAAACCTGCACCCCTGACGTGGTTAAGCGATCAAGAGCGCAGGAGGAGCTCGCTGGAGTTTTCCACGCATATATGACAAGCTTCATCTGTCACAAAGGCGATCCAAATGCATTAGACGGTGAGTGGAGCAACAGACCAATCTGGTCCAAATATACAAGTGGAGACCCAAAGGTCATGCTCTTCGGCAAAGGAAATCAGGAGCTGATTGGGGGTGGGATAGGTGTTTCAGCACAGCTAGTCAACGATGGGCGTGCATTAGAAGCATGTAAATTTTGGTCAGAAAAATCAAAGGTTTGTCAGGAATAAGACAGGCTGTGAAGTCAGTGGATTAGCCACGAGTGTTGGTTGAAAGGACGACAGTATGTGTTTCGGTCACTATTTGCTTGCCACAACCGGCTTCTTGCAAGATTCAGCATGTTTGTCATTGTCAATCGGGAAGACTTGTGCCAACGCCTTGAAACCGAGCATACAGCGCCACGATTTTGGTCCATAATTTCGTTGGACATGTCTTCATACCTGGCGCTTGCAAGCCATTATTCAAGAACCACACTTTCTCCCCATCGAGGACCGCGTAGTAGGACTCAAATGGTCAGAAGAAAGGGACCAGCAGGAACGGCGAGGAATGAGTGTTGGCGAACTTCGTTCACAGTCCGTCGAATGGACATAGAGCAAAATGATACTGTTGCTGTGCTGGACAAGCTCTCGCGAGCGTGTTAGATAGGTACCTAGCGGAGCTTCTAGTGGTTGAACAACAGCTGAACAATTACGCAAGACGTTCGCGGCAACACAGCTTGATAGGTCAAGGTAGGTGTCGTCTGCAGAACAAAGCATTGTCGAGCACGCTTATAGTCTTGTTGTTGCTATTGCAATATTTTCTATGAAGTCAGTTTTGCATAGCCGCCCGACCACATGCCGCTGATTACGTGGACTTTCGGGGTGAAACGTACGCCGACTACATCAATTGTTGTTCCGAGCAGTATCAGTTTGGGTTTAGGAAGAAACTTAGTGGTTCAGGCCATGCCCAAGTGAGTGGGCTGACGACGCGTTGGCACGTCTCCTTAGCTTGCTTTACCCTGGCTGCGCCTCGGCCACTTCCTTCAATATCTCATGCAACCCGTTTCATCAGGCAGAACCATTTCTCTTACCTTTGTCAAGCAATTTCGTCTCGCTTTTGCTGCTTCTGAACGAGCCAGCTGACTTTACTGTACCAGTCTTCTCTTGTGGCAATTATGCTTAGTTTGTGAAGTCAGTGCGTACGGTATTCGGTTTCTTCGATTCAAAATGAGGCTTTCTACTTGTTTGGCCGTTCCCTTGTATTCTTTGACCATCTCTGGATTGGCTATACCCACCAATTCCGAAAACTCTCACAATGTCACTGTCGCTGGCTCGATAGGTAAGCTTTCCAATGAGCAGGAATCCTCCGATCCGCTGACCACCTCCAGTCTCCGATAACATCACTTCTCAGGTCGCCAGCCTCGAAACAGAGTATCAAAGACTTGAGGAGTTGAAGATCCAATTGAACGACTTGCACCACAAGGTCTTGCGACAAGAGCATCAGATTCTCGAATTGATCAAGCATGATTTCACAACATGTGCTGGAGTCAAGTGCTATCTACAAACAGCCCTACGAAAAGCACCAGACTTTGTCGAACTTCTGAAAACTCACTTTCGAATCCATTTTCAAATCCATCCCAAGAATTCGACTGCTGGTCCATTCGACTGCTCATGGAGCACGAAGCCTGCGGACGTGCCAACCGAACCTATTGAACTCTTTGTAACCGAGTTTGAGGGAGAGCACCGGCCTCCGCCACCACCACCATTTGGTCATGGACATCCACCACCTCCTCCACCCCCTGGTCATGAACACTCACCTCCCCTTCCGCCTCCTAGTGATGGTCATCCTTCTCCTCCTGATCGTCCTTCGCCTCCTGGTCATGAACATCCACCTCCACCTCCACCTCCTCCTGGCCATGGAGACCACGACCCGTTTCAGCCTGGTCACGAACATCCGCCTCCTCCACCGCCGCCACATAGTCCTGAAGATCATGAGCCATTTCAACCAGGCCATGGTCATCCACCCGAGCACGAGCCATGGAAGCAGAATCCAGCACCTCCAGGTTCCCAACCCGAAAAACCAGACGACCACGGTCGTCCACATCACATGCCACATCCAGCGCCACGACATCGTCATTACCGGCTGATACTGGCTACGGCAGGTCTCGTAGCGTCTTTCCTAATTTTCGGGATTCTTTTCAAGGCATTGCGCTTTTATCTGTCCAACCCCCGTGTCAGAGCCGATCGAGCGGCTCGCATTGAAGAACACCGCACTCGTCGAGAGTACAGACGGGCTGCCTGCAAACATCGCTTTCGACAAGTGATTGCACGATTCGGCAGAGGTGGACGAAGGGGAAGTAAAAGCCTCGATGATTACGAGGAAAAGCGAGCAATGCTACAGCAACGTGATGGTCAAACACAAGTCGACGGTCACATTGTGGGACCAGATATCAGTTCTCTGAGGCGAGCTCATGAAATAGTGGAACAGTTAATGCGAGCGGAAGAAGGCAGAGTCAGACGTACAACGCAAGGAGACATGACAACGCCGAGCAGCAGTCGCTCAGTAATTTCGGAATCCACTACTTTGCCGCCCTACGCACCGCCACCACCGAGATATTCGCAGGAGCTATCGAGAGATATGGAAGTCGTAGATGGCTTCAGGTATACGCCTTCGAACAGTGAGGCTACACCGCCAAGCTCAGCATCGAGCTTCGTCTTGGACGATGATATGACAGAGAGCAGTGTTGTTGATTGCCGGAGCCGGATGAGTATAGATACGGAAAGCGTTCCACAATCAGAAAAGAGTCTTGAACTGGCCAGTGACAGGTACAGAGGTCAGTTCGACTAGAGAACACAGGGCATGGAGTTGATGAGGGTTGGATTGAGGGGTGGATATTAATGAATTCATGGTCTCGCATTTCTTTTGGGAGCGATATTGTACATTATTGTGTTGGCTTGCACAACATTTCCTGAGCATCATTATAGACTTTATAGGACACACACCTCAATAACCCTATCAAGAAATTGCACGTGTTGAACAATGACAATGAATCAGTAATTCCCAATTGTGTACCGCCAGCTGACACTGTAGCCAACCTATACCACAGAGGTAAATAGTGGTGTCGGACCTTCTTGACTACCTTGACTGTCTTGACCTCTTCTACCCCAAGCAAACACTACAAACACTTTAATGTCCAGCCAATTCAAGTTCGCTCCTCCACTTCTGGTATTTCCTGGACGCTCAAGTATTCCGCAGGGATTGAGCGCAACTATCAATCTGCACAGTTGATGAGCTTACCATGCTTGGTCCAGCTAAAATGTATGGCGAGAAGTAGTCTACACGATCTATTCCATGTGCAAGTATGTGAACAGATTACGGTTCGGTCGCGGCCACGACCTCTGAGACAACATCACTTCTGCTTCCTTGACTCGAAAGCCACGTTTTCTACATCCACGAATTGGCGGTTTCCCAGGAAGCCTCTACGAGCCGCATTCCAAAGGATAGCAAAGGACCCCGGCTTTCGCAGTGAGTCACAGGAGCAACGACGTGTTCGAGAACACAACCTTTTCGACCCACACACACCTGATGCCGACGTCGATAACTTGATCACGCGTGATCTTATCCGAAGACATCCAGCTGTCTCTTTCAAACCAACCTTGGGAGTGTCTGAAACATCCATAGCAGATCTCGAGAAAGAAGTCATATGGCTAGCTGCACATACACCACCTGGGGCACGCCTACTCAATACCCTTGATCATATAATCATTGATCGGCGAAGACAGCCAAACACTCTTCACTATGAAGCTCTCATACTCGCGAACGCTTTACCGGAAGAGGGGTCTGCAGAAAACGTGCGCAGTCTCATACAAGAGATGCGGAAAAACAAGCTATCGCTAGACTCGAACGACTATACTGCTATTCTACGCACAATGGTCGTACATCCGGATGCTGACATCGTCGCTGATGTTATCGAGTCTTGTGCAAAGATGTGGATTGAGCTCGACCTGGAAATGCTTCACCTCATCTCGGCCGCGTATATTCGTGCTGGTATGCCTGAGCTGGGACTGGAATACCTCAGTCAAGTAGAGAAGGCAGCCCAAAATAGTGGCAACAAAACTGAACTTTGGTTGTATGTACTGACGATACGCCATCTCGCACTGGAAGGAGACTGGGATGGTGTTATACGTATGTGTTACCGTATTAATGACGACCAAAGTTTGGGCATACCACTCGCTATGCGACAAATCGATGTGCCCTACGATTTTTGGCATTGGTTGCTGGAACATGCAGCCGCAGCAGGTGATCAATGGGTTACATGCTGGATCTGGAAGACTTGGGTGCTCAGAACTTGGATTCGTCCCCGACCCCGACTGTGCGTGCGAGTGCTCGAGATCGCAGCCGAGCATGGTCTCGTTGAGATTGCAGAAAGTGCGCTTACGGTGCTGAATCATCTGCGCCAGAGTGATAGGGTACAAGATATCGATTCGAAGACCGGCCGCTCATGGGGCGAGAATAGGGAAGAGGTACGGGAATTACTTGCTCAAGCATACGCAAACGCTCCCGAGGGTACGAGAAAGATGACTCCACAAGACAAACGTTTGATGGGCGCACATTGGTGGATGTTCAAGGATCGAACTGGTGCGATAAAGGAGCTAGAAGGAAAGATCAGGTTCGACCCTTGGGCTGCATTAGATGAACACACTGATCCTGGTCATGCGTGGCCAAGAGTTCTACATGAGAGATCTGTGAGGGAGAGTCAAGATGCAGAATGGAGGAAAAACGCTGCTGCTGGTCAAATGAAGCAGCTTGCAGAGCTGACTCGAAACCACGATCACGATACAGCTAGGTCTGCAGCTGGTGATTTCGAGAGCGAGTCGACCAAGCTGTTGGAACATGCAGAGGATGTGCATGCCCAATTCGGGCAGGACAAGGAAAACACGAGCTCGAGTAGATCTAAAGTGGATTCAGAAACAGAGGTGTACTACGTGCCTGCTGTGTACAAGAAGAAGGGCTTCAAGAGGCTATCAATATCCGACTTAGATAAAGATCCCAAGACAGATTGACGAGTGTGGTCGTGCAATCATTGTCCTGGTCTGGATTGTAGCCAGCATACCAGTCCAATAATAGGAACGTCCCGATTTTTCATACCAAGCTCCGTATCTGAGAGCTTCTTCAAAATGAATGACCGTAACCGGCTAATATCAAATTCCAACCTGGCTGCTCCAATTTCTCGTTGTGCCACTCCGTTCTTGTTTATATACGTTTTACAGCAGGCATTGGTTGGTTAATTAACTTTATACCCACTGTATTTATGGCCTTCCTCCCTCGACATCTAGGCTTTTTACGCAACCCAAAAATGTTAATTGTAACACCAGAGCTTTCCGAACCAAAGCTGCATTCTGAACCAATCCTCTCATTGTTCGCTTTCCCCGTATCCAACCGGCTGATATTATAGACTTGCCAAAACCACAGCAAGTTCACTCTTACTATACTTAACCGTCTTCCCCTTCCCCTTATCAAGCTCATGATACCGGTCCCAAAACCGATCATACAACGGCTCAATCATAGGCTGAATATCCTTCTGGAGGGCTACTTTAACTTCGCGCTCCATATACAGACTCTTGTGGCGCGCGACCTGTTCGTCGAAGGCTGTGTTGAACAATCTAAATCTGTCTTTTATGCGGTCCTTGTCTTTGCTGGAGAGGGATTTTATTATTGCGGTGCTGTCGAGGGAGGTGTTGTTGCCGGACAAGGGGCGGGTGGAGGAGGTGGTGATGGTGTCGAGGAGGAGGTTGGCAGGGTCGCGCCAGACGGTCATGTAGCTTGTTTTGGCGGATTTGGAGAAGGGATCGAGCCGGGCTGATGGGAGATATTGTCCGATAGTGGGCTCGGCGGTTGTGCGGGTTAGGATGGCGACAGAGTTGAGGATGAAGATCCCTTGGAGGGGTTTGGTGCGGTGGATGGCTTGAGAGCGGGTGTTTAGTGTTGTTAGGAGAGTTTCTACCAGGTCGCTGAGGTAGGAGGTCAAAAGAGCTGGGTTGGGGTCGTTTATGCTATCGGGGAGGATGGGGCCCGACGGTTGAGGAGTGCCGTTTGAGGCGGCGTCGACAGAGTTGGTGGAGGGGTTGGAGGATTGGCCGGTGCGCCAATTGCCGTCGCCGATGCTGGCGAGGATGTGGAGGAGGGATTTGTCGTAGGCGCATAGAGTTCGGATGCGGGCGGCTGTTTCGTGGACGAGAGGAACAGTATTGCCATCGGGTGGTAGGGTAGTGAGAGATTCTGCTTGAGATTTGGTACGAGATAGGATTTCTATCAGCGATGCTCTTGCTGTGTCGCGGATTGGACGTAGGGCATCGGACATTTGTGGCCGGAGCTGGCCTGTTCGTTTTTCGAGGCGATAGGCAAGAGGGTGGACGAGATCGACAATTTCGTAGGCCAAGAAACAATCGGTTAGCATACGAGATTTGATCGTTGAGTTGAGCTCAGATAATGTTTTGCTAAAGTCATTCATAGCTTTGGAGCATGTAGCTGCATATGCTCTTGCTGAAGCTTCACCCCTGAATACCCTTATCACGTTTTCGTGCTCAGCCATAAACATCTTCTCCAAAGCTTGTGCATATGTGCCGATGGCATTGCTACCAGGTTTGTAAACTGTTGTGTCACTTGGTCCTCGCTTCGATGTGCTAATGGAAGCTGTGGCCAAGTTCTGCAAACTCAGATGAAGGTACTCCCCTCTTACGTCTGCATAGATAGTGACACCTTGATCATCGTCGCGCTGATTAAGCTTCGCAGAATGAGCACTCGCTGATAGGATGGCATCGGCAATTTCCTTGAGATACTGAGTTTTGTCAGACCCAAATGTAGGAAAGTCCAGCCCTTTCGTTAAGAAGTGTAATGGTTCGATCTGTTGATCCTCATCTGATAAGGATGATCTGTACAGATCTAACAGCTGGTTTGTCCCCGTGGATAAGAGACCGTGACATTCTGTGATAGCTTGCTGGTTCGCTCTCAGATTGGTGGCAGTCAGATTTGTCAAGGCTCTATCAACACGTTTCAGTGCGCCCAGATACTGATTGAGTCCTGAATTTCGAGGTCCAGAACGAATGATGCCTTCTTCCTTTCCTTTAGCGTCGAGTGGCTGCCGTAGCTTTTCGATGGCTTCATTGACCCCGTCGATGTTGCGGCTAGTGATCTGTAGCTGTTGGGTATTGCTGTAGATAGGTCCGATCGCATCACGTACAATCTTACCACTCGCATCGAGGCGTGTCAAGCTGGCACCGATCCTTTTCGTCAGGTCTTTGGTCTTGGTCAGTGAAGCAAGCAGTACCTGTACTTCGGCACTTTCCTCCACAAAGGTGGCGTTCTTTTGAGGTGCCATTGTGCAATACAAGGGATGCTAACAATGTTGAGATTGAAGGCCTAGGCACCTCACAACTGGCGGCATGGCGTGGCTAGAGCGTTTGTTCGAGGGCGGATAAAAATATGACCCATTTGTCCCCAAGGACTGATGGTATTGAAGGATGGGGATAGGTGATACGAAGCACAACAACAGCCACCTGTGGCTTGCCTTAGATGAGGCTCGGGATGCTTCGATATCTTAGCTAGGCTCTTCTAGGCATAGCTTCAGGAACGCTTATTCTCTTCTGACCACGAGCTGTTACATCATCTGCGATTTCCATGTTTTCCATGTGCCAGTGGCATCTGCGGCCGAGCCTCCCAACCAAAGATTGCGCTGCATCCAAGGTTTATCCAACATTTCAAGAATATGAGTACTCGTTTTTACCATGGACGTTGACTTACCTTAATTTACTTCCGTGCAGCGCTCTTTCAAAAGATGGGCGCTGCAAGGATATTACGAAGTACAACCATCAAGTATGGTGTCCTCCTTGGAGTCTTCGGCAGCTCTACTGTTGTTCTATCCTCTCGTCTACGCCGGACTCGCAATGACGGCCCAACTTCTCCGACATGGCCCATAGGTACCGTTCTCAATGACTTTGCAGACCGTGCGCAGCCGCATTTCGCAAGCCCACAGATCGCTACAAATCGTCGCAGAAAGGACGATGCCGAGACCGTAGACCAAGTCACTGACAGCGAAACTTATACGCCTGTGTTCGAAGACGATGATGACAATTCCTGGAAACAGTTTTCACGCAACCTAGACGTTGTGCTGGAAAGTGCCAAAAGTATACAATGGGCGCTTCTAGGGGACAAAATTACCGAGCTCGTGCTCCCATCATGGGCGAAATACCTCCCAGCAGGCATTCAAAAACTAAATTTCGAATTGACAATGCAGCCCGGCACTCTGGCAGATGACATCTGGCATGAGGCGCAAGATCCAAGCATAAACCCAGAGATACTATGGAATGCAAAGGTGCGCGTAGGCCAAGGACTAGGTGAGGATGAGCTCAGGTTTCGAAAGCGCCGGAAAGAATACATGACTGAGCATTTCAAGAAATACATGGATCTTAACGAGGACGTACACCCAGACGACATACCGACAATTGCTATGTGCGGCAGTGGCGGTGGTCTTAGAGCTTTGGTCGCAGGTACGAGCTCATATCTATGCACGCAAGAAGCTGGCCTCTTCGACTGCTGCACCTACACAGCCGGTGTCAGTGGCAGCTGCTGGCTGCAAACTCTCTTCTTCTCTTCGCTCGGCAAGCAGAATCATTCCATATTGTTGAACCACATCAAGTCTCGGATAGGAACGCATATTGCTTACCCACCTACAGCACTCAAACTAATGACAAGTGCTCCAACGAACAAATTCATCCTAAGTGGATTCATTGAGAAACTAAAGGGCGATCCGACAGCAAGTTTTGGGCTGGTCGACATTTACAGTCTCATGCTCGCTGCAAGATTCATGATACCTCATGGAGACCTTGACGTTCAAGATAGCGATCTCAAGCTCTCGAATCAGAGGGTATATCTTGAAAACGGTCAGTATCCTATGCCTATCTATACCCTCGTTCGGCATGAGATACCCGTGGAAGAAAAGATAGATCAGGAGAAACCGACGACGCCCGCAGATCATGCTCGTGTTGAAGAAAAGGCGAGAAAGGAAGCATGGTTTCAATGGATTGAACTGCATCCATGGGAAGTCTTTTGTGAGGAATTTGGCGCTGGCATCCCAACGTGGGGATTGGGGCGGCCATTTGATCAAGGACAGAACAAGCTCCTAGATAGTGGAACAGGCATACCAGAAATGAAGCAAAGTCTTTTGCTTGGCATCTATGGCTCGGCATTTTGTGCCACGCTAGCGCATTACTACAAAGAAGTGAAACCAGTTCTCGCCGGCATCAAAGGCTTTTCCAGTTTAGACGGATTGCTAGTGGACAAGAATGAGGACCTGGTCAAGATACATCCCATCGAGCCGGCGACTATTCCCAATTTTGTCTATGGAATGAAAGACAAACTACCAGACACATGTCCGGAATCAGTCTTCAAGACAGATCACTTGCAAGTTATGGATGCAGGAATGTCGAACAACTTGCCTATATATCCCCTACTCCGGCCTGGTCGAGATGTGGATGTGCTGGTAGCGTTTGATGCATCAGCAGACATCAAGACAGAAAATTGGCTTTCGGTTGTCGATGGATATGCGAAGCAGAGAGGCATTAAAACTTGGCCTACTGGCACAGGTTGGGCAAAGCCGTCCGTTAAACCGCTGGAGAATGTTGAGGTCTATGCACAGGCGCAGGCATCGACACCTCAAGAGGCAGCGGAAAATATTGCTGAGATCCGCGCAGATGCTAGAGAACGAGAAAAGGACATACATGCAGAGTCCATCAGAAGCGACAGTCCAGACAGGCAAGCTCGGAGAGGCCAGCAAGGTGATCTGAGCTATTGCAACATTTGGGTGGGAACAAAAGAGGGACAGGATTCAGCAAAGAAGCCTCCTTCGTCTAGACGTTTATCATGGGAGGATCCTGACAACTCAACACTCCAATTAATGGATCAAAATGCCACCATGGCTGTCGTGTACTTCCCTTTGTTGCCTAACGACAAGGTACCTGGTGTCGATCCGGACAAGACTGATTATTTGAGCACTTGGAACTTCATTTACAATCCCGAGCAGATCGATCAAGTGGTCCAATTGGCAAGAACTAATTTCAAGGAAGGAGAGGAAGCCACCAAAAGGACCATTCGAGCAGTATACGAGAGGAAGAAAGCGGCCCGGTTACAGCAAGAGGAGCGTGGGAAGATCATATGGTGGAGAGATAAACTGAGCGACGAAGGTGACTTCTTTACTGGCTCTTAGAGGTGTACGACAATAGATAGTTAATTCCTTGCGATGTTGTAGGCGGATGTTGTCTCATTGGTTTCGGGTGGCAGTCTTGGATTTGTTAATAGATGCAACGCAAAATATGTGTGCTTGACAGCGTTATCTTCACTTTTCATTCAACAACTATCTAAATTCTTTCCTTTTACTGCACTTACTTCTTCTACCACAATCGCCAGTTGACAACGACAATATGGCAGGATACTACAAAATTCCAATCAACAATGGTCCTGAAGATCACTCACTCTGTTTCGGTACGTGCCGCCCGCCGTATTTTAGCGTCGGCTATGTTTCGGCTATATCTCGTAGCGTCGGATTTAAGCAGGCGCACTGACTTATGCGCAGATCCCGCTGAGTATGGACATGACATCTGCGCATCTACTATTTCAGATGCTTCACACCTCTCTGAAGTCGAAGAAGATACGATCGAGGACGTAGCTCCACCGAGATTGTCGCCTATCACACGACCCCTCCTTCCAATCCCAGAAGGTGAAGAAGACATGGCTGCCAATAACAGCAATGCGTTTCCACCACTCGATAACGCTATGAACTCTCCTGGCCGATCTCCTACCACAGGTCCTGGACCACAAGTCAATGGCAACGGTGCTAGCTATCCGAGCAACTATATGCCACCCCTGCCTGTTGGACACCAGCAAGACTTGAACTTCTTGTATCAACAGATTCAAGAATTGAGCGGTATACTACAAAGTAATCGAGAGAAGGTCAACGATGTGACTCGAACGGCCGAAGAGGTTGCAGTACGTGTTGAGTAACGTCTGCGTTGGAGCTTACTAACACATGGCAGAGACGCGCCAATCTTGCAAATGGACATGGTGATGAGGACGCTTCAGCTGACAGTAAGGAGATGGAACTCGATATATTAGGAGTGTGCTAACCTTCACTACAGAAGCTCGAATTAGAGAACTCGAACGCGAACTTGCCAAGTCTAACAAAATCATCGATCTCTACAAACACGAGCAGAAAGAAAACACCAAGCTTATTGGGATGTATGAGGAGGCTATGTGGACCGTTACCGAGCAGATTCGCGAATACTGTGGTGCCAATGAAGGTCGCATTCTCAAACAGAAGAGACAATACAACGATCTACTCCAGCAAGAGAAGGATGAGCACTTGCAGACTCGTATCGATCGAGATCATTGGTTCTGTCAGACACTGCGAGTTTGTGAGATGATTCGGAAGGCGAACCGACTACGAACAGACGAATGGTGCGACGAGTATCGAGTTGTCGTTGGTCTTCAATCCGAAGTTCGTTGCCTGCGACGATGTCTGGGCATGGAGGCAGAGAAGCCAGAGGAGGAGACTGGTTGGCCATATCTCAAAGATGCTCCTTTCGACGACCAAGCATAATCATTCGCGAGGCAACGAGATACACGAATAACGCATATGGTCGACGGCGTTGGGGGGTCGCATGATTTACGATCTTGAAGTTATGGTGCAAGCATGGAGTACATGGCTGGAGCTTTTGCATATTGAGATACCCCATAACGCAGGCAGGTTTAGTATTGAAGCCAGATTCGAATGGTAACTGCAATTGCTTGAGAAGGATTGCATTGCGGTGCATCCTGCATACTCTTTCACACTTTGTTTCTCAGAACAGCCTAGATGCTTGAAGGTACATGGCTCGGTGAAGTAGCTGCTCGATCGACACCGACGAGCAAGGACTGTGACACCTGGTCACAGATGTAGCACTGACAACGATAAAATCCTTGACCTCCTGACATGATCAATGTTCCTGCAGTACAGACTTACGTGAAATGGCAGACATGCCAGTTTAGCAGGAAAGAGCGAACCACGTGGTATTTACCGTCTTAACTCATTGAGAAAGTTATCTTGTTTCATCATTTTCTGGCTGGCCATCTTCATGCACACTATGTTACACCTTGGCGACCAGTTTACTTCAAGATAGATGCATGCTTTAGGCACACTGTGTCGTCTTTGACCTTGACCTTTGAGTTCGAGGTTACCCGTGCGATAGGTACCTATGCAAGAGATGGTTAGTTAGTATGCTGTACTGGCCACCACCCCTGCAAAGAGATTTCAAAGGGTGAAGAACCCCAAAGATAGAGGTACAGTAATTGAAAGTCCTAAAGCAGTACGACATCGCTTCTCAGCCAAGAAATGGCTTGACCTGCCTACACGTTCTGGACTTTGGCCTTCGTGTTTGGGATCCTGACATGTGGTCCACTGATACCATGTAGTCTGAACCCTCCGGGCAGCTGATTGTACAGTATACTTCTTATCCAGGCTGAAACACCATGATGCTTTCTTTCCAAGATTGTGGAAAGGAATGTCCGTTAAGCATTTACGACCGTCTCGGCCCTCGATTTGACAGACGGATAGGCTAGCACTGCTCAGATATGGCAATCTTGCATAAAGGATCATGCCGGCATAACTGAACAAGTGAAGACATTGGTCAAATCTGGTTCACCACCAATGCACAAAGACGGCAGAAACATTCAATATGCAATCTGAGGAACACGAAAACGCCGTTCAGCAAAGATTAGGCTAGTGGACGTTCGCAGATTACAGGCATGTTCCTGGCTTCAAGACCCCTGTCAACCGCACTCGAGTCATTTGGGAAAGCGGTTCCTCTCCGTCTCAACACTACTGTACTGTAAAGTACCGGATGTGATAATCCATCGGACGCATCGAGGTTGCTCGAAATGGAGTCTGTGCTATGCTTGTGCAGAACCTTTGCGTATACAATTTCATACCCATGCTTTGTCCACAGGCTGTCTTGGAGTGAACACGCTGGTACGAGTGGTACCAATCAGTCGTAAGTTTAGATGTCGCGGAGGATTTCAAGATTTTGGTCGGTGTCAAACGGTGTCAGAGGAACTCTTTCAAAATGAGCTTTGCAGTACGGTACTATACGGTATCAAAAATTCATCAGCATCAGTGGTCAATGGCTGCCGATAACTTCCAAGGTTTCACTGGCGCAACGGTTTTCACGCGGCTAGATGAACCGAGTCACGATTCGGCCAAGTTGCAAGACTCGCTGGCCACGCACCAATCACCAGTTGGCAGTGATGTTGGTAGAGGGTCAATCAGCTATGTCCGGTTGGTGATAGTGCAAGTCAAGCGCCGAGTCAAATTCTGCCTCCACTCATGCTCTCCGACCAATTTTTGCCCCAGCATGAGCTGGGCTTCAGGCGGGCGTTTTGAAGGACCTGTCCCATCGCTGATCACTTGTGCTTCGACAATCCCCGACCTAATCAACGTGCTTCACCCCCTTATCTCAAAAATGGTGTTGCCGTTCATCACCTGCTGCTCGCTGAGGTATGTTTAATTGGTCTTCCGTCTTGCAGAGAAGTTGTGCCATGATCTAGTAGGATTTATAGATGGGCCGGACATCCTTCTTCACAATGTGTTATGGAATCATGGAAAGATCATCCGGGCTCGAGCCGCCTACGCTCACCCACAGTACTGCCAAAAGGATGCTAGGTTACAGCAATACAAGAAACCTGTACAATAAGTAAGGACCCATTGTGATGGAGCATCCCACAAGCTAGCGGTTAAGGCCCTCATGCATCGTGCTAAACAAGATCGACCACCCCGTCTGCCACAGACTTCGGCTTAATCCACTATCCGCCACGAAAGTATGATCCTGCTGTGGCTCATTGCTTCGTAACTCGAACAGTTCCCTCACTTTTTTTGTCCCATCATCTTCTTTGTACAAGAGGTCGACTATCTACCCTACCAGCAACTCCTGTGTTCTATTCAAGCGACTGCTGTTCTTCTCCAAGTGTTTCCTTTCAGAAGGTTGCCAGTTGTTGGTATCCCTTGACGACTCCTACGCATTAGAAGTTGCTGTACATCCCCCGCCACGATCGAGTTCCAGGAAGCGTAAACTCACTGGCGAAGATAACTTAGCTCAAACAAATCCAAGGGTCATTTACTGTTCCAACCAACCATAACATGAAGTAACCACTGGAAAAAAATTCGTCTAATACCAGGTGACGGAACTACGGCTGTTAGAAGACAAAGAATGACACCGATAACCTCACAGTACACGACGTGACCATCGATCTCTGAAAGCATCTGCCGTCCTCTCAATTTGACTTCGGTCATGGCTGTCATCCCGCTCATTCATGAGCCCCCAGCTTCAACTGTCGCATTCGCACCTGAGCCGTTACCGTCAACATCAGGTACGTCAACATCAAGACTCAGATCGCTCTTTCACCGCCGCAAATCTAGTAACGGTTCGCCACATTCCAGTACGCGTGTTGACGATGAAGAGTCACGTCAACTGTTTTGGCTTCCAGAACCAGCTCATCAATCAAGGTCAAGATCAAGTCTCAGTTCGAGGGTTCAGGCTGAAAATGCTGACCGTTCAGCTGTTGAGGTGAGACCGATCGTTGACCGCCTACCAATGCGCAAGAAGGAGAGGGTCATCCTGGATCCTCCGCCGCTTGCCCAAGCTTACGGTCAAGCTATTTTGCATGCCCCACTAGAGGCTCCTGTTTCATTCATCAGCAAGAATCGAAGCTATAGAGGAAGCTCATCGCCGAACCACTTGTGCTCCACGGACTCTTTGGAGGATTCAATCGAAGTGAAACAATCTCATAGAAGAACAGAATCTCGCGAGAGTGTTGGTAGTGTGAAGGAGAAAATCTTCTTTCTGACAAATGGGCCATACATCATGCAATACGATGGAGATGCTAGTGGTGATGCACTTCCAGAAAAGATCTTAGTGCTTGACAAAACCTCGGTGGCATTTGCAAGTGATGTTCTGCCAGGTCGCCATTGGGTGTTACAGATTTCCAAGAGGAAAGAAAGCGGTGGCTCAACCCAAAAGGCTCAGAGCCTTGGTCGCAGACCTGCCTGGTCACGCTTTACGCTTCGTCACGCAGAGGACAAGAGGACCGTGGACACCTTGTTGCTTGTCTTCAAAGACTCAGAAGAGTTGTATTCCTGGCTGTTTGCAATCCGAAAGGAAATCGAGGACTTGGGGGGTATGGAATATCGCCCAGACGCGAGAAATAACGACCGCACTTGGAAAGACGATCTTACTCGAGCATTCACATTCCAATCGGATATAGAGACCGGATCTGGCCAGTCAATGCCAGCTTTAACACAATCATCTACTGCAGTTTCTCTGGCACCCAACATCACCACTAACACAATACCACTCTCGGATGACCGCCCTGCGTCCAGTCAGTCGTCAACTCCGTCCACGAAAACGTCAGCCTTAATGAACGGACTTCGCG
Organism: Neophaeococcomyces aloes; assembly: GCA_022813445.1. NCBI lineage: Eukaryota > Fungi > Ascomycota > Eurotiomycetes > Chaetothyriales > Neophaeococcomyces > Neophaeococcomyces aloes. The sequence continues at coordinate 193,378 of JAKLMK010000027.1, read as the reverse complement.
ATTCCATGGCATCTGACAGCTATACCAGTACGGTGGCGACAAGCAGTGCGGACGGCTCCATCCCCGCGACATCACCGGTAGATGAGGAATTTCCTGCCACCAGCACAGCGACGCATCGTGCAAATGGAGAACTTGCTTTGCGAGCCTATCCTCTCAGAAATAGCCACCCACCAAGGCGAAATCAATCGTTCGTACCTGCAAAAAGCATACTAGAACGAAGGAAACTTTCGATTGGGTCGCTGCAGTTGGTCAACAAAGAGAACCCTATGGAGTGGGGCCGTAATTCTCTTGCTGACATACCACCTACCATCATGGCCTCACCACAGACTTCAGTCTCGCCAGCCATACAACTACACGGTGGCGTACCGACAGCACAGGATGGCCCGCCAGTCCGGACACTGCATGGCAATAGCAGACCAGAGACCGATGTGCAATGTAATACAACCAATGATCGACCACGACGACCATCATTGCCACAGACAGTTTCGGATTCATCCAAGCCTAAGTACAGTTTGTTCCCTGTCCGGTCCTCTACCGATGGTAAGGTCGAATCCCTGGTCATTCCACCAACCAGAATGGCGTGCATCCCCACCTCCAACAAGGCAAAAGTAGGGAGAGTAACCATCAAGGAGAATGGGACAAGTGAATACCAGCAGCAGAAAGCACGAAGTCGAACGCTGACATTGAATGCTCGAGATCAACGAGTATCCGCATTTCTAAGACCTGGTGATTTCGACAAGCCCCAACGATCCCCAGCCGCTACAGATGAAATGATTATGATGAATTTCGGAGCGCCATGCATCGAAGTGCCAGCCTCGCCCATGCCTATTGGCCGCGTACCTGGGCTGAACGATCTTAAATTTGACATGGACTTCTTGAGGGGAGCTTATAAGCAAGAAGATAATCAAAATACATCGTTTGTAGAGCGCAGGAAGATTCCAGGCATCAAGAGCATGTCTAATTTGTTAAGTGAGACATCTTTCCTGGTCGCTAAAGCACCTGTTGGCCCGCCGCCAGCTGGACCACTACCTGCCATACCGACCGACAGTCGACGATCTTCCCGGACAACGAATCGGTCGAGTCAGTGGAGTCAATCCAGCCAATGTAGTCAGCAAAGCAAGAAGATGGGACGACCGATACTTGTCGAAGAGAAGGAGGGAATTCTAGTGGGTAGACCGAGACAGAAAGGTAGCGAAGCACTTTCGACACAAGAACGACCAAACAGACACAGACACAGACGGACGATATCCAACTCCTTGGATGGACCGCCACCTCCCGAACGAACTTCAAGCAAGAGGAACCAAGCGAGATCTCGGGAACGTTGCACATCGAATAATCAAATATGAAGTTCATATCTTGCACACAAGAACCGTGAACGAACCTACAAACATACACTCACACTCACACTCACACTCACACACAGCGCCGATCATTTCCGCGATCCGATGATTGTATCAACGATACCCTTTCTCACAGCTTTGATGTTGTATTTTTCGCCTCCAAGGGCTTTTTTGGAACGCGTTTGAGCGAGTTATTGACCATATATTTCAGTTACCTTTGTTGTCACAGCCATGAGAAACTACGACGATCAAAGTATAGAGATTACGATAGAATGTTATGATTCTGCTGCTTACATCCTTGATTGGGAGCTTAGTGTACAGTATTACACTGGGACAACAAATTTAACCAGCATTTTGGCAGCATGAAACACTGGTAATTGAACAAATATTTGCTACTGTACTTGCTGCAGGCAATCACCCACATCGTCATGCATGACGAAAACACCCCATAATGCTCACCCTGGTCTCCAACAGCAAGCTCCACAAGGCGTCGCAACCGACCCCCCTGTACCTGCATAAGTGTGGACAGGGATATCAAACCGGTAAAGTGAAAAGATGAGCCGAGACGGCAGCTGTCGCCGTCTTAACTGCTTTTGGGAAATTCAAGTTTCTCGAGACTCAATGCGGCATTAGTCGATTCAATTGGTGAAAGCCATCTTCCATAAACACGACGTGCTCGAAGCAAGCTATTGCTGCATTCGTGTGTTTACGAAAATCGTTTCTTGTACAGTACAGTAGGTTTGCTCAGGCTAGATCCTGCTGACACCGAGCCACAATCTCCGAGCAGACGAACCGGTATACACAGCAGTTGGCCTTATTTGCTCCCTCGCTAAATCTCGTTGCTCTTACGTATCAGGTATCGTGCAGTTCGTGCTTCACTAATTAAGTATTGTACAAGTACCGCTACCATAGAATGCCGCAAAGCACTTGATATTGTTACTGTGATAACAGTCTCCTTCTTGAACACGCCAGTACCAAGGGTACAGTACTGTGCTATATACTCGAACTGCCTTCTGAGAACCATCTGGTGTCTTACACACTTCGCTCACCGCTACTACTCGGAGCAATTTACAGTTATTAAGACTAGATATGTAAGGAGAATTTACATTATTTTCTTCTTCCTTTTTCTCGTGTTTCCTTATTTCGTCTACTGTACAGCCGGCGTCTGTCGCGAAGACCTTCCGCGCGGCATGGTGGAAATTTCTTCCGTGATCCAGGGAACAGGGTGTGGTGGCCTGAGGCTCATGCAGGACCTTCACTCATGCTCTGCCACGTCAACCAACACCCATCAGCACGTGTACTGTATTGTGCATATGGAAAAGCTCTGAAGTTTATCTGACAAGTATCGGCTGTAGGTACCAGTATCCTTTGTCGAAGGTTCGTCGGCATGTCAAATCTGCACGTTTTCATTGTCACCGAGTATGTCAATGTCAATGTACACCAGCCACAGACCCTTGCATATTGTACATGTACATGTACATATATGGATCTTGACAGTTGGCAAGTCGCGGATACAAGCTGCAATCGGTTGAGTTCATGTTCCTGCAGGTTCGTCGGATGCAGCAGGAAAAGAACATGTCGCTCTTTCCGGATTGAATACAGTTTTTCCACCGCCATACTGTATTCAAATCATCGCAAAGAAACTCCATGATCTTGCATCTACACGGTGGATTTCAGGATCCAGCTACTGATACAGCACAGTAGTCGCTCGGTGAGTTCTTAACGTTACCGGAATCCAGGCCCGAGGCACAAAGTCAATCCATATACGGTACACCAATACCTTGTCGAATGAGCACCACACTGCATCTACCAAATCCTAGAGTACAAGAGATCGAGCGAATTCACGGCTATGCTCCTCCTGTGGAGCTCGATGCTTACAGTACCTTGATCGTCCAGATGCATGCAGTCATGGAGAGATTTGTCAGTGTCAACAATGTCTGGCACGGCACGCTCAGATTGACTGACACAAGATTGACCCATCCTTATGCATAACGAAGCAACATGGTCTAGAAAGCGAGTTCTAGAATCGCCTTATGAGGAAGAAAAAGAAAGTCTATGCAACTGCATGCAGGACCTCCTGCTTCCTCCCAGCTTGTGTGATGTTCCTGCATGTTTCCCATCCTCTACCATCTCTCCTAACATCATCGCTTTTATGACTGCGATCACAATCCTGCAATGCAACACACTTTCGCTACGGATGCAAGTACACGTATTCAATGCATGCCCCTTGTCATCGAGGGTACAGGACAAGCGAAAGTCAAAGTAACGGTCAAATCGATGCAACACAAGATTCGACCTGAACACGCACTACAGTGTTCGGTTCCAGTAATCTGGTAATGGCAACACCGATCCCGATACCCGACACACAGAACCAGATTGCTGTCGTTGCGCTGAGCTGGTGTTTCCCAACAATCAGGTAAGACTTCCACAACGTGGTCTGGAGTTCCTGCACATTCTCTGGACACACCTACAGATGTGAGCATGGCACAGTACGTGGTGAGTAGTCGTGGATTGAGCTATCGTGCTCCGTGTACACATCCTCACAGAGCTTCTCTTCTATTTCTATCCCTTCTCGTCTTCACGAATGCACGTCCACCCTTTCTCCCACAAGCTAGTCAACCAGTATTTCTGGTTCGTCGAGATGTGTGAAGGAAAGACTGCGTGTCTATGTATGCTACAAGATACTATATCAACTACGCACTTTAGGCAACAAACGTGATATATATAGTATGTCATGTCCTTACATATACCACCTACGATTGTTGCAAGGAACAAGTACGAGACCACGCGGCCTAAGTGCTGGAACATGCACAGTGGTTATCAATGGAGGGCGTAGTATATGGGGGCGAGAGGCAGCACAAGGTCTGAAGGGTGTGAATGTCAGGTAGGTCGGTAGATACTTATTTGGATAGATACAAGTAGCGTATGTACCTAGAGAAGGTAGCGTACGTACAGTAAGTCATGTTCGAGCAAAGAAGGAGCAGAGTTGATGATAGGCACTTACTGTGTATATGCATGGAGAGGTACATACACGTATAGCGATTTGAAGTCAATGCGTCGAGACCAAAGCCTTGTGGTGTTTCTCTATCTCTCTTTCCCCTCTCTTTCTACGTACGCGACTCGTGTTCATACCTATACCAGTACTACGTAGTAACTGACTCCATCCATACATTGGTACCACACTCTGACCCACGACTCAATACCAAGATCGCCACAGCTCACCGTCTCAAAAATCTCAAAACCAACCTCCCACTTTTAGGTCGTGTGGTATAAGCATCAACCTCCTCAATCCCGTCATCATCAACAATCTCAGTCTTGTAGTTTGCATACACCGCCGCCACAATTAATTTGATTTCCTGCAGTGCTAGGTGGCTGCCGATACACATTCGTCCGCCGCTGCCGAAGGCCCAGAAGTGGTGGTTCATTTGAGTTAGTTGGTCTGGTGTGCTTGTTATGTCGTTACTGTTGTTTGAAGAGGAGGAGGTGGTGGTGGTGGTGAGCCAGCGTGTCGGGATGAAGGAGGTGGGACGGGGGAAGATGGATGGGATGCGGTGGAGGGTGTGTGGCATTGCGGAGACGCGGGTTCGTGGTGGGATGAGGGTGTAGTGGTGTTGTGTACCGGGGGAACCGAGGGATGTTGGAATGTTGGGGGATACGCGTGGTTGCATGCCTGGGATTGGGGGGTGGAGACGCAGGGTTTCGAGGACGACGGCGTTCAAGTAGGGGAGTGTGTCTATTTGTTTTGGTGGCGGGAGGGTGGAGAGCGGGCATGTGGATGTGGGTGGCCAGGTTAAGTTGGGTGTGAGGGTGGTGAGTTCGGCGTGTAGTCGGTCTTGGAAATCGGGATTTTTGGAGAGTTCGTAGTAGAGGTATGTTAGGGCTAGAGCGGATGTTTCGTGGCCTGCGGCGAGTTGGTCGACCATGTCTGAGTAGACTTCTAGAGTTGTTTGGTTTTCGTCGGGGATGATGGATTTTGAGGCGTTGGAGGAGAGACCGCTGAAGTTCATGCCTTCGTTGAGATGGGGGTGGACTTCGACGCCTCCCATTGGGTCTTTTTCTCGGAGCTGCATTAGACCTGTCTTGTATTGTTTGAAGACTATTGGTTGATTGCCTGGGTTTGTGTCTTCAATGGTCTGTGAACTGCCTTGGAGCTGCTTGAGATAGTTGTCTGCTGCGTCGCACATGTTGCGTGACCAATCTTCGAGCCATGTATTTGCTTTGTGAATGAATGCTGGGTAAAGTGATATGCCTATCGCCTGCAAAGCTTTGCGAACGAAAGGAGGGATCTCGGATGAAATGAATTGCCAATTCCTGCGAGAATGGTACAGATGCAGATACTTCTTTCGCACGTCAACGTCTTGTGTGAAGTTGGTTGAGCGTGCAATACCAAACTGATATGCGGTCATAAAGTCCATGGTGAAGGCGTTATTCATTTCATGAACATCACATGCTTCTCCCGATTCAGCCAGCGAGTGGATTAGAGGTAGAAATCTCTTCGTGAGTAGTTCTAGACTGTTGGCTTGAACTTGGGAGGAGTTTTGAAGATATGATTTGGAGTATATATTGGCCATGATTCGCTTCTTCTGAGCATGAGGAGTATGGCCGACAGTCGAGAACATGTTGATGACTCCAAAGTTAGCAAATTGCCTTGGATACCATTCATGCTTCTCCCATCCTCCCGCATAAATAGTTCGGAGACCACCTTCGTAGCAGTTCACACTGATTTCATTATCACCCAGACGAACGACCGGTCCAAGCTTTTCATGGGTTTCAAAAGTGGCTGCATTGTTCCGAGAACGGAATCTCTGATATAATATCCATAATGACCCGACGTACGGAAATGGGACGGTCCAGTGTGCTCTAGGAATGTGGCGCAGAGGTGAAATGAATAATGGAAAGACGAAGAAGCTGTAGGTAAGGTACAGCACGAGAGTGAATGCCAGAAATTGAGGTAGAATTGACACAAGCGACAGGGACTCCATTGTTCGCATACACAATTAGATGTTCTCCTAGCTGCAGTCCTGCCCAGTCAAATTCACAACAACATGAGTCAGAAGATTGTTGAATGAGAGAAGGAATAGGAAAGCTATACAATATTGCCAAGGTAATCCTGGTCAAAGAGCTACTATTGTACGTTGTGGGAATTGCTCAGGCGCACACCATGGCAAGCATGGGACAGAAGAATGCGGAAACTGACCTCACACCAACGCACATATCCGTCGTCCTAACAGAATTACGAGGCATGCCTGATAGCACATGATATGCTGTCTGGGATAGTACAGATTCCGAAATCAGGTTGAGATCAGTAGACATCTGCGCAGACAAGGGAGGTATGAGATAAGATGTCCAGCAGATACAAGTCGTGGTTACAAGGTCAGCCCTTGCGGAAATTGAACTTGCTTCCAGAGCCAAACTTACCGCTGCCCTGAAACGGGCTATTCTGCTATCGCCTTCTCACCATTTCTTGAGCTAGAAGCCAACTCATCTTCAGACTCACTTTCAGAGAGATCATCATCGAAGCCTGCAAAACGTCGTGGCTTGGCCTTGGGCTTGGGTAGGAGGTCTGCAGGAATCTTGAGCTTATTTCGCAGCACCCACATGGCATCGACATCACCTGCTTCTGCCTCGACTCGTAGCCTCTTCATATCAGTTTCGTCAAGCTCCATCGGTTCTTCGTCGACATCACTATCTTCATCAACACTATCAGGCGCAGAAGCTCCACTGCCACTGTTATCATGCTTTTCCACATCGTCGGTTGGTGTTGCCATGGCCATCTTGACGGCATTCTTAATGTTCTCGCCGACTTCTTCTTTCTCTTCAATCCACTCACTGCTGAGACCTTTTCTCCTACCGTCTATAGTTTTGCCTGCTCGCATATCGGCTTCTCTCTGCTCTGCAAGTTGAACGACCGCTTCCCACCTTTTACGTTTTTCTTCTTTCTCCTTTCGATCCATGTCTGGCTTGGTCGCCAGATATGTAGCTAGATTCTTGGCTTCCTTGACGGTCCTAAGTCGGCGGCCGTCGAGATTTCGTGCACTGCCTGTTGCTAGCTCTGCATTTTGTTTCTTCTTGCGCGAGGACATACGGCCACCAGCAGCGCGCAGTTGTGACCCGAATCCACCTTTCCCACCCCTGAGAGGCACATTGAGTCTGAGTGAAAGAAACTGTGAGGATAACAGATCATTGTGATTTCGTGGGAGTAGATCGGTAACTATTCTGGCACTTGCAGGCAGCGTGCGACCACCAGACGTGGTCAGAAAGGCATCTTCGGCCACACGACTGGGTAGTAAGCTTAAAGCCAACGCATACAAGCTGCGAACTGAGAGATCGCTTGGTACTGGTAGACATAATGTCGGTGGTAGACCTAGTCCGGCGAAGGATGTAAGAAGAACGTTGATGCTGCCCATCATTTCGCTGCGGCAAGCTGGTCTGTTGGTAATTTATCTGGTAATGAAACGCCACTGGCACCAAAGACGAGTCGCAAGCCAAGATTACTGACAAGCTGGAGTCTGGACTTGGTGTAGAGTAAGCAATCTGAAACAGATTTCACTAATGATGAGCCAGCCTTGTAGGGACTCTAAGGAGCCAATCAAAGCCAGGCAGCCCTTCAATTTTACGCCCAGACTGCGGAGACAAAATGACAAAGCAATAATGACTTTAAGATTGCTGGCGGTCAGAACAAATGACAGGCCATCTACTGGAGTCTTGAAATTGATCCGGCTTCGCTTGAGGATTCGTTTGAGCCAGCATCTAGCGGCGAGGCTTTTGCTTCTGCTTTTGCTTGCATTCGCGACTGTTGCGCGACTACACGCGCGCCGTGGCTCAAAAGTCTCAGCATTGTCCACATTGACGGGAATTCAGATTCAAGGACTTCGATCACCATCATTTGAAACACAGATGCCCGCCGTTACACAGCTTGTCTGTCCCACTCATGTACGACATTTATGACAGTTCTTCAAACAGAGCCTAATGCACTCCCTAAAAAGGCCGACTGGACTGCTGATCTCGCTGATATTTCCCACCAGCCTGACCTTGGCCAGGTGAAGAAATGCCCTGGCGCCCAATACCTTTGTCATATGCCATCGCCATTTACCCTTTCCAACCTTCAGCATCGTCTGCAGAACTACCACTCCAGATTGGCGACCAGCTTTACGTAATCGAATGTGGCGGTAAAGACAGTGCATGGTGTCGAGGATACCTGATTCAGCAACCTTCCCTACTCACTGCGCTTACACCTGGAGATCGAGGTGCTTCTGATGCCCGTGTCTTTTCCGGTATCTTTCCGCGATGCTGTATCGAGATTCGCGAACAGCTCGGCCACGATGGAGAGCATATGTCCCAGCCGATCGCGCCGTCTTCTACCAAGCCTCAAGCCCCTGTACCTATGCTGAAGATCGGTGACGAGTCTGCAACTTCAGCTTCAGAGCCACTCGTGGATGAGATATCCTCATGCTTGCGAGATTGGTATCTATCACATCTGCCAGAACTCGTCCTTCGACAGGATTACGATCGGCTTGATCGCGTCTCTGACCTGATAACAAAGCTCGACTACGCAAGGCGCGAGCTGCTCAACGATGTCCTCACATCGCAAGAACGGAGCGCATTACGGAGCGAGGCGGTGTGGGACATGGTCCGCGGGAACAAGTTGCTGGGCGCCGAAATCATCGTCAGAGATCCGCTACAGAAAGGGCGTTTGTTGACTGCAGACGATTCGGCTGTCGAAATCACAAAGCTTCAAGCCATAATGAGTCTCCTGAACGAGCCACCCGCCGTGAACCAAGAAACGACCAGATTACACCACTGCATGCTGGGGGTCAAAGCACTGCAAAGACCTGAAAGTGAAAGTATGGTTCTGAGCTTCGCGCTCTACTACAAGTCTGTGGATGGAAAAATCGCTCAACTCTCCGAAACTTTCACATCAACGCCTTCTGCTGATGCGAAGACATTGTTCGCGGACTTGAGCCCTAGAGATATCAATGTGGCCGGACGTTTGTTTCTAGTAGCAAAAGTGTTGGTCTCTGAAATACCCCGAGTTGCGAACGTAGTGGTTGCTGATCCCCTCCCTGCAAGAACCGGCACTATAAGGAACCCGCGCGATTCGTTGATCCAACGCCGACGATCGAATTTGATGTTTGGGTCGAAGAGGAAAGCTGAACAATCCGATATGGCCCAGAATGGACGAGCGCTCACATCAAGAACAGACTCGGTAGGTGATCATAGCAGCCAAAGCAGTGACGACGGTAAAAGAAAACCTTTGGGTCCTCCAATTCCTCGGACAATTGGATATGCAGTGTTCGATATTGCTTCAACGATGAGTTCTGGAAAGGAGGCATTGGTTGAACTTGACTTCTGGACGATGGCGACGGCAGACCACGAAGAGGAGGAGCTGGGTTGGCCTGACATCCTGCCTGAACTTCTTCAAACCAGCAATGTTCACTTTGTACGCTACAAGAAACTCCCGTTTCTCTCCGTTGATTTGAAGTCATTCATGTCACCGGACGCAGAAACGTTGATAAGAATGCATCCCACTTCCATGCAGATGATCTCAAAGAGTGCACGGATAGGATTTTCGGAAGCACCGACTAAGAGGCGGTCAGACATCTATTTCACACTGTCGAAAGCCGTTATTCGACAAAACGGTGCCTACTCTCACCCACAATTTGGTGTGGTGCCAGTGAAGCCAGCTCCGATGCTAAACCTGCAAGTAACAATGGAGTTAAGGAACTCCGCTGGCAAACGATTAGAACGGTGCATGTATGCCTCGTCGAACGGCCCAGCAGTGACAGCCTTGCGAACACATGCTGTAGAGCTGGATCATATGTGGGATCAAACGATATGTATCCGTTTACCAATGGACAAAGTCGCTGATGCTCACGTCGTACTTAGTGTAGCAGATGCCCCAGGATTTCCTTTCGCACTCGCCTGGATGCCCTTATGGGACAAGCATGCTTTTGTGAAGGACGGTGCGCATTCATTAATTCTGCATGCCTACGACAAATCAACATCTACGTTTTCTGAGGAAGGAAAGGGCATGTATTTAAGTTTGTCTTGGGATCATAGGTTGCCAGGAACACAAAACAGTGTTTCCATTGCATCTTTGGATGTTAAAACACAACTAGTGAGTACCGACTTTTCTCAAGATCGAGTGCTGGCAAGTCTCTTCGATTGGCGAGCTTTGTCGTCAGCTAGCCTACTGGATACCCTTCAGAAGCTGGTATTCGTGCCTGAGATTGAAGTCGTGAAGCAATTAAATGAAGTCCTTGACGCCTTATTTGCGACCCTGGAGTCTAAAGCTGGAGATCGCAAGTTAGAAGATCTCATCTTCAACGACATCATCTTTGTGCTCGGGATTGTGCATGATCGACGATTCAACCTCGGTCCCCTCCTTGAGCGATATGCGGATGAGCACTTCAAGGCACCTGTTGTGGCTCCATCCTTGGTACGAAGTTTTACTAGGCTTTTGCAGAGTGTCTCAGATCCACAAAGTGCCCGTGACATGAGAGCACTTTTCAAGGTTGGCAAGCCTTTCATGAGGCTTCTCATGGCGTCATATTGGCACCAGGACCAGGCCAGACAGAGCACCGAATTGCAGAGTAAGCATGCAGGTTTTCAGGAGGACATGAAAGCTGTTTTCTTCGGCCTACAGATGATGATGCGGAGTGACACAGCAGCCCTAGTTGGCAGCAAAACCCTCCTGTTGCAGAACTTTCATTCATGGCTGCCTGAACTCTTGCCTGTCTATTCCAATGCTGAGGTCATCAGCATTGCCGTTGATGTGGTTGATGCCTGCGAGGAGGCAAATGGCAAGCTAGCCTTGCACCGGCTACTTCTGATCTATAACTACACCAAATTAGATCAGTTGTGGAAGGACGACAGGGACTGGGCTGTACTGGTTGAGAACTGTATTAGATGGCTAGAACCATATTGGCCAATACAGAATGGTTCCATGGGCTACTGGAGAGATCGAATCAGGCTGTGCTGTTCGGTTGTGGCTTCATTACTTACTCGACCGGTTCCAATGCTTCATCATTTTCTTTCAACGATTATCGGTACTCATGCTACGCTCGCCACGCAACCTCATACCAAACAGTGGTCTTTGTCTTTGCTCTTCCCGACATCGTATCCGTTCCCAGCTAAGCCAACAGAATCTTCAGACGACTTTGATGAAGCTTTACTCGAAACGTCAGCGTTGGTATCTGAGATTACGAAAATATCACCGGCCGTGTCCCCCGAGCTCTCACAAGGCACGAGAATCCTACATATCTCTCAAGCTCTGGGCTTGGTGCAGTCCGTGCTATCTGATGCCAACAATCGGTCGGCCTGGCTCAGCCTCCATGTTACTCACCACTTCGCAGCACTGAACATCTTGGTTTATGTGGCCAAGGAACTCCAAAAACATCACATACCTCAACCTGAGCACGCCGACAGCTTCGATACGCAGCTATGGAAACTGCACTTTGATACAACATTATCCTTGGTCTCGTCACCAGCACTTACCTTAGAAAAGTTCTCAGAACAGAAGCGACGTGCAGTGTGGAAGATAGCTGGCGACGTCCGGCAAGCTGGAGCCGAAGTGTTGAGAGGCAGTTGGGAAGCGCTTGGGTGGGACCTCACCGAAGATGATCAGCGAAGGTACAACCTCAAAAGACTAGGTGGGTATCAAGTCCAGTATGTGCCCAGCCTGGTCGGATCAGTGATCCAGTTGTGTATCAGTATGCATGAAGGACTACGGCGGGTTGGCGTGGAGATGTTGCAAACGATGATAATCAGTGAATGGGCACTAAGTGAAGACCTGTCAGCTATCGAGACGGAGGTGATTGGAGCGCTGAATTCACTTCTAAGGGATGACTCGGATCCACAAACATTGTCGGGGAACGAGATTGTAGCTCGAAAGTTATTCGTTGGCGAACTACTCGAGGCGTTCAACACAATTTCACACCAACCCGGCGACGCGCTCTGGACAAGCCTTGAAGATCTTGTTTCAACAATCGAAGAACTGATTGATCTCCTTAGTAGCGCGACGGATGACGAAGAGGACCTCATAGACAATCGAAAACGAAAAGGCTCAATGAAGAAAGCAAGCATTGATCTTCCAGAACGAAGTATCAGCAGACTCGAAGGGAAGGTATACGGCAGCCATGCACTGGAATGCTACAAACAGCTTGCGGAGGAGTACGAAAGAAGTGGTGATTACTTGAGGCTTGCAAAGACTCATCGGGCAATCGCACGAATACACGAGACGCGAGCTACCAGCCGTCTCGACTATCGTGAAAATGGCGAGGCTGACGAGTTTGACGAAGATGATGAATGAGGTGTGCATATGAAAGGCGTGGTTCCGGTTCAGGCTAGCAAGGAATTGGTAAGGTTTGGCAATTGAGAACAGCATTTGAGAGCGTTGGCTTAAGGCGAGGTTCTTTTCGAGTGCTTCCCCTAGCCTGTTTGGGTACACGGTGCATACACCGATTTAGAAACGTGCAGCCTTGCACATGTCGTAGTCTAACACGACGGTCTCTGGCCTCCTGTTTGAGTAGCACCTACGCCTACGCATAACTAGCTTCTACGCGGGGCGTGAATCTGCATAAATCGCTATGCCGCACGTACAGTAGGTAGTCAGGCACTAACGGCTTTCCGACAGGCTGTTCATCTTCACTTCGGAGAAGTGGGAGTAACACACACCAAGGAATAAACGGGGAGGTATATCGGGTCCACTGTCAAGCTGTCCAATAACTTTCCACTATCATCATGCACGGATCCATAAATCCTGCTCGGGTTTTGAAATCCACGCAACCATGCCTTCACCATCACGAACTTGTTTGTTCTTCGCTTGGTACACAAATCACGATCACGGTACTCATAGCGCAGGCATTGACAAGCGAAACTACGATTGCTTGTATTCGGGATCCTCCAGGATTCTCTTGCAGCTGATTGATACGCCTTGTGATATGCCTCACCAAACGCCCAGATTGTTTGCTCAGCCTAACCTTGTACCACGGACCACTGTTGATCCCTATCTCTCACAGGTACATGCCTCCTGTCAGACGAATGGGCAGTTCCGAGAACGTACCCCTCCATATGCCACCTTGTGTGCTTTTCCATTTACTCATCAGATCATGACCTCTCTCTTCGTTCCAGTTGACTCTGCTGAAGTTGATGCAGCAGTGTTACACGCCTTCGCTAGCTAAGGTATTTCACTAACAACTCGTAGTCTCACTGTCGACTCGAATCTGCTCACACAATACAGCCTCAATTTACAACTCCGTTTCTAATTTATCCTTGTCTTCCTCTACCTAACCTGGACACCTTCATTTGCATATCTGATCAAGGATGATTAAACACAAGAAGACTGTAGCTTCAGTTACTCGTGGAATGGCGGCCGCCGCTTGGATCTATGTCAGCGATCCCAGCTTAGATGGTGTCTATGTACGAGAGCTCGTTGCCATGATACCTAACGTTCTCCATGTCAGCCTTTCTGGGACTGGAGAAGTATCAAAGAGCTCGCTCACAAGCAACAAACCCCTCTTAACAAGCATTACACTTCTCTCTGACCATAAAGGCGATACACAACACGATCTTAAGATTGAAAAAGCAGTTGCAATAAAGGCAACTGCCATCAAGTATGGTCACAACTTCGTCTCGATCGACATCAGGAACGACCTCGCCAACAGCTCTTCAGTCGACAAGTTTGGTACGAATCATCTTGAGATTGTGGCTGGCAGTAATGTCGCTGAGAAGATCTACAAGTGGTTGTGTAAGCATGATAATATAAGATATGTGTCTTGAAGTGATACTGATAAGTCATGGCAGTCACCGTCCTAACCATCCGGGAGACTCTACACCTCATACCTGACGAGCAGATGAAGAAGACTGATAACAAGACCTTCGCTGATTATGCCTACTGTCCAGTGAGCGAAGCCCGATCCAGACCGAAAGACGCCAAGATCCAGTTTGTGGCCTTGGTGCTTAGCAAGCCACAAACCTCAGGAGCCAACAAGCTGACCTGGCAGGTCGCGGACAAAACAGGGGTGGTAAGTATTGATAGCGGTTGATACTCAAACGAGGCTGATACGTGTTATAGGCCAACTTCCATTTCAACCACCGTGGTCAAGCATCCCAGTATACCTGGGATTGGGTTCTTGCACTCAAACCTGGTGATCGTACAGCTCTGCCTCGTATTCCAATGATCGAGATCAAAGAGAAGAAACGCACCACCTTTGTCAAGGCTCCTTTCAGACTCACAGCCGCCGTTTTCAATGGAACCGGCCACATGTTCAAGGGTGTTGGCAGAGGCATCCAAAAAGTTGGTAGGGTAGTCAAGATGGGTCCGTCAAGCGAGTGGGTGCCCGAATTTGATGTTGGTGTCAATGGCAAGAAGATTGACTGGGACGCTGTGGAGAAGAAACATGACACAAAGATCACATCGGCGACACCGAAAGTAGTTGGTGTGTTTAACGAGAAGGGACAGCGAGCTTGGTCTGACAGAGATAGCTTGGCCAGTACAGAAGCTGGTGCTGAATACGACGAAAAGATCAACAAGGAGTTTATCTAAGCTGTGAACGCAAAGCAGAAGATTGTGCTGCATACATACTTCCTTGCTGCTACAAGACTATATGGAAGGGAGCCTTCATTACTGTGCAACCAAGATGATATTGCCAGTGAAGGAATATACTTGTATCATGACGATACAACAGAGATGACATTGAATGAAGAACTTCACTGAATTATATCTAAAAAAAACTTATAACTTCTGAAGACCTCCAAGTATCACGTCACGCGTGCTTGATCACAATTCTAGATCCAGCTTACTCGGTATCATGCTATCAGCTTTGAGACGAAGTTTGTCGGAGCTGAGGTAACGGCTGACTGAGGTGTTATCGTAAATCAGGTGAGAGTACGCAAAACCTTCACTTCACTCCGAAAGACCTCACCTACTTATTTTCATTCGCCTCGACCTACCCAACCTCCTCTCCCTTTCTCTCAATGTCTGTACTTTACTCGACTACATAATCGATCCTCTCCAGTTCCCGGAATCTTTTTTCCATCAACCATCCATTCGATCTTCATTACCCAACTTACCGTCTACGCCGATCTACCACTCAGGACGCAACGATGTCTAGCCTCTCTCCAGAAGAACAAGTCACCTTCCTTCTAGCTTGCCTCAAGAACAGCGAGTGCGAACCTGACTTTGCTGCTGTCGCAGTTGACATGGGCATGGACAAACGACCACAAGCGTAAGTGCTACCATTAATGGGGTGCTCCCAAAATTGAACCCTGACATCGAAGCAGTCGAAAGCGATACAAGGGTATCGTCGAGCACGCTGGCAGATACATCTTGACCGCCGAGAACCGAGTCGTCATGAAAGATGATGCAAACCCTGCAACAACTGCCAGCGGCGAGAACGGCGCAAAGGCAGCTACACCCACTTCCGAAGCCGGCAAGACCAACAATGTCCCTGCTACACCAGCTACGACTGACTCGACTGGCGAGAAGGACGAGGATGGCACCGATAATGCAGCAGAGGTTGAGGCGATCAAAACTCCTACTACTCCTACTCCTACCCCGAAGAAGCGTGGCAGACCTAAGAAGGATGAGGGTACTCCAAGCTCGTCAGCGAAGAAACCAAGGAAGCCAAGACAGACGAAGAAGCAGAAGGAGCAGGAGGTTAAGAATGCTGAGGCGATTAAAGCTGCTGATGATGAGAGTGGTGAAGGAGGTGAGGAGAATAGAGATGAAGTGGCTGTTGATGGCGCTACAGAGGAGGTCGAGGATGTCAAGGAGGACACCACGGTCTAGATGGGCCGCATACTTCGAAAGGAGTTCCTGACGTGCATTGCTGGAAGAGATCACATGGTGGAAGTGATCTGATCTGAGGTCGGAGATGCATGATGATTGGACTGAGGAACGCGATGAGTGGGCTTGATTGATGCAGTTCAATACTGTAGCTCAACGATGCCGACTTTTGTGCTTGGTAACATGATCTTGACAGTCAGTTGAACCTTTTGCGTGGTTTGTAGCAGGTGGAAACCGTACTACCGCCTTCCGTAGAACACACAGAAAGGCAGTTCGACCAGCAGATACATAGCACGATGCATGACACAACCATCTCGAATTGTATTTTTTTCGCATCAAACTAAGACCTGTACTTGCCTGCCGTGGTCTAAAACTTTAGATCTACAACCAAGCATGGCGGATTGTTGATTTTTGACACGGATTCCCTATTATTATCAACAGCGATGGTCGAAGCTGGAACCACAGCGCGTTTACCCCTGGAATGCCTTCTGACGTGCAGGTCTTCGTCCGTTTCAAGGAGCAGTGTGTCTTTGCCGGCGAAGAGCTAAACTGTGTAATCACGTTCAAAAACGTCGCCGAGCTGCCTGAGCTTCCAACACCGGGTGGGGGTGGTCCCCGGCATAACAAGAGAAACAGTATTTCTCAATCAGCAGCAGCGGCAGCGATAGCAGCAGTAAATACCCGTCTGACGCCAGCAGAACGGCTTCACAATGCACGATCGCCTAGTGCTGGTCGTGAAGAACGGCCTCACGCACCACGCCATCAGAGCTCCTTCTCACTAAGCCTGCCTTCCACACCGATCCCTCGGGGCTCCTCACCATCGAATGAGTATGTTGGTCCCGCCCAGCAAACAGGACGCCCACATCGACGATCAATTTCGATCAAATCCATCACTTCGCCTGTTCTACAGTCTGCGTCTCAAGATGTGGTTGCTGGGCGGCCACCAACGAAGTCGATGGGACATCGAAGATCATCAACCATGCAAGTAACTGGTATGCAACATTAATATTCCCACCATGTCAACATGCTAACGATCAGGATAGATGAATTGAGGCGGACCAGTTCATTCGAGAGGCAGCTACCATTGGAGTTATATGGAAATCGAGCTGCCGGCCGCAGAAGTCCTCTGTCTGCATCTCATTCGCCTACCTCGCCTGATATAGACCTAGGACAAGAATTCAAGTTTCCAGGAGACAGAACTAATCCTCATGTTGACCGTCTACGTCCCTCAACCAGATCTGACCTGTCTAAGGCACAACACCACCGCGTCATCTCAGCAGCTAGCAGAGGTACGAGTCACCGGACTAGTGCAGAAATCTACTCCAGGAGCAACCATTCGGATGAGACGTTAGCTTCAGAGCAAATATCAACGATATCGGAAAGACCAAACGCAAGAACTCGCATGCCAAATGACTTGATCAGGCAACATTACAAGATGGGTCCCGCCGCTCCACGAAGACCTCAAGTTGTTGCGCTGCTGATGGGATATGCCCAAATCAGCGCCACGTTCACTCTCGATTCCTCTCTCGTTGATCAGACTCCATTTGAGGAGGTCAAGAAGAAAGGCTTTCTGGGCGGACAAGCCGGTGGAGGGGTCGTCGGTGTGAAGAAGAAAGCGAGGCAGACCAGTAGCTTGTGGAGCGGATTTAATTTCGCCAGCATTGGAGAGTCCCTAGAAAGCATGATAGGCGGAGAGACTTCTAGCAGCATCAAAGAGATGAAGGCCGTTACCAATTCTCGAGCGATACCACTGCTTTCAACACCACAATCCCTACTATTTGTGGATGTCCACCTTGAGCCTGGCGAGGAGAAAAGCTTCACATTCAGCTGTCGTCTTCCTCGTGGTCTACCCGCTAGTCATCGCGGGAAAGCCATCAAGATCGTCTACAATCTCACAATCGGTGTGCAAGGAGCACCTGGAAACCAGCAGCAAGTCTCCGACGTTAGACGAGTCAATGTACCGTTTCGCGTATTTCCTGGTGTTGATAGTGATGGCGAAATTCTTGGTCACGATCTTATGCAGCCGCATGTCATCCTAAACGATGTCGCGAAAACTGCACCGATCGACAGTCCCGAGCTGGACTACAATGCGAAGCCAGCGATCGCCGACGATACTGAAATGTCAAATACCAAATTTCTAGATTTCGTGGATAAGTTACTGGATCGAAACCGTCGACGGCAATCAAGTAGCAGCATGCTGACAGATACATTCAACCCAGTCGGTGGTCCTGTCGGTGCAATGCAAAGCCAAGCTCTCAGAACCATTAATCGTGCAGTCATGATGAGCAACCAATTTGGCGTTTCTTCTGACACTTCAACCAGTCCGAATCGATTCGAGATTGCAAGCGGCGGGAAGCAGATTGCAGTCGTGACGCTTGACAGACCATTGCATCGTCTTGGAGAGACAGTCATTGTGGTTGTTGACTTTTCCAACAGTGAAAAGATCTGTTCAAACTTACGTGCTACACTCGAAACTTGTGAGAAAGTCGTGCCAGGCCTAGCAGTCAGGTCTGCAGCTACCATCTCCCGTGTTACGAAAAAGGTCTATGCTAGCCGGGCAGAGAATGTGCTTTTCATGCAAAGAGCTGTCTTTTGTCCCACAATACCTGTACTGGTAAGCCCGACCTTCATCACCAGTGGTGTCAGTCTAGATTGGTCCATCAAACTCGAGTTTGGAACGGTGAAGGAAGCAGAGGGAGTTGCGGATGCTGAGGGTGACGAGGACGTTGTGCCACAGAACCAGATTGTGAAGCGGAACACACTGCTCGAGGAGCTTGTGAAAGACGAGCGAGGCGTGGTGGAAGTCGCGGTGGAAAGCTTGGAGTGCGATACCTTCGAGGTCACAATACCTATCACTGTTTATGGCGATGTTGTTGAAGATGGTACTGCCAGCGCCGACGATGTTATTGGAGTTCCGATATAAGACATATACATCCCAAAGCTGAATAGATGACCTACCAGCCCGTTGTGAGCACCATCTTCGTACTGGAGACTATCAGTGTGATTGTCCAATCAGTAATCGCGTGCCGCTAACGCTAGTGCCCAAATTGGAACCCGATCTATTGTACCTGACTGCCACTGGTTGAGCGAATATTCTATCACTTCTTGTTGTAATATCTTTGTCGTATTCTCGACCTATAAATATGGCCATAATACCCACACTCGACCTCGAAGCCGCCAAGGCAACCACTGATGACCGGCGTGCTCTTATGCTATCCTGACCGCCTTGTTTCGTCAGCATGACATTCATCTGTCAAAACATCAACAGTCTGATGTTCTAACCTCACACACTTCAACTACTACGATACTGCTCAAATATCGAAAATGAGCGCCGACGTAATGCCAGCTAGAAGAGCTAGCCTCAGCAGGCGAAATTCACTATCGTTTTCACAAACGAATACCGCGTGTCGAAGGCAACTAAGTTATCAACTGGTGTCGAAACCTCATACTCCAACAATATCTGGAGGCAACGCATGGGCTCGCGATTATTGCGGCAGACGATGTCTCGTCCGTACACCAAACAGTACCTATGACGATATTCTGTCCGGCTTCGCAAAGAATGAAGCTTGGGGTCGATATAGTGCAGCACTTGATCCTCTTGCTCAAACTCAAGCTACACAGCAGCTTGCGACTCAGAGGATAGTGCATTATGACTGGGCGTATCATCGGAAATGAGTTTCCCTTTCACGGCCGCGCAATGCTTGGAGGTTGCGTATTCAAATCGCCTCGATTGTTGTCAGCGTTAGCCGCAGGTGATATGCAATCAGAAAATGCTACACGACAGCTTATGACCCTTCACGGACGAAGACTCATTACTCTGCTCGTACGCAACGGCGCTGACTATGACTGTACCATTGTCACGAACGACCATGGTGCACAACACAACCTATAAAAGCATTCAAGTATGCTGCGTTCAATGATGCTCCTTTGCCAAACTCAAATCGCGGAAAGGGTTGAGTCAAGCACATCCTATCATCATTATTGTCTCGAGATCGATAGCACCAAATCAGTCACATTGTCATAATGTCTGAACCACAAATTGACCCTACCACACGCTGCGAGTTCACCACGATAGTGAAGGCAGACTGGTCTATCATCGTACACCACAATCGGAATCCGACGACATGCAAAGCGGAAACGAATGCAACAATCATCTGGGTCAATATAACCTTCATGACAACCACCGGCCAGGAGATCAGGCTCGCAAAACGTCCGAATTGACCCAACAAGGTATTGCTCACTCCGATTGGGCAGATCACCGCAAGTGAATTAGTGAATGAGCAAGTCCTAGCTGCCTAGACAACATTGCTAAATACCACAATCGACGCAAAGGGACATGAGTATTTTCATGCAAAGTAAACAGACCACCTTGTGTGACAATATCAGTAGCTTAGCCAGCTCGTACGACAAGAACATCATAGTCGCCAACCTTAAAAGGCACAACTACCGTCATTAACACGCATCACCAGCGCTTCAAACTCATCATCGTCATCCAGAGAATCACTCTTCGACCCGCCAACCCACTAACACAATACCCTCCAACTCGAACTATCCAAGCATTCAAACCACCATACGAGCCTCAATCTAAGACCCCGAATATCTTCCTCCAATCAATTTCCCAAACCAACCTTCACCACCCCTACCACACCCACGACCACGAAAACCTCCATCGCCGCCGTCCAATATACCACCGCACTCCCACTCCGACAGGAACGACACCAAACACGGCCGCCACGATCTAAATAAATCCCTCAGTCATCACAACATGCATCTGAACCACCATCCCGGAAAGCAGTATCATAAAGGTAAGTATCGCCCTGTTTGAGAACGACAAAGCGCACTATGATTTGCGTACCCGCGGAAGGGATCATGAGTTGTTTCGGGATCCGTGGCGAGTTGATGTATGGCTGTTAATGGAGGGAGGGAGGGACGTTATCGGTGCTGGAATTCTGGATGCGTTATTGAAGGTATGGTCTGACCGACGAGTACGGTTTTGATGGTAGCTGGAACGGCGTTGCTGGTAGCAGCAGCCGCAGTGTAGCATTGCAGTATGTGCAAGTCAGTCACTCAATCAGCCAGTCATGACTCATGCACCGAACTATATCCTCGACAACAGTCAACACATTAGCTTTGCGGGCAACGTTGAACATTTGCACCACGATACATAAAATCACAACAGCGACGACAATTGCTGGTACCGGGATCGAGCACTACGATCCTTGAACGTGATGGTGCAGCACAACCTTGAAGTCCCCATGATATGTGCGTATTGCCTAGGAATCATGAATAGAATGGGTTGAAGAAGGGGTTGGTTCTTGGATGTTACATACGTACACGTATATGTACCTAGCTTGCAACTCCACTTCGGCGTTGACATAGGTAGTGGCGTCTTTGTTAACCTAGGCCATTAGCAGTGTGAAGGACAGTGACAGCGACAGCAGCGAAAGGAATGGGAATAAATACAAGGATAGATACAGGGATGGTGATGGGATAGAGTAGATAGATAGATATCAAGCGCTCTGCGCACGAATCTGTTTAGACCTAGACTCTTGCGCCAGGCGAGTGTCGCAAATACATAGGATGACACTCGTCTCATTCTGACCAATATGCATCTCCTTATCTAACCACCCATAGATTCCTGACCGAGTGTAACACCAAAGAAGAACCAGCGATCCAAGCACCGTAGCAGGTACGAATCAACAATCCCCACTTCTCCACCCCCATCCATCCTCGTCAACATACTGTAGTCCTACCATCCCATCCTGAAATCCCGCATCTTACTACCACGTCAAGTGACAATCCTCCGCCTCACCCATCCACAGAAACTTTCGAATATCCCCGCATCATGACCTTGGAGCCAGCGGATCGTTATTAATGTAGATGACGCTGCCGCATCCGAAGTGGGATTCGATTGTGAGGACGTGGGTGTGGAGCAGGTGATTTTGAAGACGAACTTCGGTTCCTTCTCCTCATCCTCTTCTTCAGTCTCGGGTTCGGGTTCGGCGTCGTTCATAACACTATCGTCCACCCCTCCTTTCACCATCCTCCTCCTCCTAGCCTTCCGACTCCAAACATCACCAAGCACACTCCTCCCAACACCAATCTTCAAATCCCTTTTCCAGCGCCACTGAAACCCCTCCACCCCATCTTCATCCTGCAGACCCTCCATCGCATCATTGATCCTCGTACATACCTCATCTACACTACTCCCCGCCGCTCGCGGGATCAGAATCTCAACCTCCGTCCCCATCGCCAAAAACCTTTTGTCAACAGCATCCGTGCCCCTAACCACAGCCAGTGCCGGACGGTAACCAGTCCAACTCCAGCCCACAGCCCATCGTCTCGTCTGCCTCCCCTGCACAAATTGCGTAGCGGCGTAGTTCGTGCACCCTGCTTCTTTGAGGGCTGTTAGAATTGTGGTGAGGGAGGATAGTTTGCCGAGGGTTGCGGTGTACCATTTTATTTTCGGTGAGTTCTTTTTATTGATGGTGAGGGATTTTGATTCGAGGATTAGAGTGGTGACGAATGCTGTTTCGCCGCCTGGGGGATATATCATTTCTGTTTCGGTGCCTGTGCATGCCGAGTTTGGGGGACGGGATTTTAGGGAGGAGAGGGTTTGGAGTTCGGTTGGTGATGTGTAGAAGGGGGGGTTTGTGAGGAGGATGTCTATTCTATTTTTGGGGGTGGTTAGTTGGGTATGTTTGTTTGTTAGTGGGAGGGGTTATATATTACTGGGGAAAACGCTCTAGTTGAGAAGTAGGAATTAGTGTTTTGCCACTTTCATCCGTGTCGAGGATTTTGATTTTCGATTCAAGATTGTTTAGTTTGATGTTTTGTTCTGCGTAAGCTCGTGATTTAGTATCTATTTCCGTGGCGAGGAAGAGCCATGATGGTCGCTGCCGGCATGCGAGGAGTGGGTAGATGGCTGATGCTCCGGTGCCACTGACTCGTCAGTCGATCCGATTTGATTCGGTTGCAGATGCTCTGGAAACTTACATGTCTAGACCGATCACTCGTCTGTTTGGATCGTATTTGTCGTTGTAGTTATCCTGTGTCGAGTCAAGTAGATTCTGGGCGAAGAGGATGTAGTTGAATCTTCGATGGTCAGTGGCTGCGCACTGATAATCTTAGAGCCTCGTACCTGTTAGGGACCTGACATAGTG
>JAKLMK010000027.1:0-170077 GCA_022813445.1 Neophaeococcomyces aloes | reverse complement strand
TCTTAGTCGTTGGGAATGTCCAGAAGGATGGAGATACTGGTGGACATAGTCGATCTTCGGGAAGCTCGATCTTCAAATCGAAGTCTCGATGTAGTAATGCTTTGGTAAGCTGTCTGTTAGGAGTTTGTTAATTTGAACACGAAGACTCGTTTCTAGAACTCACCTGACACTTTCTGGATCAGAGAAATCAAGTTGACGATTTGATTTGAGTCTGTAACGGTCAGGCACGGAAGGTAGTCATATTCAACAGGTATGCAGACTTCTTTGCGAACTCTGGATACTTCAAAGCAAGGGCGGTGAAGTCGACATCTCTCTGGTAGATATCTTCAGGAACTGGCATGGTCGTGGTAGTGAAAGTGTTGAAGGTAGCGGAGAGTATGAACACATTCAACACGGTGTAAGGTTGAAGTTGTGGTTATCTCCATGTCACGTGGGTACAGCTCGTAGAATGAATGTGAAATTGTAAGAGGGAGGGTGCTCGGGCTGCTTGCAGGTTGCTGTTGGTATTCATTCAAGATTCATCAACGCCATCACGAGCAGCTCTCGCTCTATTACCTCAACGCCCGCAATTCCAATGCTTGTCATATCGTAGGCGCCGCTGCTACCCTGTCAAGTCTTTCCGAATCTTCTCATGAGAAATCTTCCTCTTCCTTTTCAATGTTGTTCTTCACTCTCAATAACAGCGTAGTTTTCCACTTGTCCAACTTACTAAGTTGGTCGAAGTGGAACAACTTCTCGGCAAAGCCATCCTGATCACCCTGCTCAACACTCGCTACTAGATCAGTCAATAGCATGTTCTCTCTCGTGCCCACCCAAGTATTGTCCAACTGAGCATACTCTTCCAAGGCTCTTTTTGTAGCGACTATGTCGCCTGCGGCCAAGTGACATATGCCTGCCTTCAGGAAATAGTCTTTTACACTCCATTTCATCAGGTTGTTGTTGATACTCGATTTTGCGACACCTTCGTATTTCTGAATTGCGGTCGGGTATTCTTCCTCCAGCGCTGCAAGATCAGCGACTTTGAGGTATGCTTTGTTCGCCAGCGCCTCTGCGTTATCGCTCTCATACCATTGTGCAGCCAAATCATATGCTTGTAGTGCAGATTTCTGGTCGCCTATCTCGACTTCGTAGACTTCGGCAAGGTTCTGCTGATGTGAAGCAGCTCTTCGGAAATTTCCTGATGAGGTGTAGTGTTGAATAGCCTGGGTAAGTACTCGAGCCGCTGCCTGAGGGTCGTCCTTGCGATAGACTTTGAAGCATTCTGTAAGAGTATTGGCCATATCGCTGGGTTCATTGAGCTTATCACGTTGAATCGCGGCGGCCTTTTCGAACGCTTCGCCTGCGTCACGGTCTTCACAAATCCCTTGTCAGCGAACAGCATACGAATTCGATATAGGCAGGCCTACTCTGCTTTTGTACTCGAAAGGCATTCGCGGCTTGAGTATATAGATCTGCAGCATTCTCCCATTTCTCTTGTCGTCCACCGAAGAAGCTGAAACCGCCGCCTGCTCCTGCGGCTGCCTTGTCTGCCTTTTGTAACAATGCTCGCGGGTCGGAAGCCATGGTGTCGGATCACTTCCTGTAGGTAGGCGACTCGAATTGCAGGGTATGTTTGTGAGTAGTCAGGTATAGCGAGCAGGTTACTTTGTATAAGGTCTACTTGTCATCAAGCGAGGGAAGTTATCAAGAATACTGCGTCATGGGAAGGGTTGATAGAACTATTGATGCAAGGCCGGGGTAGTGGGGTCGGCGGCAGGCGGAAGATTACCAGCCAGAACTCCAGGAAGATCACATGTCATGCAGGAACACCGGTCCACCTGATATCAAGCTTCGGTATTGGAATTGCAACTCTTGAAATAATAGCATTCGAGTGAGCACGAGTCGCAAATGTCAGCACCCATTCGCCGCGTAATAAGAGGCACAAATTACCGCGCCAACCCATCCCCTTGGACTCGTGTTGAACTCAACCCTCAAATTGCGGGTCTCCTCTCCCGACCTTCCTGGTCCATCCGGTCACTCCTCCCATCAGGAGAAGCCAATCTAGCGCCTGAAGTGACTCGTGAGGAGCTTCATCATCTCCTCAAACTGTCTGCACTCCCTCGCCCCAAGACACAAGAAGACGAGGACCGCATGCTCAAAACCCTACAATCGCAAATTCATTTCGTGAAAGAAGTACAGAAGACTGATACGACGGGTGTCGAGCCATTGGTCGCAATTCGAGACGAGACGCACGAAGCTGTCCAGGAGCAGACAGTTACCTTAGCGAAACTACAGCCGTGGCTTGATTTGGAGAAGAAGGTGGGTGAGAATGGAACGATCAGGCGGCAGAAATCGAAGGAAATGATCAAGGATAGTGGATGGGATCCATTTGAGATGGGCAAGGGGAAGGAGTCGAGGAAGTTGGGCAGGTACTTCTTCGTGAAGAAGAATAAAGATGTGGAGCGCTCTGGATGAGCATCGTGAACAGGCATTGCGACTACAATTCAGTTGTATTGGGATGACCTGATCTATCTATGCCACCTCGGCCTGCCGCACACCCCACGATTTTCCTTCACACCGTTGAGTTGCCATCGCTCGTCCCAACCAGGCTCAGTCTCTTCGTGTTTCAGCAGAGCCCGACTCCAATCCCACTGCTTCCTAAGAAGTACAGTATCTGTGCTTTCAAAGCCCTTTCGCGGCCTCTCATAGCACGACAGATTTAGAATTGGCCGATCATCCAATGTGTCTACTACGCCGCCGCGATTGACGATGCAGTCATCTGTATTCACGAAGTCAAGTTGGATAACATGGTTCTCAATTCCGGCATATATCGTTCGGGAACTAGGAGATGGTGAGGAGAGACTGTATATGCTACCGCGGTATCTAGGATGACGACTATTATCAACATTGGCCTTTGGTAACGGCTGCCATGGTTGCTGGTTGTAATAGACCGTCAGAGCCAGGAATATGTTGATATCACGCTGCGATCGTGCTGGTTGTGGCGTAGTCAGTAAGGTCTCTCTGTCTTGTGGTTGAAAATCCGGTACAGCACGCCGCAAGGTATCGGTGTAACTATACGCCCTGGCGTCCATCCGCATGTCGTACATCTTCAGACAAGCATTCTGATGACTGCCAGCAAAGAACTTCTCCTGTCCGACCGATACAAGCGAAAAGATCTGTCCGTCATCCACCGGATCCCAGTATTTGCGAACAGGCATTGATCCTGATCGAAGGTCGTACAGTTGCACCAATCCGTCAGTGAAGCCAGCAAGTAGTAGGTGTTCTGGAATGTTCGCAGCATCAGTACTCTCGCTCACTTTCGCCAGCACATTTGCACTGTTACGGATTGATTTGTTATTAGATTCCAGTACCCTCAGCGCATGGAGTGGCAGAGCTGGCTCGGTGGCATTTATATCAAATAACTCGATAGGAGCGCCTATTCTTCCTTCGAGATACTGCGCGCCGATCGCAATCTTGCTCTCGGTCAGGAAACGCGCGCATCTTTTCCGCTGATTAAGACCTGTGGTACTCGGCAGTCGCAGAACGGTATCGGCCTTGACTTGGGAGTGAGGAGAATGTACTGGAAAGAGCTGTAAGGATGTCCTGTCACAAATGGCCAATTTTGGATCTGAGCCGTCGCTCACATCCATACAATCGACTGGTGTTTCTGGATCTGCGAGATATGTCGAGGTAATGACAAACTTGTCCTGCTCCGGCGTTGAATGCAAAAGGCTAATTCCCTTAGCAGCTCGTCGGATCAGAATTGACTCCCCATTGACATTTCTGTTTTGGTGAAGTCTAAGAAGTCGAACATCAAGAATATCAGTCCACGCTCTGTCATCATCGCGAACCCTGAAAGAAGACCACCGAACAGATTTTCCCTGAGTTGTACGCAATCTAAGCCTCCCAGCTGCTCCCCAAGCTAGGACTTCCTTGCCACCCTTGGTCCCAGCAGTGCTTGTCTCATAGCTGTCGATCACGGTAGCGTACGCGAAGTGTTGACGCCGATCGTTTCGGTTACGAGGTGGAGGGTCTTCCCGCGGCGGCGCACATTCTCTGGCGATGAAGGCTCGTCTGTCCCAGGCTCGAGACCGAGAAGTTAGGTTGAAGGCAGCATCTTGCCATGGTGCTTGTGATGGTATGGTAGGGAACGCTCGATTGACAAAGTCGTGGAATATCGAGCTGGAACCCTGCGTGACAATTTGGTGAAGCTTCTTGTTTGTGCTCGAGACGTTGAGAATGGAGGACACAGTCGGTAGATGGCCTAGTATCTGCTCGATAATCTCGGCAGGCAATTGGTCGATCATTTCAAGGATTTCTTGAAGATATTGAATTTATCTTTGCAGGATTGGGAATGGTATCATTGTAGTGTCTGGCGCATGGTGTCAATATCATCAGATGTTTCTGACTCATTTACAAACTTATAGAGAGGTCGTGCGGACAAAGTACTTTTGATGATGGAAATTACGGCTTTCTAGGACTTCGAACACAAGATGCAAGGCTACCATCCTACGTCATCCTTGGCAGTTATTCGAGTCATAGTGAAGATTGAATGCATGGGGCAAAGCTGATGCTGCTTGATCCTTTGTACTTGCTATATACGTGTAGAAGCAGCTTTAGCTAGATACCACGAGTATCGGCCTGCTAATCGCAGCAATCGTCGAAGAGGCTGATTTTTTACGTGACTGGATACAAAAACGCCGTAGCAGAAAGATTAAAAATGTAATGGTCTACGGACTAAGAAACTACGAAGGGTATACTAAGCCTACAACTTCTGTGTTCCTCCTATCTCTCCTGCCATCTCTTCCGCAGCTCTTTTGGTACCGTATCACCACGTCGGGCGGCCGCCTGCAATACTCAAATGGTAGTATCATTTCGACAAACTAGAAACCAGCAGAGAGACTCTTCGATATTGGGTTTTATTCACTTCTGACGCAGTGCCCGGCACATCTCTTAGATTATGACTGTAAGAGCGAAAGCTCAGAGCCAAGTACTCGTAGGAGGATTCTTTGGATAATTCTGAGACCTTTGACCTGCTTCTTGTCCGCTCCACTGCTGCTGTATTACTTGAGATCTCAAGAGTGGAGAAATGTTTCGTGTCTGTTCAAAAGCTCGAGATGGTCACGTGCACTAGGGTTTCCGGATATGTGTAACGTCGATAATGATATTCATCGGCCGCAGCTTGTAACCTGTGCATCCATCGTCTCCTCATCTTCTTCACAGCTGTAATCAAAATGGCGTCCTGCAGGCCACTACTTCTTCCCATCCGGGAGGTAGCTTTCCAGAGTCAACGACAGGTACTTAAACGAAAAATTGTTCCGTTGACTCAAACCCGGTTCGTCAGCAATGGTCCGGTCAACTCAAAGACCCCCGAAGACAGGGGCGCCAATGAAGGCCAACTGCCACACGTTACGGAAGAGCAGGCTGCTATGGACAAATCGATGGGCGAAACACCACCAGATATTGGACAAGGAACCCCCGTGCAAGAGGTATGCTGCGAACCACAGCCAACTCTCTTTCCTCAAGACGCTAATCGTACTGGTAGATACTCCAACGTGACGCAGACGCTCAGAAGAAAGCTCCTCAAGTCATCAAAGAAGAGATGCAGTCGCAAAATGGCGTCGGCCAGAAACGATCTTATTCCACGAGCGCAAGAAGATTACACTCCGCGGATCCTTTAAGCCCTGTTAGCAACACTGGCATGATTTATGGAATGGAGTATCCAGACGCAGGACTCGGTCATAAATTCCCACTTCCTGACATCGAGAGTATTTCTCGTCTTGATCACCTCAAACGACGTTACGACCCGGTTGTGGAACAGGTCACCAAAAGCATTATGCGGGATGGAAAGTTGAGCGCTGCCCAAAAAGTAGGTTTATAGTCCACTCTGTACAATCATGAATACGTATATACACGACTCTGCGTTTCTACCGTTCTAGAATGCGGACGCGTTTTGGCTAACTATGCTCTCTGTAGAACATGTCCGACATCCTCAACACGCTACGCACAGCACCTCCACCACAAGTCAATGCTCAGTTTCCACAGCGAACTCTCCTGTTGTCCGATTCAGCACCCTCTCCCTTTGCCAACAATCCTTCTCTCTCGCCACTTCCTGGCCAGTCTCTTCAACCTCAAGATTCTGTCGCTCAACACCTTCCACGTTCAACTCTCCCTCTCCACCCTATCGAATACTTAACTACAATAATTGACTCTGTTGCTCCTCTTCTGAAAATTCGTCAACAGCGTGGCTTAGCAGGTGGTGGTGCTTCTCTACCTATTCCTGTACCGCTTGGTGTAAGGCAGAGAAGACGCCAGGCCATTCAATGGATCCTGACTGCAGCTGATGGACGACGAGAGACTAGACTGGCAGATCGTGTGGCCAAGGAGCTACTAAGAGTTGCAGATGGGAGTAGTGGTGTCTGGGAGAGAAGGGCTATGGTACACAAGTTGGCTGTTAGCGCACGAAGCAACGTGAGGAATGGTGGGAGAAGGAGGAAGTTCACGCGAATATAAGCTGGAGCTCTACCGTTCTGACAGACATGCCGTTGTTTCTTCCATGTCGAACTGAAGGGATAGTTTCCAGCATGTCGTTTCAAAACACTATGAATACATCGCCTGCATCGAGGCAAGCCACATGAATGTTGTTCTCTGATGTGCGCCTTCTGAGGCAATCTACAGCAGCTGCTTCATGAAGTGTACAACACGTCAGGCGCCAAATCAACTGAATGCACATAGCACCAATTCTAGCCCCGGCTATTGCAACATTCAAACACATTAGCATCTAAGTTACGACCACGATGTTCAGACGGTGGTCTGCAACCTCCGCTTTCATAAGCACATACACACTGGACAACACCAGCGCTATCGACGAGATCATAAATGGACGGAAGCAAATGTGCAAAATAGATTGGGACAGACCTGAACTGAAGAGTTCGTGGATTAATAGCAGCCTCACTAAGCTAGCCACGAAAGCTGGCGATCTTGGTCCCTTGTCCGTTGCGCATGCTCAATTTGGTTGGGCGATGTGGTGAGTGAAGATGAAACAGTATCAATCCATATCTATGTATATATATCATGACATGACTTACATCAACCAACCCTGAAACACGTTTTTGTGTTGGTGAAGCATGTGTCAAAACGATTCAATTGTGATTTCAGCCATTAACCAAAGCCTGTCCATGTCCATGGTATCTATCTCCTGTCACTGGCAAACTCTCGACCAGCTTATCCAGCTCTTTGAGCTCTTCCTCTGTCAAGACCACACCCTTGAAATTCTCCTCAACTCTTTCTATCGAACTAGCTCCGGGTATAGGGATGATAGTGCCCAGCTTAATCTCTTTCCTCGTCTCACCACTAGCATCCAATGCCACATCTCTTACACGTCCACTCTGCCCTCTAACCCACGCGATTGCAACCTGCGCAGTCGTAACCCCTTTCTTCTTTGCAATTTCAATCGCAGCATCAGTAATCTTGTTGTTCACCTCCAGCACATCATCCTGATACTTGGGCAAATGCTTCCTCTTATCACCATCCTCCATATCAGCATTCTTCCTAATCGGCCGATCACTAATCTGTCCCCTCGCCAACGGACTATACGCAAAAACCGGAATGCCCAGCTCTGCACAAGCCGCCAGAATGCCATTGTTAAAAGGATCCGCACACCACAGACTGATCTCAACCTCCACACTCGCAATCCCCACTCCCAACTCCTTCGCTATCTTATGACTCTCACGAATCGTCTTCGCACCAACCTCACTCAACCCAATACCGCCAATTTTTCCCTCCTTAACCAATTCCGCCAACGTCCTAACAGCCTCTGCATTCCCCCTAACCGGATCGACCCTCGCACACTCAAAAATATCAATCCTCTTCTTCGTCGTCCCCTGTAAAACCTCCAAACAATCCTCCACACTCCGCCTCACGTTCTCCGCCCCTCCATTCGGAGCCATCTTACCCTTCTCCAACCCGCCCTTGATACACAGTACCACTCGCGCCGCATCATCAGGGTACTTCATGAAGTAGTCGTGCAGCAGATGCATGGAGTTTTTGGATACCGTGCCGTAGATCTCACCGCCGTTCCAGTTATCGGCGCCGAGTTCCAAGGCACGTTTCATGACGGGGATGGAATCCGAAAAGGCAGGTGGGTCATCCCGCCATGTCAGGTTCATTAGACCGTAGCCTAGTGGTCCGCAGGGACGGTTGAGAATACTGGTGGTGGTGGTAGTTTGTGCCATGGTCTCCGCAGAAGCGCTGGGGGGCAGTGGTCGAATGTACTGTATTGTGCTATCCCTATGGCGTAGTTTTGGGAATCCTTGAACCTTCGAATGTAAGTTGTCGAGATAGTAACACGTGAAGGTTGAAGTTGTGATACAATACGAAGTCGATCAATCACGTCGATTTACTAATGCCGTACGCTGATTCAACGTAGGTATATGCAATGCATTACTCGGCAGTACGAAGTCCTCGTATACATGTACTACAGTAGTGGCACCGGCTCAATATTACAGTATGATGTCAAGCCCGATCGTGACCACGATTGCTGACATTGACCAATGACATCAATGCCGTAAGTGGGAACTACAGTAATTGTCAAGGCTTTATCGTAAATTGCAAATCGTTGTCAATGCAGCTACTTTACACTGCTCTACGGGTAAATTACACTGATGTCGATACCGGTACCGGCCTGGCATGTATCGGCACCACAGGAAGACGACATGACAGCATGCTGTTGGAGCAAAGGCTGCAAGATGCACATAAAATCTGACACTGTTAGGAGAATTGAAATGTCTTTTACAACGATCAGAAAATCACCTCGACTCTTTTGAGAAAGAACGTGGATGACGTGCCGTTATGAGCAAAATCGATGCTTGGCATCAAGTGGGTCACATAGGTACATAGGTAGGTACCAACAGATACAATGTAAATGCATTGGCGTACGCCCTTACATCCCGTCTTCAAGCTTGCTTCATAACCTTCCTACCATCATCATCACTCGAGCCATCTCTCACAATCCCTGAAGAGCCAGCCTCTGGATCAGCGTCTACTCCATATGTTGATACCCCTTCATGGCGGGTTACATATGTTGCATCGAAGTCGTGCTTGCCATCATGGAAGAAAGCATATGGCAGTTCTCCATGAACTGCGCCGTCTCCAATCAACAGGTGTTCGTCGCTGTATCGCAATGGCACACGAAGCACATACTTGATGAACAAGCAAATTGCACTTGTCCAGAAGACGTTCCAGCCAATGATGAAGAGGAACCCAACAATCTGTACCCATACTTGGCGACCATTTCCATCGATAGCTCCTCCTGAAGCAGAAAGTGCAAAGGCTGCGGTACCCTCACTCGTTGCGAAAAGACCCGTCAAAAAACCGCCGAGAACGCCACCAACCAAGTGGGTGTGAAAGTCGCCTACCACATCGTCGGCGAAGTTCAAGAACCATTTCGTCTTGCCGAGGAAGTTCATTGATAACCAGGGGATCGAGCCAGAGCATACTCCGATGATGATCGCGCCCCAACCAGCCACGAATCCAGCAGCCGGTGTAATGGCGACAAGTCCTGTGATAATTCCTTGGATCGCTCCAATGGCAGAAGGCTTCTTGAAAAAGATAAGATCGAGGAAGGTCCAGACCAGCATACTCATAGCGGTGCAGACGTTGGTGTTGAGAACAGCTGCGCCAGCATCCGGCGAGGCAGTGTAAGGATCTCCTCCATTGAATCCGTTCCATCCCAGCCATAGCAAACCGACACCAGTCAATGCGGCTATCAAGTTGCTTGGATGGAAATCGTTCCGATCACAAGCATGTCGTGGTCCAATCCAATAGCTCATTACGAACCCAGCAGTACCAGAGGACACGTGAATGACATAACCACCTGAATAGTCGAGTACACCCATCTGGTACAGAAAACCACCACCCCAGATGGAGAAAGCTCCAACAGTGTAGCTTAGTGCTAGCCACAAAGGCACGAAGATCATCCATGCGAGGAAATTCATCCGCGCGAGACCAGCGCCAGCAATGAGGACGAGTGTGATGGCGGCGAAGACAAACTGAAAGTACACCATGGTGCTCATAGGGTACGCAGCTGTGAGTTTCGCAGTCGGAAGAACAGCTTGTTCAAGCTCATAATTCATTCCAAATGCGGTGCCTGGCACACCAACGAACGGCAGCATTTGCTCACCGAACGCTGCTTTGTATGCGAACAGGACCCAGCATACCATAACCATGGCGAATGCATACAGCGCCATAAAGGCCGAGTTAACCGCCCACTTCTTCTTAACCAGTCCGGCATACATGATCATTAGGCCGGGAACGGATTGCAGGCCGACTAGGGTCGCGGCTGTCAACTGCCATGCGTTGTCGCCATTGTTGAGCCATGTTGGAGCGACTAGCGTATCGGCGTCCCAGCGCGCATTAAGGCGTACAGCTGACATGGCTGGGTGTGTTCGGAGAGGAGGAAGAGCAAGGAAAATCTGAGAAGTGAGATGACAAGGTGGGCGAGTGCCGGAGCAGCTTATAAACCAAAGACTGAAAGCCGCCGAATACGTCGCAGAACAGAGCGAGGTGGTGTAGTCGAAGCAGCATCGCGTGCTACTAGGGATCGCGTACCAATTTCAACATGTCGACAGCCCGCCCCGTGTAGGAAGCGAGAAGGGCTCCGCAAGTTCAACTCTCACCCGCTTCGCACGCCTTCCGCAAGCAGGTCCGATGCATCGATCTTGTCATAGCGACGAGTCAAAGGCACCTTATCATGGAGCCACCCACAAGGGCAATCCTATCATATCCTAGGGTGTTCTGGTGCTCGAACCACAGGTCGAGAACTAACGATTTCAGTAAATAGCCTGTCGACAAGATCATTCGTTGTTCAAGCTTATCATGTTCAATGCGTCCTTATCTCGAACGCGAACGCATATAGTGAACTATATCAAGATCCCCCACACCTCATTTGAAGTTGAACAGGGGGTACATTGAATGCTGAAGTGCCCCACAGCCAATGGAGTACGAGCTTCTTATCTTGCGTTAGAGCTTCTTTATTCGAGCTTGGCGAGGCTTGGTATGGCTCAACCCGTGTCATGGTTTTGATTGGTCGAGAGTACACGTGGCGTTCAAGTGCTACCGAACATCACCTGTTCAACTCCAGTACACCTCTTATGTGCTGATAAGGAATTTGATCATCATGACAACCAGACACGGGCGAAACCATGTCGCGATCCAATTTGCGGCGGGCACTCCGACACCATGAACGTTAAATTATTCTGGCACTCAATGGCTTGAATGCATCTTTCGGGGGAAGGAGGCATGACTCAGATCCAACTCGCACGGTGAAGTATTAACAGCAAGCTCACATTTGACAGTTCTGCTGGCGGAAAACCCTCATCCGCGAAATAGTTCAATTACCTGTCACACGTCAGGAAAACCACCTCTGCAACACGTAAAACCCACCAATACTGCACGCACTTTCCAACTCTGATAAGTTCCTCATACTAACCCAAATTAGGAAAGTGGACTACAGTACTGTAGAGTAGTACTTTGACCGACCCAGCAATGTGGTTGATTTCCCACCTTTTTCGCCTCGCTTCAACCCGAAGGCTTTGCGTGACTTCTGAGTGGACACTAGGGTCTGAAATCATGCATACCCCATGGTCTTCGAACGATAAGGTACATGTAACGGTTTGATATAGTTCATCTTCGACAAAACATATACACCAATCCTACATACATTACTCAACCCTGTCGACTGGATCCTGGATGGCCTACAGCACAGTAACTCACTGTGGCAGAACAAAACATGCTGTGTACGTACACATTGTACAGCAGACGTCTCATCTACAGCACTGTACTACTTCCAGTATGTCTTCCTCAAAAACCTCATCTTACGAGCTGTCCGTTCTCTCTGCCTGCGCACTCGACTACATACCTACAAGTACTACTCAGTCATGCTTAATAGCTACTAGTGGTACTAGCATACGACCACCTCCCACGCCGAACGAATATTACACGTACGAGCACACCATCAGAGATCGTGGACCATCCAAGACCCACGGGATACAGCTGACCAATACAGCCACTGTAAGATAGGTGCCCAGCATCTTCTACATGTATTCAGCCGTACGTAGTGGGCGGTACAATCTCGTGTTCCTGATTGACCTGATGTACATGATCAACAATGGTATGTAAACGGTACAATACAGCACCATACTATACTATACTCGGACAATCCATGCGAGACTACCATACAGTACGGCAGCTCGCACTACAGTATATGTATACATGTATAGTACTGCGATGCAGAGTTTCTTATCATAGGTACGCGAGTTTGATCAAAATCAAGCCCCTCAAGCCACTACATAGGTACATATACGTATGTACTGTACATGTACCTCAATGTACCTACCTATGTTGAACACACATCCAAAGGGCACGTACATTCCTTACCTATGTACTCTAGTTACAACAGCACCTTCCCCTAAAATAAGGTACAGACGCTATGAATACCTAGTACCTACATAGTAAGTACATACATACATACATACATACATACATACATACATACATACATACATACATACATACGTACATACATTAAGATGTCCTGCTATTTCCTCCACCCAAGTACACATGTAATCTAAACACTGAATCGTGTAAACTATACTTAACGCAGACACAGACATGTATGTTAACTCGCAAGACTTGTGTGTCCTCGAGTCATGTACATGTAGTATAGTGTGTATGTCGCACTTGTAAAGCGACAACCACTTCATCCCAGTGATACGAGGTTCAGTAATAAAACTGCCCACTCCCACCCGTCTTACTGTATCTACTCGGGTGCAGAAGCGATGGATTTTTCCTTGACTTCAAGAGAGAGAAATTCCAACACTCTTTGAGGCAAGTCGTTGCACGTACTCTCTGTGCGATAGCTCCTCCAGAAAGGACAAAAGACGGAAGCCTGATGGGAAGAAGTAGAGCAGCCGGAACGAAAACGGAAAGTGGTGTTTACGCTTCGGGAGATGCGCAGAGATCTTGCAGGAGAACTGCTGTAGTCGTAGAGGGGGAAATGGCTCAATTCGTGTATCACAACCAGTGCGTAGTTGTCGAAGTCAGTGAAGTACATACAGAACATTACTGTCAGCTTCTGGTGCCATGAAAAGTTGCGCCAAAACACGTGAATTGAACTTGGGATGCCTCTACATTTGATCCACAGTTTTTGATATCCCATCTCTGAAATAAAACTCCCGCGCGAACGACAAGAAACCGTTATCTCAACAGGAATCAAGACTTCGTGACTGCAGATTGTTCTCGATGTTCAATGTTACCATGCTTCGCGGACCATCCTACCTCTCCCTTACTGTCTTGTATCCCGGAAAATTCTAAAATCCTTGTTAGCTAGGCACGACAAAGCATGATGGAGGAGCCACTTACGATCGACTCTTGTGTGTTTGAACTTCCTTGCTGGCACTCGGTTCTCGAACATCAGATCGATTTCTCCAAAGGAGCGATCCTTGGTCTCTGGAAGACGGAACCAACACCAGATATTGCAGAGCAGATTGGTTCCGGCGTAGAAGAGGGCAGTTTTAGCTCCCCAGTTCCAGGCTGTAACAATCGTTAGTCTGTAAACAGTATTGAACCAAGTCAAGACTTACAATCAGCAGCAATCATGCGAGGGGTCACCGAGTTGGAGAAGATACCCGTGAGATTGTACACGAATCTTCCGATCACAACAGTCTTGTATCTCAGTCTTCCTGATGGTGTTTCTGCGACGATGGGATAACAAGCAGGTCCGATGGTGATCATATTGCATAGGGTTGAGATGACCAGCAAGATACCAACAGCCAACTGGGACGAAGTAGACTTGGACCACCCGAGGCCACCAATTGCGATGAGACAGAAGAACATGAATGTCAGACCTCCCATGTAGATGGTTGATCTGCCAAGGTGCGGGAATAGAAACCAACAGCAGATGCCGCCGATGATATAGCAGGCGGAAAGGGAGATGTTGACGTCGAACGCTTTGAGTTCACTGAAGCCGGCGGCTTCAAGGAACACGACTGAAAAGCCAAGCACTGCGTTTCCGCAGAGGATCTGTGCTGCCCAGACGACGCAGTTCTATGAGAAATTCAAGTCAGTAGGTAATTCCACCCGAGGGCATTTCCACATACAATTTCAGTGCGACGCAAATTTGTTCCCCTGAAACACTCCAAGAAGGTGGCGTCACCAGTCTCGGCCTTTTCAAGTTCTGTCGTGTACTTGATGTAGGCCAGAGTAGATTCTACCGACACCTCCTTATCTGGTGTGTCTTGTCTGAGGCGCTGTAAGCTCTTTCGGGCCTGATCGAAATTACCTCGACGCACTGCGTTCCAAGGAGACTCCGGGGCGAGGTAAGCGCCAATGATCAGGGGGATGGGCCAAACAAATTGGCATGCAAAGGGCAACCTCCAGCCGAGGTCACCACTAACGTTAACAACGGCTCGTACGACGCCAGATGAGAGGAGGATACCCATACCCCAACACATGCAGA
The DNA here is from genome assembly GCA_022813445.1 of Neophaeococcomyces aloes. Classification (NCBI taxonomy): domain Eukaryota; kingdom Fungi; phylum Ascomycota; class Eurotiomycetes; order Chaetothyriales; genus Neophaeococcomyces; species Neophaeococcomyces aloes. Next base: position 155,583 of record JAKLMK010000027.1, on the reverse strand, counting down.
CGTAAGCGGTCACGTATGGACGAAGGATTGTGGGAACGACTTCGGATGCATATGTCGTCGAAAGTGTCTAGTTTGTGATCAGCATGGTCCTCTTTACAATATCGTCCACCACTAACCTGGAAGACACCCCAAGGTATACCACACATGACTTCACCAAAAGCCAGAACCCCCAGAGAAGGCGCGAAGACGGGGATAAAGAGAACGACGAGCAGCCAGGCCATGAAGGCCATCATGGTAGGTCTGCAGCCAAATCTATCTTGGGTGTAAGAGTTGATCAAGAGGCCTATCAACTGGCCCACGACGGCACAGTTTGACAGGCCAGACTGCCAACTTGCAGGAATGGTCTTTTGTCCTGTCTTGGAGCTCTCGACACCGAATCTGTTTACAAATTGGGATTGACCATAGAAGGAATTTATCTAGAGCACCTGGATCAGTATGTGTATTGTGTATGTCGGTGGCATAGCAGGGAGAGGTCTTACAATGACTAGATCATATCCTTCCATGACGAGACTGGTGGACAGGAACATGGCCCAGAAGACAGCCTTTTTGTACTTGGACAAGGCCTGGCGAATGGTGAGCTGGTGGTCAGCGGCATCGCTCTCTTGTGCTTGGCGGATCAGTTCGGCAGTTTCATGATGCTCGGTGTCCGTGATGTGGCGCTCAACTGCGGTCGAGACGACCTTTTCTGTCTCCATGATAACTGCGTTGAAGTGGTGAAGGTAAAGTTACAGAAGTCTCGTTTTGAGGCGGAGTGTCCGACAGCGAAGACAGCGAGTGAAGGGCAGTGAGTGATGATCATATGTATAGTCAAGCCAACACCTTCGACTTCCATGCTCCCCAGCTTCTTGCATCAAACCTTGAGCAGATCCAGGCAGGTTTGTGGAGGCAATTCGCGGGGAGGTTGTAGTGACCCCCATCGGAGGATGTGACACCAGTGTCTTCCATCCACCCAACTTGGCGATCAAATGATCGTTACTATTCCTTGTTAGTCCATGCTCGACTAGTACCAATCTGGACCCAGCTTTTATCCTAATCCAAATAATAACCCGAAAGCTGGGGTACTGATTTGTCGAGGACCATTGAAATTATCCGGTACTGCGCTCAGAGATCTGACTGCCACCGATCAACACACTTCTGTATTCTGTGGGGTATTTCTCCGAAACCCTCGATGTTACAGGCAATTGAGGTGCAGATTTGATCGTACAGTACCATGTTCTTGATTCAAGTCTCGTAGTCAGCAACCTCGCAGTCCATCATGATGAGCTCAAGCCACTTGCCACCTTCTCCCCGATTACCAGTTTGGAACCCTTCTTCCCAGTTGCAGGTGCGAGCGGGACAAGCATTAAAAATGGTTAGCGCCGTCCCGCGTGGTTTGATGCTCCGAAGCAATCCTTGCCCACTCCGATGGGGGGAAACCCCGACCAACGATAGGATGATCCCCCGGCGGGTTATCCAATCAGCGAGGGTCTTTGTCCTTCCGCTCTGCTCGTCCATCCACTGAGCAGTACAATACGAGGTTGGAGTGTGGTTGTCGCTGAGAGATTAGGCTAAGAACAATCTCTCGCTTACCTTAGTTGTGTGCATATTATCCTCATCTGCAGCGAGAATGACCGCGGGGGAAAAGATGGTGTAGAAGTTGTATTTGTTTATTGTTTCTTTGGTAAAAACATCCAGCTACTGTAGTATGGCGTACCCTCAGGAGACCTTCACTCGAACATCGCTGACTTCAGGATCTCTGATTCATCGAAGACGTGAAACCGCCTCATGCAATACTCTTCTCTATCAACTCCACGTACTGAAAGATACAGGTAGATACGATGCCTTCAAGCTGCAATGGCATCCTTCCTACGACGATGCACCGAATGTCTGGCCCATCCCAAACCATCTTTTTTGGTACTGCTGTGCTCTCCCCACTGCAACGAATACTATCTGATCTTACTTATGCAGGGACTCAGATATTGGCAAATGGATCGAAGGAGCATGCTATTTTCTCGAAAGCCATGCGAACACTGAGGTCTCCTCGGCGGTGAATGAGCTAACTCAAATGATCGCCTCTGCTCAGCAACCAGACGGGTATCTAAACATTCACTATACCGTTGTGCAGCCCGGGAAACGGTTCACGAATATTCGCGACTTTCACGAGCTTTACAATGCCGGTCATCTTATTGAGGGAGCTCTGGCCCATAACAAGCTTTACCAAAACAACGACCTACTTGGGCCCATGCTCAAGTACGTGGATCTGATCTGCCGTACATTCGGCCCCAATGATGGTCAAATACCAGGCTATCCAGGTCATCCGGAGATTGAGCTTGCTCTTCTTCGATTGTACCAGCGTACAAAAGACCCAAAACACCTCGAGCTTGCTAAGTACTTTCTAATGGAAAGAGGCAAGCTCAACGCGAAGGGCGAACACTATTATCGTGTTGAAGCCAAGGCACGCGGGGAAGAACCTCACCACAGGATGCCGTACTGGGGAGAAGCTGACGCTCTCTGGTACTATCAAGCTCACCAGCCCATTATCGAACAACAGACCATCGAGGGACATTCCGTGCGCGCCATGTACCTCCTTACCGCAGTCGCCGACTTAGTACGCATGGAACCCACCACCACTGATGCACGATTGAAAGAAGCCGTCTACAGGCTATGGCACAACATGGTCGACTGCAAGATGTACGTAACGGGTGGAATTGGCGCAATGAAGCAATGGGAGGGATTCGGCCAAAACTACTTCCTCCCCCAAGGTACCGACGAAGGGGGCTGTTATGCGGAGACCTGCGCAGCAATAGGTGTCATGATGCTCGCCGAAAGAATCTTGCAATACAACTTGGACCGCCAGTTCAGTGATATCATGGAATTATGTCTCTACAACGCCGTGCTAACAGCCATGTCCCACGGCGGCACCAAATTCACCTACGTCAACCAGTTGGCGTCCAGCGACAAGGATCTATCGAAACGAGAAGAATGGTTCACATGCGCCTGCTGTCCACCCAACGTGCTCAGATTACTCGCACAGATAGGCGGCTATATATACACGGACAAGGAGGAACAAGAGCAAGTAAACGTCCATCTCTACATCCCCAGCGAGCACAAATTCACATCCGGCTCCCACCCAGCGACTCTCATTCAAAAGGGCACATGGCCATGGAACGGCCAGATCGATTTCGAGCTCCAAACCGCGTCAAAGCAAGTAACCCTAGCTCTCCGAATCCCCAGCTACGCAAACTCCTGGCAGGTAAGTCATCGCCCCAACCACCACCAAAACACCACAACCGCTCCATCCCAAATTCCCTAAACTAACCAATCCCAGCTCACGCCCGAACCACCAACCTCAACCCTCGAAAAAGGCTACCTCCTCCTCCCACCATCCTACACATCCACCAACCGCACCTTCACCCTCACCCTCCCCTTAACCCCGCGCCTCCTAACACCCCACCCGTATACAAACCAAGACACTCTAACCCTATCCCGCGGCCCAATAATCTACTGCGTCGAAGACACCGACAACCCCTGGGTAAGCGACCACTTCAAATCGCTGCACCTGGACCCAGCATGCAGCATCACCGAGAAACAGGTCCACAACGAAGAGACGGGGGACACGTACGTTGCGCTTAAGGTCGTCAATGGAGCGAGTCTGTTGAACACTACAGAAGAAAACTCGGAGGTGTTCGTGGGGAAGGAGGGGCCGGGACTGGATGCGGGAAAGTTGGACGAGGCTGTTAGGAACGCGGTTGTGGTGGAGGAGTTGGGGTTTGTGCCGTATTATTTTCGGGCGGAGAGGGGTGGGAAGGGGATGTGTAGGGTTGGGTTGAGGAGGTGGCGGAGATAGACTAGCTTATGTGCGCCTTTTATACACTCATGGAGAGACTGGTGGATGGATGGATGGATGACAGCCCAATGCACGCACGGGTGTATCGTAGAGCACGTACTTATATACGGTATATACGTACTTGTGTAGTTTTGGCCGGAAATCTATGTATCCACGATGAAGTACTTATCTCTCTTCGAAGTCTTCTGGTATAATATTAAACAGTGTGCTGTCTACGCAACACAATTTCCAACATATGTATATATACATACACACATACATACATATAACCATCACGTCACAGCATTACCATTACCATTACCATTCCCACTGCCACTACCACCCTCAACGTCAACCATCGCCGTAACCTTCTCCAACCGCCCAAAAACTCGAATCCAATACTCCGTCACACCCCGCCAACTCCTAAGCGTGCTCAACAATTTCTGTCCTTCGGCCAGCACTTTGCGCGGACCTTTAGGACCAAACAGGTCGCCGACACCAGTCATGTTGGCGTGCATGGTGTTGCCTTCGCGCACGAACTGTTGGACTAGTTCGTCGTCTGTGGGGCGGTCGATGAGGATGATGTCGCAGATGTCGGGGGAGGGTGAGGAGTGGTTGGAACTGGTAGTAACAGAAGTTGTTGGTGCGCGGGGTGGATGAGTTGGGTTTTTGGAAGGTGATAGTCTCTTTGTGGAGAATAGGCTGAGGGCCCAGAGGAGGAGGGTTGCGAATGCTACGGCTGTGGGTTCGTGGAAGCCGTTTATCGAGTATAGGCGGACGTGCCAGAAGACGACGCCGGCGTGGATAGCGGCTAGTCGAGCCTTGTATTGGTCTCGGAGGGCCCATCTTTGGATCAGACGACGGTGTTCTTCGGCCTTTGCGGGTGATACGGCTGGGAACAGCTCGGTTGCGTCTTTGCCGGTACGGATGAGATGCAGGGAAAACAGGATGATGTGGCGCATGGGGCCAAGGAGTACGACTCGTGCCGAATGCAGGTGGAGGACGGTTGGGTGTTCCATACCGCAAGCTGCTCCGATCGCTTCGTTAGCCCTCCAATGCAATATGTCTAGGCAGTCACAGGCTGAATTTCTCCATCTATTGAATAGTGGTACTGAAGGTGGCCAGACTGGGCCGCTTGGCTCAATATCGCGGCTCGCTTGCTTTTGCGCTGAAGGCTCAAGACTCGACAGGCTCTGAGTAACAGTTGCGCTTACCTCCCACGTGCGGTGTATCAAGCCATGAATCAGTAAGATGCAACTGAATTCTCCTAGGTTCGGGGGTAGTCGTTTGTCTATGTAAAGGTTCTGCAGCGCCTCGAGCAAGGTAGGTGTGTTGATGGTGCCACACGCCGTCAGACGTTTCCAGTCGGATAAGATCTTAGCAGACCACTGGCTTTCAGAACAAGGCAATTGCATCGCTGTGGCGTGATCAAGGCTCAGATGCGGTGGCTGCTGGAAATGGAATGCCCACATACAGTCCAGCATCCAAATGCAAAACCCGGTCCGGATCCATTCTTCCTTCTTGATCCAAGCTAACCACTCTGCCGTATCAGGATCGTCGGCCGGATCAGGAGCACTTACCCTTTCTTGCAAAGCCCATGTGTCGCGACAGATTTTGGTTGCCTGATGAAGTGATCCTGACGCTGACGCATGAAGAGAATTCAGTTGTGTATACCCAGCACCAACAGTGTGCAAGAGATGTACTTGCGCAAGAACTAGTGAGTTTTCTCGTGGCCATTCCTTCTGTTCTTTTTCGACAATGAGGTATCTCCTGACAGTCTCGTGCATTGAGAGCGTGAAAATCTCTGTCTCCTCACCGTCGACGAAACAGCTGCCCACAGCCATCATGGCTAAGAGAAGTGCACAATGGCTTGATTCTGTTCTGAATGTTGGGAAATGGAGAAACGGTATTGTCTGGTCAAAGTGAGCAAAATAGTTGAAGAGCAGCCCTTCCAAGGCTTGTTTCGAAGGGAGCTCTGCTAGCAGAAATGGCTTGAACGTCGTCGTTCTCAGACATATCTGATGGCACAGAGCACATATTTGTGCGTACAATTCGTCCGAAAGCATCAACCTAGACACCGGGCACGTTGTGATGGGGCCATGGTATTCTAGTGAAAAGTCGGGGTCTGCAGCGTGCTCGAGACGTCTTGGTTTTACAACGATTTTACGACGCTTAGCTTTCGGAAGTCTTCCAGCATCTCCATCAACATAATACTCACCACTAGCTACAGTAGACCTATTGGACGCGATGGATGCACTGACAATAGGCGAGGCTTGCTGGAAGTTCGATCTCTCATCTGACACCTGAGGTAGTCCTTGTCGAGCAGCAATGTCCGTGGACAAACCAGTTGTGGCATCAAGCTGCTGTGTAGGACTCACAAAATCAATGCTCGGTGAGAATGGAAAGTCATTCGAGAAGCAGGCGAATAGGTTATTGAAGTCGTCGTCATTGAAATTCGTGATATCCGACTGGAGCCAATTGATGGTCGATAGTGCGTTCGCCGTCCAATTTGCAGTTGATATCATCTCGTTTTCGCTAAGCGGAGCGTATGATCCAGCATTCTGAATGCTATAAGATGGCTGTTGCACAAAATCCTCGGCCGGTATATGATTCGATACGCTCTGAGCATATGGTGATGAATCGGCTATAGATTCCTGGTGCATCTGTCGTGGTACAGGAGAACCACCAGTGAATTCAAGTGATGGTTGTTCCAGTTGATGCTGTAGTACCCCTGAACAGGAAGGTCCACGCAGAGAATTGCTGTCTTGTTTATGCTGACTGGCTGAGTTTTCTCGAGTTGATCGATTTGTGGACACAGGGTAGACACACTGCAGCCTCTTCGTGCTACATCTCATACAAGGCACTGTGCCGGTACACCGAGTCTTCATCGAAGCACAGGATGAGCAGGCCCTTGCACCCTGCTTTAAAAGAGAAGTCCCGTTCAGTTGATGAGTTTGTTCATGTTTGTTGAGCGCGTCCTTGCGGTGGAAGTTCTTGGAGCACCTATCACAACGGAACTGCGGCTCTTTGTGAGAGTTCTCATGGCGCCTCAAATGCTCTTGTCGGCCAAAGGTTTTGTCGCAAAGAGAGCACTGATAGACTTCCATTTCTAAAGTGACTTATTCCACGGTTTGCGTTCAACAAGCCGTTCTGAGTTCGAACTCTAGGAAACCTTTCATGATGGTCAAGTGGAGGTTTGTACTCGTACGTTGACGTGTAGTTGCCGTCTATTGAGGGTCATGGTTGCAGATTTGAAAGTGTAAATGGCTTGGCCCAAGCATTAAAGCCAACGAAACAAAGACCTGGAATTTTGGCTCTCACATTCGGAACGGTCAGAAGACTGCACGCCAATAGATTCTGGTTATGGTATTTGACATCTCGAAATTCAAGCGGTCCTAGCATAACAACGAGCTCGTGAGCAAGTGTTGAACTTCTGAAAGCGTTGCGGTTCAACGTTGGCAAGAGTCCACGTGAGCTTGGAGCAGTGCTTCTGCGGTGGTAAAGTTTTCAGGGTTCCTACTCCTTACACCATCTCTGCACGTATATCTAGAATCACTTCCGCAAGCCATCTCCATCAGGTGCAAAAAGCTCGGGAAATTGCAAGGCCGTCGCGATTGCCCAAAGGCTGTGCTATGACTGGTGAATTGCCTGCTTATACCCATGCTAGTCCTCGGTTTTAACATGACCAACAGAGTGAGCGACACTGCCACTCACGTCCCGACGATTGGCAAGCCCGGAGGCCGCACAACCTCAATCAACCCCTGACGCCAAGCCCAGAACCACAAATCCCGTGCTCCCCCCTGAACTGCCCGCCAGATCAAGCCAGATCAAGCCAGATCAAGCCCCCAAACCCCCCGCCACAATGGAGGTCACAAAAAGCCTTTCGCTGCAGCTCTCCAGTGTGGCTGATATAAGCATCTTTTGTCTCCACTACCATCGACCAAATATGTGAAGATCGGGTCGTAGTTGCGTTGTGCAGCGCGATCTACAGTTCGATCCTACGGATCTGTCTTTCGTCCATGGCTGGCTGAAAGATGCCCGAAACTCGGATGCTTGTGAACGTCAGCATGATGCGGTACGTGCATGGCGTGATAAAAGCGTGCATTTTGAACGTACATATGTATGAATAAGTGGTCTTAACATTTTATGTAGAGACAGCACGGGCGCTCGTCATGTTAACTGCGCTTCTGCTTGGTTTGTCTCAGTACAGGTAGATATTGGGATTGGTATCAGGTCGATCAATTGAGGACCTCACTCTATCTACGTCTAGTAAAGCCCTCTTTGATAAACTTGAGATCGCTCTCCGTCTCATATCCAGCTGACATGTCCAGAGGATATATATACTCGAGGAATGATGGTTATATCAATTGGACATTTCCAGCATATCCAGTAGTCTATTCTCAAGATCTCCTAGATAGGTTCGATCTTCCACACCCTTCAAACCTCCAATCAACACACCCGCAGTTTGTAATCAATGCCAGTGCCATGCAAATGCTGTAGACAATACAAAAACGAAGTTCATGGACGCCGGAGGTACTATGCGCAAGAAAGTAAAGATCACATTGTGATTATTGTGACACCACGAACGTTGCCGTACCACTGTTGACAGCAACCTACATAAACGTTAGCAATGTACAGAAAGTGAAGAGAGTAGTTACGTACCGTGCAGCCGTTAGAGTTGCAACCGGTTGCACCGCAGTATTGACCATTCTGGTAGATACATTTGGCGGATAGGTCACCCTGGAGCTCAACTGTACCAGAGTAACTGGCAGAGGTTGTAGGCGAGTTCTGGAAAATGGAGAGCCAAGTTTTGCCATCTTTGTAGCCCACTCCAAAGTTGATTGGTGCCCAATTACCGATGTTTGATCCTGAAGAACCCCACTGACACCCATCCTGAGCGCTCGTGCCGATAGGGTTGAGGTAGTATTGAGCTGATGTTGCAGAACCTTGCCATGAGTAGTAGGTGGCAGCATCGGGATTTGCTAGTGATTCAGTCTGGCCTGGCTGAAGCTCGACCGGGATGGTCTCAGCTTCCGTTCCTGGGTAGTCGGTACGGCAGATGGCAACAACGCCGCCTGCGTTGTTTTGAGCCTGGACGCCTCCTGCTCCTGCAATACATAAACTCGAAGACAAGCTTGGGTTGGTCAAGTGAAGTTTTCCATTAGAGCATTGGATTCCACCGACGGATTGACCAGTAGATCCTTGGGATGTTGGCCATTGCGATTTTTGATAACCTGCCGGACATGCATATGAGCACATCATACCTTCAGAGCAAGACTGTCCTGATACACCAGTAACAATGTTCGAAATGGCGCTTCCGGCAAAGGTGACTGCTTGAAGGCCTGCCCATCCACCAAGTCCAAGGTAGTCGAGCGCGACTGCACCATAATCAGACGGAAAAGTGCTGCAATCGAGCTCACCGTTTGGGAATGCTGCGGTAACCCCGGTGCCGGTGCCGATGCTGGCGCTTCCGGTTGACGAGGCTTGCGAGCTCGATGCAACAGCTGAAGTCTTGGTGCTTGCGGCAGCTTTCGATGTGGCAGCGTTTGAGGTAGCAGCACCCCATGTACCGCCCCATGTGCCAGCTTTTGATGAGGACTTTTGGAAGAAGGCACCTGCCGATGCATCAGTGGAGGAGCCGGAACTGCTTGTCGAAGGAGTGGCCGATGTTGAAGCAGCAGCCGAAGTAGAGGAGGGAGCAGAGGACAAGGCGACAGCAGAAGACACAGCACTGGCAGAAGACATAGCGCCAGCGGAAGACGATGTCGAGCAAAGACCCGATGGCGCTCCGTCGGCCCATTTTAGCTGGTTTGATGCAACTCCTGAGCAGACTTCATCTACAGAGAGTGACTGGCCGTCAAGAACGAATGCATATGCTGTAGGGCCGGAAACCCAAGATGTTTCAGTCTGCGTTCGCTTGTTCATTTCGTGGAGATGACCATGTCGATGCTTATGGGGCTGTGCGAAAGCGACATTGGCGGCAGTCACCGCCGTCAAGGCGAGTTTGGATAGTTTCATAATGGTGTTGTTTGGTCTTTACCCGTATCTGTCAAAGATCGCAAGGCTCGTCGCAAAAAAGAATGACTTGGTAAATCTCGTATCAAAGCGGGAGGATCTAGAATCACAGAATAGTTAGACAAAGGAGCGACATTGGAAAATGAATGGACGGCCGCGGCCAGCGCTTGTTGCACCTTGGAGGTTGGGCAAGGACAAAGCCAGGACACAAAGGAAGTGCTAGTATTTCTGCATCGAACGTACAAAGATTCGGTATCATATGATCAGGATCGGAGTCTGTGCTGGAATGTGGTAATTTGTAGGTCGTATGTGGTCGTCAAGGCAAACGCTTTGCTTGTAGAACTGAAAGAGTGTAACTGCTGCTGGCCTGAAAGAGCGACGATAAGGAATGGAACGAGAGTTGAACTCTCTAACAACAAGACCAACGACGGCGAGGTAAACGGATTGTCTCAATGACGAAGATTGTGAACAGTATGGAAGTGCAGTTGTATTCAAGGGAGATACGAAAGGAGTAGCCACCAAAGTTAGGTTACCGCACTATGGACTAGGGCAACCACCACGCTAACACGTTACTGGTCAGCTTACAAGGCATCGGAGCCAAGATCAATTTCACCAGGCCTGAGCCAGGGCCGCTGCACCCCTCTCTAGCACCTGGTCGATCACCATTCAAGGCCTGCAAGAAATCCACCCAAACGGGAGCCGCCAGGCTTGCCCTTACTACAAAGACCGAATCTGGGCCCTAATAGGACAATGTCATCCACATGAATCATCCTGAAACGATTCACACTTGCAATAAGCCAACCACTCTCCATGGTTCGAAACTTTCTCCTTCTTCTTTTCTTCTCTTCTGCTATTACTGCTTTGTGCTTGACCGAAGCACAGTACAGTGCAACACAAGATTGTAAGCACGTTAGAGAGGGTATCACAGTGCCTGGAAAAGCTATTGGTGGAGTACGACTGCTTCAGATGAGCTCGTAGTGTCTTCGTCCGTCGCACTCTATATTATGTTATCTACCAACCATATTTGTGTTTAAGCAAGATCCCGATCTGCTTGTCATCCCTTGCTCATCTCACAGATGACGACGACGACGAAATTGATCCACTACCTACCTTGTGCTCCATGTTTGCAAATAATGTCCCGCTCCCACAGAAAGTATACAAATGGACACTCGGAGAATTCTGATAATCAACATTCACCAGCACAGATGATCTTGGCAGGATTCGTACATACTACTGTATATTGTATCTCTTCAATGACTGGATCTGATCGTGGTCAGTGTGTTCCCATGGTACTTAGGCCCTGCCACACACTGGTATGGCGCACCGTGGAGGTGCTAGTGGGGAGACAAGTTACAAATATCCTGCAATACAAGAACATCCAAGCCAGCATACTGCATTGCCAGTTGTGTGACCAAGGAACAAGGTGTAGCTTTTAGGTAATCCACCCTCAACAACTACCATCCATGTCCTTTCTTGACCCCAGTTGATCGTAGTCCCAGAACTGTTCCTAGCATGCCTTTCGGAGGGTGGCTGCCTTTTAGTCCGAATCCGAATTGAGAACCCGAGCATAGCCTTGTGGACCAATGAGACATGGAGAGCATTTAAGCCCACCTGCCACTCTCTGTAGCTATCTGTTCGGTTCTCAACCAGGGTGAAGCCTTGGTCTGGTTCTAAACTCTGCATTTGACAAGTACTCTTCAATTGTAACCTTGTGATTGCTGCAAATACGCGACTCGGTGTTTGCTTGCATAGAACACACTTTGCACATGGACTCCAGATATCATTTAACATGTGCAGACGTGTACACTTAAAATTGGCAAGCCACAAGCGCGTCAGGGTATTTTCCGTGACTCCATCACGAGACTTGAAGAGCAGTTGAAGATGACGAAGTTAATGATCAAAGTCCCCATGTCTTGCGACGACAAGGCTCATTGTGGCACGGCCCCACTCTATCTGTCGAGCTGTCACCAAAACCTTGCTCTTGGGAGGTGCTGCTGTTGTAGCAACCTAACAAGAAGTCTAGAAACCAATCTCGACTCCAACACCTAACCTGTGCCGTTGAGGAGCTTCACAAGCTATCGTTGTAAGTCTTTGACCTTCGATGTGAACACTGCAGACCCATTCGGATGGTATACGTGCTCCTGCTGTCATCTTTAACGCTGCCATCACTTGCTCCGAACATTCCAGATTTTCAGCTCGAACATTCTGGTACGGACACACTGCAGTAGTAATATTCACCAGTTTGTGTTTTGCTCAGTGATGCGGCATTAATCTTGTCGTGAAACAGTCAATTATATGGTCGTCAAGCGGTCTGCTGTAAAGCTTGGTTCCGGACAGCGAAATCTGTTCCTCGTTCCCTATATGGTATGGATGTAGTCATTGGGGTTTGTCATACAGTAGTGACTAGAGACCCGATGTGCTTACTTCTTCTGGTAGCTGATGGGTGCAATGACCAGGACTACAACTAAACTTGCCACCATGAGAGCACCAGCAACCAGAGCGACAAAGGCGACGCTCCCACGGCTAGCGGGAAACTTGCCACGGATAATCCAATGCTGAGCTTCAAAGTATCGGTGAAACCCCACGAACAGGACGATAATGGATATTCCGATGAACGTTGCGCCCAGTGGTTTCCCAACGTGTCTCAACCTCGCAGCAGCTCGCTCGTCGAAAGCCGCGACGCCAATAGTCGGGTCTGAAGGACTGAGTGAACTCGTAAACAGAAATTGGTCGAAGAGAGTGTTTGCTGACGTTACGGGGAGTGCTGGAGCGGTCGAGGCGACAAGCTGTTGCAACAGTGGAAGAAGTTCCGGAGGGAGTCCATGGCCCAGGAGAGGAGAAAGTGGTAGAGCTTGAGCTTGAGAACGTGCATAAGTTGCGTTCTGGTTGCTACTCTGAATGCTTGTGTTCAAGCGGAAGAGCTGTGTGACCGCAATTCCAATACTGGCGAAACCAAGACTTGTCCGCAACCAGGCGAGAAAAGTGCGCTCCAGTGCTAGATGATCTCTTGCAACGGATCCCTTGTTGTCCAGAGTAACCGAACCATACTTTTTTGCGATTTTCTTGTACCAAGATAATTTCTCCTCTTCCGTCTGGATCGAACTGTTCGGCTTTGCAGTCGACGAAGTGGCTTGAGAGGACGATGACTGGTCAGTCGTGTTGTAGATCCTGTTAACATGGCTGTCAGATTGCCTTATCAGAGTAGCTTCCTCGCCATCACCTGAGCGTTGACTTTTGGACATGGATGGTTTGTCCGCAGTATCGCCTGAAAACTGAATAACCGTCGAACGGTCGATGGTTTTTTGGTAAAAAGAGCCAGATCGGTCACTTTGATTGGGAATAGGTTCGGGAGTCGAGGAAAGATGGGAAATTTCAGCACTTTGGGAGCCTTCACTGTGAGCATCGATTTGTCCCTCCATGGTGCGGGCCACAGCAGTTTAGCTCTTATGGCGATTTAGGTACGAGTAGCGACGAGCCGAAACCGTTGTCATCGTTTATTGATACGAGTATTGGTGTAGGATTTTTGCATGTCGCCAAGTTGTCGAAAGCAACAGCCAGTCCTCTGAACTCTATCAATTACAACTGTGTGTTTACACGCGAGTTGTCATATCGAGATGGTATTGATACAGGAAGCATATATTGAGTTGTTCTGTTTGGAAGTTGTACGATGTAGCTGTGTATTGCATGGCGTCAACCACTGGAACTGCCTCGCTTCACTTTTAGCGCCATCGCGGGAGCTTAATGGTCCCGCATGCAGATCTTGAATTTAGCCTCCAAAGGACTTTGACCTTAGTCGTGCTGTATTCTGGCGGACAATATTAAGTTGTTAGCTCTGTCTTGCTCTCACGATTTACAGTAGTGCATATACCTCTATTCTCCTCGTTTTGTCATGGCGTTTGCTCCAGAGCAACCTGTCTCTGCACCGTTCACCCAGCTTTCTTCTAAAGACCATCCCTCGTGTAGCATACCACGCCTCGTACCTCGTCAATCGCGCAAGCCATCAAATCCTTCAACGGAGCCACCTCCTTCGACCCCCCCACTCCCAGATCCGCCTGCGACCGACACTTTATCTCCAACCATTCCGGCAAGGAGAGTGCTTTCTGACCAAGATCACGAGAAGTTTTTAGAATCATCCACGAATCGACTTATACAGGCATGGATTTTCGGCCTCTGCGATTGTGTTCAAGGCAAGCCAGTATCGATTGTCAAAACCAAGACGTGGTCAAGAACTATTCAAACCATCGATGCTATATTGGATACCATTGAGTCTCTCCTTCAGATATATCCGGCGCTCGATACAGGCTCTAGATTTGGCAATCCCGCTTTCCGTGGCTTCCATCGAGCCTTGACAGAAACAGCCGCGTCGTCGCATGTAGATATGCTTGGACTTGCACCAGACCTCGCACGAGAGATTGCTACATACTTACAGAATTGCTTCGGCTCGGAGGAGCGACTCGACTATGGTTCGGGTCATGAGCTGAACTTTGCTATGTGGTTGTTATGCCTCAATCGAGTCCGGTCATTGAACGAGTCAGACTCTCTTGTACTTGTCTTACATGTTTTCCCACGATACTGGAACCTGATGCGAAAGATACAAAGTACTTACTATCTGGAGCCTGCTGGCAGTCATGGTGTTTGGGGGCTAGATGATTATCAATTCCTGCCATTCCTGTTTGGAGCTAGTCAGCTAGTGGCTCATCCATACATCACGCCTCGTTCAATTCACAACAACGTCATTCTCGACGAAGAAGGCGACGACTACTTGTACCTCAATCAGGTTCGTTGGGTCGACAGCGTCAAGACTGTGAAGGGCATCAGATGGCACAGTCCGATGCTTGACGACATATCGAGTGCAAAGAGCTGGCAAAAGGTTGAAGATGGCATGAAGAAGATGTTCGTCAAAGAAATACTCGGCAAGCTTCCTATCATGCAACACTTCCTCTTCGGCTCTTTGATACCGGCAGACGAAGGCATGGGCCAGCTTGATGCTGAAACCCTTCGATTACAGGCAGAAAGAATGCGCCATGTACAGGAGCAGGGTCATGAGCCAGATTATTGGGGTGATTGCTGCGGCATTAAAGTCCCAAGTACCGTTGCTGCTGGAGCAGAGATGCGTAAGCGAATGGGCACAGGCGGAGGACTACGGCCTATTCCATTCGATTGAATACCTTCCCAATTTAGCGTCGACTACACCCGTTGCATGATCAAGGGTTGTCCTATCAGATCCTTATGACAATTGAGCAAGCTTTTCCATTGAAATATCAAGGGCCCACAAAAACAACCTCCAAGGTAAGATATCCGAACCATTGTATGCAGACATTTGTTTCTGATCTGGCAGTGCTCGCGACCTCATTGAAGTTCAAATACTTTGCCAATACTGCCGCTCTCGTACTGATTGAAGACAGTTCCTATGACGGTCGCATGAATAACGTTGAAGCTCAAGCTGCTCAGCATCATTACATGGATTTTTACTATGTGCCACAAGATGTTTTCATGCTAAAATTTAGCTGTTGTGTATGAGCCACCTTCACTCTGGCAGCCACTTGGGAAGCTACATGCGATGAGAACGAAGTCTCTAGCATACTGTTCGCCGGAGAGGACAAGTCGAAGTCTCAGCTGCCGATCCCACTGTAATCCCATAGTCAATGTTCTTGGGGTTCATGGCCGTTCATATAAGCTGGAAACGCTAATGCACGAGCTTCGTGGTGGATGCGAAACTCGGCGAGCTAAATTATAGCACAAACTTTTCCATCCTCAAGAACATCGTAAAAGAACACTCTATACTAGATATTACCCTAGACAATGATAATTCTTATGTACCATCTTCAATTTTTTTTTCAATGACTAGTCCAAGTTCTACGCATCGCTCATAAGACAACATGGCTGCAACAACTTGAAAATTGCTTGGTTTGGCCTTGGCTCTTGGATGCGAATCAAACTTCTTCATTTGAGGGGACCGCTTCATCGTCCACTTCCACATCACAAGGGCTCCAAGTACGGTATTGATGGGTGTAGTACTCGCTGTTGTCCTCAAAATACTGCCACTGCTGTTTGTTGTCTTTCATTCCTGCTTTTGTGTTTTTGAGGCTTCTTCTGTTGACATTTCCTGCCATTGCATTTAGCCTTCTAGTTATAGTACTTTGCGCGCTCTCCTTCTACTTGAGGAGCTTACATCGTACGATTGACGCGGCCGAGCGATCAGAAACATCCCTGACCTGGACAATTCTCTCCTCCTGTTCGTCCTGTTCCCAGAACCGTGCTCAGCCCGACAGTGCCATTTCGAGTTAAGGATCAAGAACACTTTGAAGACAGTTGACTGGTCTGCATGCTAGAAGGAGTCCTGGGAATCCGAAAGAGCAGTGTTTTAGGCGCTACGTGATCGTAAAACCTTTGGAGGGGGAAAGTTGTTGGTCGAGGCTACACGTTACGGTCTTTCCAACGTACAGGCAGATCGAGCACAAAAGCTTCAGCACGCTTGCTGAACTAGAGTGCTGTCGCAGAACTTGCTGGCCAAAGCAGGTTTTGAAAGAGCTAGCGTCATGTATAAGGAGAAGTGACAGATTGCGGGAGGTTCTCATAAGGGACCGATGCCTTAAGTTGATAAGAGAACAAAGGAATACTGAAACATTGATCACATTCCTGGCTAGAATTGCAGACGATTTACCACGGAGTATAGGTGCTCCTGCTGAGGAGATATCGATACTGTTTGGCAACAATTATCTTGATTGCAGACAAGTTACCTACAGCATCCTCATCGCCTTTGAAGGATTGGCTTCTGCAAATATAAATCAATCGAAACAGTGGTGGCCGCGTTATCATCGATCAACAGCTCAGTTTCGGATAAGAATCGAACTATTGCCTGTGCATACCGAGACTGGAGTTGCCCTGTCTTTCACATTCCTCGGTCGGCTCGATCCCATCACCATCATAACAATCTGGCTCGGTTTCATGCTTGCCCATACGTTGCTATTGAAGGTGAGAATTAGCACTCTGCTTTCATTTTTCCTCCATGTTTACTTTGGAGTGTTACTTGACAAAACTACTTGACTTCACATCATTTTCCTGTGTGGATCTGGCGCCTTGACCACTCACAGCTGCACTGATCGGGTGCGGACCAGTGTGCATCCCTCTTCTACATCTTGAAAGACCAGTCTTTGAGCCGCGGAACTAACTAACAACAATGCAGCACTCGACGCATCACGGCTATAATCTCTATACACCGTTACAGCCTGTTGAGCCAGTACCCAACTGGGCTCTGAACAATAGACTGACAACCTCACACAAGGGGGTTATGGAAATTGGAGGACTATTGAGCGGAAATGCCAGGCACACTACAAACGCAGAAGCTCAGCTGAGACATCATATGCAACAGGGCATGACGTTGAACAACCATTACGCCATGACACACAATGGTGGTATAAACAGCTCGATTAACCACTATGGCATGGGCCAGCCTGTGGATTACATGCAGATGAATCATGCACTTCGTCCACAAATCGTGCCAAACACGAGAATGAGCCCCGGCAGCGGCAACAATACAGGTCTGGACGTGGAAGCAAGCAGTCCCAAGCCCAAAGCTGAAGCAGCTGCCAAGAGTTTTGCTTGCAGTTCCTGCTCCAAAGCTTTTGCAAGAAAGAGCGATCTGGCCCGTCACGGTAGGTCAAATACGCCTTTGAACAGCATTCCGGCTAACAATTGGTCCAGAACGTATTCACACTGGCGATAGGCCGCACAAATGTGATTATCCAGGGTGCGGTAAGGAGTTCATTCAGAGATCAGCCTTGACAGTCCATTCGAGAGTTCATACTGGGGAAAAGCCACACCAGTGTGAGAGTTGCAGAAAAGTAGGATTCCATGAATCGGCTTTGTCCATTAGGGCTAACATTCTGTCAGGCTTTCAGCGATTCGAGTTCTTTAGCACGGCATCGAAGGATACACCTCGGTACACGACCTTACAAATGTCCTTACGCAAATTGTCAGAAGACGTTCACTCGCCGGACCACCTTGACCAGACACCAGAACCACCACACTGGCTCTCTTGAGCAGGCTGCGGCCGAGCCAAACATGAGACTGTCTCGTTCAGCAGACGGCAGCTTCTCGGACGCCCAATCATCACGAACGTCAACATCCTCACCTGGAGAACAGCCGCCATTACACATGGACAAGAAGATGCCACAGATACCGTTGCAAATGCATCGACAAACTCAAGAAATCTCGTACATGCAACACCATCATCCCCTGCTACCTCATCTTCGAACGGACTATTTACAGACTCGACATGATCTGTCAAGCATACAACCAATGACCAGCTTCACAAGCGCTCCTCAGCTCCCACTTCGATCGTCAGACACATCTGATCACTCGAATTTAGGGGCACCACAGCCACTAGAACCACCTCCGCATACCACAGGCGGTGGACATACATCCCCTCATATATCGAACATGAGCTGGGGCTCACCTGGTCATGGCAATCTACCTTCTCCAATCCCCATGGACTTTAGTAACTATCCAGATCCGAATCTAAATTTTAATGCAGGAATGTACTTTACAAATAACAGTTTACGGCGCCCACAAAGTACTGAACCTGAAGATTGGACTTTGCGAAATAACCGATACTCGAACAGCCACTTCAATCACCACATGCAGATGGCGGCTGACTGGACCAACATGCCAATTGCTGCTGAAATCAAGCAAGAGAGGGGAGCGTTTGCAGCATAGCACGAGGCAAGTGCACCTATCAAGCATGAACTTCGAGATGTCACAAATGAAATTTCTACATCCACCGCAGCCGCCGCAGAATCACCTACCAGCACAGATTCGCTTGCTGCGACTTGTTACCCGAACATTGACACCTCGAGCAATGATCAAAACCTTGCGCATTGACTTTCATTACTCTTTCATCATCAGAACTTTCGAAATCTATCGGCTTTCCATGTCATTGAATGCATAGCCGCGGCGTTACACCCAGGTTATCAACTTGCAACGCACGCCATTGCACTCCGTTTTTGAAATTGTTCAAGAAAGCATTGCGACTTCATAGGCAAGGGGAGGCCAGATGGTGGGATACACTGGACTGCTTGAAATGAGCGTACGGGAAAAATCTATTGGATTTAAGCGTGAGCTTTTGGGAACATGGACTGATAAGTCTGGATGGAGTTGTCTATTGCTATTTATGATGGGGATATGGTGGCACCTAAGGTAGAAGACCATATTTGAAAAGAGTACTATGACTGAGATGTCGGATTCCCTTTCCTCTCTCTTTCCATGCTTGCTTGAAATTCGCTGCTAATTAAATTTGGAACGAGGATTGGTGGTCCAGAACGGAAGATGAAGTTAGTGCTTTGGGGATGCGTTGCTCGTTGCAATTTAAGAATGCGAATTCCCTGACAAGTTCAGTTAGATATGTCTAGATCAGGAAACATACTGTCCTGAGAACAGTGCACGAATAAATCGCCGTAACGGTAGTAAGCAGAATCTCAAGTTGAGCACTGCAAGGGACATCAAGCAGCCCTGTGAGGTATGCGGAAAGAAGCAAAAGGGAGGCCGAGAGGAATGCTGGATGGCACCGGCAGAAGAGAGTCCGCCAAGCTGCGGAGTCAGATAAAGACATAACGTCCTTGTCCAAGTCGATATCTGGTGGATTCTCTTGTGGCTTTCCGATCCAGCGTTCTTCGTGGCCTCCCTTGTGGCGCTTGCCCACATTCACACAGGGCTGCATGTGGGTGGATAGCAACGACGAGTTTGGAAGGGATGGAAGCATTCCTCGGGTTCTGTGGGGTGAGAAATGCGGAGGAAGTAGTTAGCCCCTTCGTTTGTCAGGTGCCGGGAAAGTTAGCACTTGCTTGCGTGTACGCATGATATGAGCAGGCACTTTGGTCACATTTGTTCATGGAGCACGGCGGCAAAAGTCTGTGTCGTACGTCCTGTCTTGAGATGTATGTTAGCATGATGCCCTATGAAGTTCCTAGTTGTTCAGGGCGTTGGATGGCGAAGGGAGTCAGCAAAAAATTAGAGTATTTAAAGTTGCCATTTTTTGATCGTCATTGACAGATCTCGGTGTTAAAAATTGATCATCATTTCGAGGTTGGTGGTAGTGGTAAATAGAGGAACTTGACTTACCAAAAGTCGTTGATGTGGTGGCGTCCAAGCACAAGCATAGTGATGGCAGGAATTCAGAAGTGAGACAACAAAAGCAAAAGTAGGTGAGAAGAGGTTGGGCAAGCGTATGAACACGTGATTTGATCAGGGTGGAGAACTCCACATATGCATTTTGTGGTATCTTCATCACTGCATCGAAAGTATCATGAATCGGACACTGCTGAGAAGAGCGCTTAGTCGAAAAGACCACCGAAGCCTGGATTGATATTAGTATGTGAAGCATAATGGTTGAGAAGTGTGAGTGCGTACCTTCGTCCTCGGACTCCTCCTTCTCTTCCTCTTTCTCCTCCTCCTTAGCAGCGGGAGCATCGGCAGTCTCCTCGGCGGCCGCTGAAGTTGTAGGAGCAGCAGCAGCGTATGCGTCAGGGTTTGCGATGCGGTCCTTGAGCTCATCAATGGCCTCCCAGCTGTAATCAATCGGAATAGCAGCAGAGATAACCTTCTTGTAACCGTTGACCAGACTGTGGATAACGGATGGTAGGGTTGGGTAGTTGGCGGCGAGGGAGATAGAGGTGATGGTGGCGATGGCAGATGCAAAGGCCTTGAGGAGTTGCGATTCTTCGATGTCGAGAACGTCTGGGCTGAAAGCATTGCCTTCCTCGTAGACTTGCACAACCTTCATGCCGTATGTGAAGGGAGAGATGTTCAACATGTTCAAAAGAGTCGCCTCGGAAGCACCGACTTTAGCACCGGCTTCGACGAGCTTCAGGTCGGCCGTGATTTCGATGGTACCACGGGCAATCTTGGTTGGGACACCGAGGGCCTGGAAGAAGGAAGTCTTGCCAGGTTCCATACCAGTGTTTCCTGCAGGAATGAAGACATCGAGTGGTGCAACGGCACCAGCTCGAGCTGGGGCAGCGACTTTGTTGGATAGAATTTGGTCTCGGACGGTCTTGAGCTCGCCGTTGGTGAAGATGAATCCGACGTTGCCTACAACAAATTAGCATATGTTCCGACACTCTTCTCTGTCTTGTTTGCCTGCGCAAACGCACCCTTAACGTGAGGAAGAAGTCGCTCGTATTCAGGGAAATCGGTGATAAATCCCTTCAAGGCTCGGCGGACCATAGTATTCTTTCCCATAAGAACGACAGCATCACCTCGCAGGGTGTGTCGGATCTCGTGCATCTGTTGCGAAGAGACATTGTCGACGCTGACGATGAAAATGGACTTGTACTCGTCGAGCAAGCCCTTGAGCTTGTCAAAGTAGACTGCTTTGGTGCCGGATTTACCCCCCATGACTTCTTGAGGATGAAGTTAGGATGTTTAAGGGTAAATTGTGAATGTGATTAGATACGTTGATGTATGGTGGTTGCGCGACAAGATGCAAGATGGAACTACGCCCAACTTCGAGTGTGCGACTGATTGGGAGTCTTGGCATCTGCGATTCAGGCATTTATCATCTTCAGGCATAAATGCTTGGCAGCAGAGATTAATGATGAAGTATTGAAAGTCCCTCCTTAGACATAGAAGAAATCTCTACCTGATATTACGAATCCATTTACAAGGTCAGATTTGGGCAAAGTGCTGAACAGGTAGTTTCCGACTAATGACAGGTGTGCGTTTTCCAGCGCACAAACTTTGCTACATTGATCACGGAGAAAGATGTGTACTTCTTGCTGCTACAGGCACTTGCATCCAGTCCCTCTCTGCGCACGATGGGTCATGCATGAGCGTATGGCCTCGCGATGATGGTGATGAGTCTGAAGAGATCGAGGGGGAGATCGAAGATCGACCAGCGAAAAGATTAAAGCTCGAGGAGGGACAAAATGGTTCATTGCGGCGCCAAGAATCTGAGGCTTCTGAAGCGTCGATCGAGATCAAGACGGAAGGGCGGCAGAGGCAGAAAGGTGAACGGAGAAAACCAAAGATTCCTGATCTGACCCTCCCGCATGTCTCTCACCTTATTACAACATCAGATGGCAAGCATGCCATTGCGATCACTGCCGAAGACAAGGCAGTAAGGGTTTTCAACGTCTCCCGAAACGGTCGGCTACGACAGGTGTCGTCCAGACCGATGCCGAAGAAGTCTTGCGCTCTCACTCTTACTCGAGACCAGAAGACCATTCTGACGGCTGATAAGTTTGGAGACGTATACGCTCTTCCTCTACACCCCACACCGGACTACAAGCGTAAAGCAGGAATTATCGAGATCGAAACTGCGTTCAAACCATCGGCCTCTGCATTGACGGTACACACCAGAGGCAATCTTGAGGCTCTACGGCAGCAGCAAACATTGAAGCAGGTTAAGACGAAGAAGGAAGGTCCCGACTTCGAGCACAAATTACTCATAGGACATGTCTCGCTGCTCACAGACCTGGTGATCGCAGAAGCTGAGCTACAAGGAGGACAGCGACCTTTCATTCTTACTTCGGATCGAGATGAGCATATTCGAGTGTCAAGAGGCATACCTCAGACTCACATCATCCACAATTTCTGCCTTGGTCACACAGAGTTTGTTAGCAAATTGTGCGTCGTTCCATGGGCCAATGATATGCTAGTGGCAGGGAATGGCGAGCCGAGCTTGAGAGTCTACGACTGGCAGCGTGGAGTTGAAACACAGCGGATCGACTTGCGCGAAGGTTTCCATAATGAGATCGAGGCCTGCTTAACACCGGACCACTCAGTGGACAAACTTGCAGTATCCGGAATATGGCCAATATCATACGACGAGCGAAGTCATGGACTATTAGTGGCGTTAGAAGGGCTACCTTTGCTGCTCGTTTTCGCTCTTACTGAGTCAGAGCTGCGCCATGCCCAAACATTGAACCTTGCCGGAAATGTCTTGGATGTGGTTGGATTAAAGGAACAGCAGACGGTGGCTATCAGTATCGATAGCGTGCACAAGACTGGTTCGTTCAAACAACATCGTGATGAAGGTGAAACAGATGTGGGCCCTATTCAGACGTTCGCCATACAGCCTGTCAATCTGCATGCTATCGAAGCTGAGAGTTGGGGTATTCGGCTGGAAGAGAACACTAGTCCTGTTCCGTTTGAACTGGACAATGTTTCCATTGAGTCACTCTCTGATAGGCGCGAGGCAGCGGGATACAACCAAGACAGAGGCTATGAGAAAACTTACAGTGTGCTAGGAGAGTTTGTTTACGGGTTGGAGAACCTGAGAAAGCGAAGAGGTAAAGCTGCAGAAGAAGAGGATGAAGAAGAAGCAGCAGGAACGGTCGAAGAAGAACTTGAAGGAGTGCCAGAAACATTAGGACAGCGGGAATGAGGCTCACCAAGATATCTATACTCGTAGACCTCCTCAAACCCACCCCAATGCATATTCATGAAATGACGCCAGAATCTGGATAATTTCCCCACACCCACATCCCACCTCCAAGTTGACAATGCACGGCGCGTATCGCTTCAACGCAATGGATTGTTTTCGTATAGTAAGGATCTTCTGAGTTGTTATCCGATGCAAAATGTCGCAGAAATTTGCACCATTACAGAATGACCGGCTACTTCGCGCCGCTCGAGGTAAACTCTTCTATGTCTCGTCTGCCATCCTCTACTGACCGCCTCCAGGCCAAAACGTCGACCGGCCACCAATGTGGGTGATGCGACAAGGTGAGCGACCTCACCGACGGTCAGTCCTGACCTGCGTTGTCTCATTGACCTCCTGTGTTAACATGTACCTATTCTAGCCGGCCGATATCTTCCTGAATACCACGAAGCGAAAGGCAAACATGACTTTTTCGCATGTTGTCGCTCCCCAGAAATCGCGTCAACCCTGACTCTCCAGCCCATAGATCGCTACGCCGGCTTGGTTGACGCTGCCATAATATTCTCCGACATCCTTGTCATTCCGCAGGCGATGGGCATGGAAGTCCTTATGGTCGATGGGGTAGGACCACGATTTCCGAACCCTCTGCGATCACCACAGGACAAGCAGTACGTGGAGGTGTTGGCTAGGGATGTCGATGTCAATAAAGAGTTAGATTACGTTTACAAGGCTATTACACTCACACGGCAGAAGCTGAACGGAAGGGTACCACTGATTGGCTTCTGCGGTGCGCCGTGGACACTGCTCTGTTATATGGTCGAAGGCGGCGGAACCAAGTTGTTCAAAGAGTCGAAGACGTGGGCATACAAGTATGGTGAGGAGAGCAAAAAGCTACTGCAAAAGATATCTGAATTGTGTGTCGACCATCTGGTGTGTCAAGTCGAGGCCGGTGCACAAATGCTGCAGGTATTTGATTCTTGGGCAGGAGAGCTGTCGCCGAAGGGTTTCGAAGAGCTTGCATTACCGTATTTGAGATTCATTTCTAAGGAAACAAAACAGAAGCTGAGTGAGAAAGGGTTGGATGTCGTGCCGATGACGGTGTTTGCGAAGGGAAGTTGGTACGCCTTGGACCAGCTATGTGAGTCAGGATATGAAGTGGTGAGCTTGGATTGGTTGCATGATCCAGCTGAGGCTGCGGCAATTGCAAAAGGGAGGGTCACTTTGCAAGGAAATGCTGACCCAGGAGTGTTGTACGGAAGTCATGAATCAATCACGAAGGTGGTAGAAAACCTCGTGAAAGGTTTTGGAGGAGGAAAGGAAAGATGGATTGTAAATCTGGGTCACGGTATCACTCCCGGCGTGAATCCTGACGATCTCAAGTTCTTCTTCGAGGAGGTGGTGAGATGTACAAAATGACTGTCAGGCTACCAACAGACATTCCCAAGAAGCAGATTATAGATTTGTACAGATATCAATATTACTGTTCACCAATATCCTCATTCCTATATTCGTTGGTACATGTTGGTGAATCGTGTGGAAAGAATGTCACTTACCATAGCTCTGGCGTCCTGTCAATAAATTTCTTCATCAAAGCTTTACACTTCTCATCATCAAGCACCACAACATCGATTCCCCGTTGCTTCAAATACTCCTCGCCTCCAACAAAAGTCTTGTTCTCCGCTATCACTACTCGCGCAACCTTGTATAGAATGCAGGCTCCGGTACACATGTCGCAAGGTGAAAGTGAGGTGTACATTGTTGCACCTTCGTATGCTTTTGCTGGAAGTCGACCCGAGTTTTCGAGGGCTGATATCTCGGCCTATGGATGTCAGGCTGTCATGCCGCGTACGGCCAGTCTGATAGCATAACAAGAACGTCTCTTGTGGACTTACATGTAATGTTGCACTCCCCTTCTGCACTCGCATATTGTGTCCTCTACCTAGTATCGTTCCATCTTTAGCGACCAAACAAGCTCCTATGGGCACTCCGCCTTCGTTGAAGCCCGCTTCAGCCTCCTCTACAGCCGCTATGTAACCTGCATCCAATGTCGACATGTTGAGGCTTACTTAGTTCTCACAATTCCAGCAAGAATTCTGAAAGAATGGTAAAACCTCCACCAATCGGCAAGACCCGTGCTATGAAACTGATGACTTGCATCTAATATCATTCAGTGCTATTTTTATTCGTTGCTAGTGACAGGCAACGACACTAAATACCTACCTACAGTCGGCACACCCTATAACTATGTCTGGTGCATTCCTCAAGGGCGTCCAGCCACGGCTGTACACTGTACCTGGGTGTCTAAGGTAGTGTCTAATCCGGTTTGTTTACAGAATGAGCACCTGCAGCGTTCTAGGAGAGAGTAATGCATCCAATAATATAATTGCACTAAACTGAGTATAGAAACTCTGACTTGCGGCCAACGTGGCTGTTAATAGTACAGATGTTCATACAATAAGCGGATCAAGTTCTGTACCGTATCCAAGACTGCATCCATGTTACAACATCAAGGTGAGTGAGAAGCATGCAAGTTATTGCCTTATGTTCACGCCTTCAGGTGGTTTTCACTTCTGAACCCTCCTGGTTGTGGCTCCTGAGCCTAGCCCCAGTAGAACATGATCGTTTATTGGTGGACAGAGTGCATAGTGGGGTCAATATTGCGATTCTAGCGTCTTCTAAAGAGTTCGTCCATTCGGCAAGGATTTGTTAGGCTGTCGGTTTTGCCTGCGATGGGGTTTCAGAAGATTATTTGCGATAACAAATAGTACAGACTTGGTGCTGCGGTTAATATCGTTCCACCTCCACCATTCCCTTTTCCAAGTTCAAGCTGCTACTTTACTGTCAACACCACTTTCACTTTCTGCTCGCTTGGGACAGTCGGAAAAACTTGCTGTATTGTACCCGCTTTGCCCTGACGAACCGCACAAACCAATAGCACCGACACATCGCTCAGTAGAACCAAGATGCCTCCAAAGGAAAAGAAGTTCTACGATTTGTTCGGGGTATGCACTTTTCGTGTTACATGTACTCCTAGTAGGAAACTGACGTGAATGTAGGTGGATCACAAACTCCAGGGCGAGGAATTCGAGAACAAGCTAAAAACGGCATACAAAAAGCAGGCTCTTAGATATCATCCTGGTGAGCACGAGATTGTTGGCTATATATGGAAGCGTATTGACCTGTTTGTATAGACAAACAGTCCCGTGAAACCGATGAGAAGAAACGACAAGAGGCCGAGATCAAGTTCAAGGAAATAGGTCGTGCATACGAAGTGCTGAAAGACGAACGAACACGACAGGTATACGATCAATATGGTGAAGCGGGTCTTGAACAGCAGGGTGGCATGCCGGGTGGTGGCATGGCAGCAGAAGATCTTTTTGCACAATTCTTTGGTGGTGGAGGCGCATTTGGTGGCATGTTCGGTGGTGGTGGCATGAGGGATACTGGTCCAAAGAAAGCCAGAACTATTCACCACGTCCACAAAGTGTCACTCGAAGACATATACAAAGGCAAGGTCTCCAAACTCGCGTTGCAGAAATCCATACTCTGCCCGGCCTGCGATGGTCGAGGTGGCAAGGAAGGTGCAGTCAACAAGTGCAACGGCTGCGACGGTGCTGGTGTCAAAACCATGTTGCGACAAATGGGTCCAATGATTCAACGCTTCCAAACGGTCTGCCCTGACTGCCAAGGAGAGGGCGAGGTCATTCGGGATCGAGATCGGTGCAAGCGCTGCCACGGCAAGAAAACTGTCGTCGAGCGAAAGGTCCTCCATGTTCATGTTGATCGCGGAGTAAAGAGCGGCCACAAGATCGATTTCCGAGGCGAGGGCGATCAAATGCCAGGAGTTTTGCCTGGTGACGTCCAGTTTGAAATCGAGCAGAAACCACATCCACGATTCCAGCGCAAAGATGACGATCTGTTTTACCATGCAGAAGTAGACCTATTGACCGCAATCGGTGGAGGTCAGATCTACATTGAACACTTGGACGACAGGTGGCTTACTGTTAACATTTATCCAGGTGAACCAATAAAACCAGGTAAGCAATATGCTAGTGCCCCGAAATGCACTATGAACTAATCTGTGCAAAGGCGTGATCAAGGTGATCAAGGGTCAGGGGATGCCTTCTCATAGACACCACGACTTTGGCAACCTGTACGTTCAGTTCGACGTTAAATTCCCGGAGAAGGTCTCTATTGAGAATTTGCATCTATTGGAACAAGTTCTGCCGCCTCGCATGCAGCAGACCGCTCCGCCTCAGGACGCGATGAATGAAGACTATGATGTTGAGGACATTGACCCGCGTCAACAAGCTCGCGCTCAAGGTGCAGCATACGGTGAAGACGAAGACGACGACGTGCCACCTGGTGCCGAACGTGTACAATGCGCTTCACAGTAATTGATGGCCATGAGCCCAAGCCGATCAGAAATATGTTTTTGACGGTTTCGTTATTGATGAAGGATGAGAGATGAGCAGCATTTTTATAGGGATATGATTCGCGGCGTTCGGAGCAACCTCGATGCTTATGCTGGTGGGCAGTTTACCTGGTAAGATAGACTTCCTTTCCGAGGATGGACGGCGCAGAGTGAACAGGAAGAGATAGATCTGCAAGCTATGGGTACGAATTGGGCACACTTCCTGCTCCGTTCTTGCAGGCCGGGGCGGTACGTGGGCAAGCCAAACCCTGCAGGGTCTAGAACAGGCCAACGAATCTGAGCCCAGTCTCTGTCAGGTATCAAACTGAAATCAAACCAATGACAAATGTGTTGTTGAGCAAAAGCTACAGTATCCACGCTTCGGACGAAAGTACTTCGCCACTAATCTGCATTTCATGATCCTTTCGCTAAGCAAGAGACTTAGGTAGCATACTCGAAACGAGTCACCCGGGACTACATCGTTTGTGCCTGCATGTTCTCAGAGTGAGATAGCACTGTTGTGAAAGCGGTGGATGTTGAACAGCCTACTACGGTATTCAGCTGCAGCACCAAGAAACCCATGGTTATGTGCATCAGTGAAACGTCCTTCGATGCTTTTCTGGCTCTGGTGTCAAGCCCACAATCGCCGAAGGAAGAAATTATGCTATTGAATGGTGGCTGATCTGGATGAGTCTTTTGGTAAATTACGATCCAAGTTTACAGTGGTCGAGATGTTCTTTTCGAGATCCATTGACGGTGTGGGTTTGAGCCCACCACGACTCGGTTCAGTTGATGAAAGAAAAAGCGAATGTACTCAGTACACAACACAAGGCAGGCAGGCCATTCGGGGTTTTTATACGCCCAACATGATGATGTGATTGGCCGCCAGCCCCTTGTCCGAGAGCGATAGGGACGCTCGTTCTGTTTATTCACTACAGTAGATATCGTCTTCGTACTTGAACAAGTTCGTTCTTGTACTGTAGACGAGGAATAGCCGAACGACTCGCTGCCACTGAAGCTCGAACATCGTCCAGGAACAACTCGAATTGCGTGATTGCGTGTTTCCGCCAGGGACAAATGGGTGGGTCCTCCGCATCGTCGGAAAGTGATAAGACTGGCTGCCCAGTTCATTCCGCCCACGCCCTGTGGGAGCAAATCATGCAATCAGTGCTCATTCCACGGTGCATCGCTAACCACTCGGGCTCGGCATGTGTATTTTGCGTCAACTTTCGAAGGCGCCATCATCATGATTCCCATCTGAACACAAATTTTCACTACTGCACACGACTTCGGTTCCACTGGAAAGCTAGAAGTTAGCCGTCTGATATGGGGCGTGTCGCAAGCACTCGATTCAGATTCGGTGGACGTCCGAAAAGGCCTTGGCCATGGCGTGCCAGGGTGCTAGATCGGGCGTTCGAAGTCTGCGAGTTGGGATTGTGTTCAGACTATCGATGAGCCTCGTGGTTCATAAGAAACATGGTTTCGGCTCGCCAACACTCAACTACTTTCCCTGTTCCACTACGAAATTTCTGACCGTAGGAGTTGCGTTGCGAACAACAAAGGTCGATTTCTGATCTTTATACGCGGTACTGGCTACCTTGTGTCACTACTCTGTTGAAGCCTTGTTGTGCGGCTTCTGGGCACTCTAACGCACTGTCGTATCAGCTTCGGCGACAACCACTATACCCTCCAGGGCAAGCACAACCTTTGACTGAACAGTCTGCCTCGTCGTCTAGACACCACACTCATTGCACTGATATTCAGTCCACCCGGCCATCGTTGACCAACATGGCTTCCACCTCTACGAAGATTGGCCATGGACTAGCGAAAGGCCTCGGCATCAAGGTAGATCAATTCAATGGACCTACCGGTGTGACAAGAGGCGAATCCACATATTCTGTCTCGACCGCCGACACCTACGTCGAAGAGGAGCCAAGGACAATAGACTACCTACGAGAAATTGTACCGACTGGCCCTGCTGTCGCCACCTACTGCCGCAACCTCTTCCCCTTCACCAGGTGGATTACACGATACAATCTCCAATGGTTGGCTGGAGATCTTGTCGCTGGCATTACAGTCGGCGCTGTCGTGGTCCCACAGTCGATGGCATATGCTAAGCTTGCTCAACTCCCCGTCCAGTTTGGTCTTTACTCCTCTTTCATGGGAGTCTTGATTTACTGGTTCTTCGCTACATCAAAGGACATTACCATTGGTCCGGTGGCTGTCATGTCAACTATCACGGGCAATATTGTTTTGAAGGTCGCAAAGACCCATCCAAAGGTTCCGGGCTGGGAAGTGGCAAGCGCTCTGGCCATTATTTGTGGTGGCATCCTCTGCGCCATTGGCCTTCTTAGATGCGGTTGGATTGTTGACTTCATTCCCTTGACTGCCATCTGCGCTTTTATGACTGGCTCTGCTATTAACATCGCGGCCGGACAAGTCCCAACTTTGCTGGGTGAAACCGTGACGGTCGGAAAATGGAAGAGCTTCAATACTCGTGCTGCAACCTATCAGGTCATCATCAACACTTTGAAATATCTGAAACACACGAGGCTCGATGCAGCGATGGGCCTCAGTGCCCTGTTCCTGCTTTACGCATATCGGAGCACCTGCAACTACCTCGCAAGAAAATACCCTAACCGCCAGAAGACCTTCTTCTTTGTCTCAACCTTGCGTACAGCTTTCGTCATTCTTCTATACACCATGATCAGCTGGCTCGTGAACAGACACCACCGGAAGGCACCATTGTTTGCCATCCTCGGGACGGTGCCCCGGGGATTTACTCACGCGCAGGTGCCTGTTGTCAACAGGGAACTGGTCAGTTACTTCGCAAGTGAGATTCCTGCTTCGGTCATCGTGTTGGTCATCGAGCACATTTCCATTTCGAAGTCATTCGGCAGGATCAATAACTATACCATTGACCCATCTCAGGAATTGATTGCTATCGGTGTTAGCAACCTGCTTGGCCCTTTCCTTGGAGCTTATCCATCTACTGGCTCTTTCTCCCGAACCGCCATCAAGTCAAAGGCAGGTGTGCGAACTCCTCTTGCTGGTGTCATCACTGCGATTGTGGTCTTGTTGGCGATTTACGCACTGACTGCAGTCTTTTTTTACATTCCAAGCGCGAGTCTCTCTGCTGTTATCATCCACGCTGTCGGCGACCTGATTACGCCACCGAAGGTGCTGTACCAGTTCTGGAGGGTTAACCCAATTGAACTTGTAATCTACTTTGCTGGTGTTTTCGTCACAATCTTTAGCAGCATCGAGAACGGTGTTTATACCACGATCTGTACCAGTGTTGCTGTGCTCCTCTTCCGTGTTGTGAAGGCACGTGGGCACTTTGTCGGGAAGGTGAAGATTCACTCCGTTGTCGGCGATCACCTCATGGAGGACAAATTCCATGACAGGAAGAACGATTCACAGAAGTTGTATGACGAGGACAGTGCCATACGTAATATCTTCTTACCCTTGGACCACAACGACGGAAGCAACCCATCCATTCAGGTTGACACCCCTTACCCTGGTGTATTCATCTACCGATTTAGTGAAGGATTCAATTATCCCAACGCCAACCACTATCTGGATTACCTTACGGAATACATTTTCAAGAATACTCGGCGTACCAATCCGAATACATGGGGTCGCTTAGGTGACAGACCATGGAACAATCCTGGTCCACGTCGCGGACGAGCTGAAGAGGATAGAAGTCATCTCCCAACCCTGAAAGCTGTCATCCTCGACTTCTCTGCTATTAACAACGTTGACATTACCAGTATCCAGATCCTTATTGATGTTCGCAACCAGCTCGATCGCTATGCAGCGCCAGACTCTGTGCAATGGCACTTTGCCTCAATTAACAACCGATGGACAAAGCGAGCGCTTACGTCGGCTGGTTTTGGCTATCCGAGCAATCAGCAGAATGAGCTTCAGCGTTATAAACCTATTTTCAGTGTCGCAGAGATTGGAGGCGCGAACTCTGCCGCTGCCCAAGCTGAACGTGAGGCGAACCGTGACCTCCACAAATCCATTTCTGGCATTGATGAAGAAAGCTTCCCCAAGGAGATTGATGGTCATTCCAAAGCCATCAGCTCGAGCAGCTCGGACGACAATCTTGACAGACAGATCAACAAGAGCAAGGCTTACAATACTGCCACACAGAAAGTTGTGGCAAACGGTCTAAATCGACCATTCTTCCACCTCGATCTCACATCAGCGCTTCAATCTGCCGTCACCAATATAGAAGAGGGAGAGTTTACAAAACGAGGTGTCGGAACAGAACAGCCTGGGATCAACCAAGGCGTTGCCCAAAAGGAGATCCCAATAAAGGCTTAAGCCAAAAGTTACAGATGTGATACAAAGGTTCATGGATTTTTGGATGATTTGTTTTTGGCAATGCAATGTTACTTGCCAACATAGTATGGCTATGTAGTGGTTGAGTGTATTATATCCTAGGTACACAGTGCTAGCAGTAATCATAAGTTCTAGTATGCAGTTTCTCGATTTTCTACCATCTATTACTGAAATGACCATCTCTACTAGCATTTCCACGACTCATGCATTTAACCAACGGAGGAAAGTGCTCTGTAGGCCGTCACCGCCAAGGCTTTTGTTATCCTACTTCGCTCTTTTTCACCTCCCATTCCCGCCTGCCTTGCTTCTTGTCAAACTCACTCTGGAAACATGAATGGCATGCCTACGTAGGTATTGTCTTTTCAGGATTGCTTTTGCGGATGCTCAGTCGACCATTTAATATGCTAGCCACGCAGGTATCAACAACTTGAAACTCCTTTACGAAAGGTCTCATCATGGTCTGAATTCACACCAAGCAAGAAGAAACGTCTGATCAAGGTTTGTTTGAATGTGAGGAACGCATTCGATGTACCACTATGGGATGTCCCGACCGGTGATTGTGCATGGTTCAGCCTGCATCCTCGAGCTCTGGTGCAGGTGCATCTCGGTCACACCTCCAAGGTAACTCGACATCGCAATGAGTGGCCTGGTCAATCCATGTTCAAAGGCATAATCCCTCTCATACTATAGCTATCCATTCCAGATTGACGACAGACGGGTCCTTGCTCATACCGCCCCACATTGCATTATGAACGACTGCAGGTCCGATCTTGCGGAACTGAGGAGTTTTAGTCTTGTGGTCCTTGCTAACCTTCCTCAATACCACTGGCATGCTACAACCTGGTAGGAGCCAAACTTCATCTCCTGGTTCTGTATCTACCGGAGTCCACCCTATTCTCCCATCTAGACTTGAAGCTGTGGTGACACCTCTGCTCTCTCTGTTCGGTCCGAGTGCCATCACCTTCCTCCTGAAGGTGAAGTAGTTCAACCACGTTGATCTGGCGACGGCGTGTGCAATCGCTCCTTGACGCTTCGACCATGTGAAATCCTGAGGATCTGGCATGATCGCAGACGTTCCAGGACGTGGAGCTAGAAACTTCATTAGGAGAGGCGCAAGGTCGCCAGGTGTTGCGTTCGTTGTCAGCTCGTCCCTAGTCTCCTTGCGAGAATCCGCACAGTGCTTCGAGTGCTTGCATCCACATACTGTTCCATCAAAGATACGAGGTAGAGCTTGCAGGACCTCATTCGCTGACGGTACTGGCATGTTACTGTACGTCATCAACAGTTCAGGTATCCAACTAAGGGGCTCATGAGCGAATTCGCCAGCCAAGTAACCCTTCAGCATTGCGATGGCCTGTTCCAATGTCACAATGCTACCTAACAATTGGCCTCGGATATGAAGAGTGTTGTCATCAGTAAAGAAGTACAGGTCTTTCTCCAATTTTTGTCCCGCCATTGCCCTCCATGACAGTTCCGTTTTGCCTTGGCGTACGTCGAGGGAGTGGAACGACACGGTCTCTGATGGGAATACAGCGTATATAAGCTCTGAGTTCAACGTTGAGTCAAGGATACTGACAAAATCCGGACACCAAGAAGGTAAGTTTGCAGGTTTATACTCCCTATTCTCTTTGGAGCCGAAATCTGCGTGTCGCAAAGGCTTATTCCCGCATTCAAGCAAAATGAAGTCCAGCCTACGAGTGTTCGTAACCGCTGACTTAAGCATGTACACGCTCAACTCATTCATCGTCAGCTCGTAATCGGGCTCGGGCACGAAAAATGCTGCATCATCGACCAAGCCCAGCAGCCCATATATTTGATCAATAATGTCTGTCGACTTGAACATACGTCGCATGTTTCGATTAGTCGCATCGTACTTACGATGTCCTGTCGAAAGCGATGTGGTATGCCGCAGTACGTCCAGCAGACCAATATTCTCCTTGTCCCTCTGCCTGTCTCGGATGGTCGACAACGTAAATAACGACTCAAGCCACAGGCCTCCAAAATGACCAAAAAGCTTATCGTACACAATTATTAATGTGTCTATCTCTTTCGCGTTAAAAACGTCGTTCTCACACATGACGTGCACCTCCTTTGCGACAGCAAACTCTTGCACAACCCAAACTCGAGACCAGTAATCTCGTTTTGAAAAAGCAGTGAGCGCAAGTCTCAGAAGTGGGTTTGTAGCGGTGCTCACATTCGGCCCTCTTGCCTCTGGGCTCCGGAGGTACTCGAACACGATCTTGGAGGATTCGTCGTGCAAACCGATCCATGCCACCACCGTCTCTGCGCTGCGGAAAACGTTTGCAAGGCGGAGGATTTGGTGGGATTTTTCCAACTTGTCACCCTGATTTATACATATGGCATCAACCCAGATGTATTCGTGCTTGGCTTTGTGAAGGTGGAGGAGGGCTTGGTGGAGGTTCGAGGTAATCATAAAAGGCACTTTGTCAATGAGGAGGGTGAGTCCCGGGGTAGCAGTGCCCCAGGTGTAGGATAGGGCTGTAAAGGACGGTGCATTGATAAGAGATGTTTTGAACAGTGTGCACACAATAGTTTCGGTCTGGCCGGCTTTGTTGTTGCCATTGCCGGTACTAGAACTATATCTTCTAGCTGCAGGTGAAGATTGAACAGCATCGAGCCGGAGCAAACGGATCTCATTCTTCGATGTATCAAGCTCTCGGTACGGGAAGTCTCCTGGATGGACAAGTGATCGCAGACGCGAAACTGACTGTCGTATCGAATTCTTTTTGCTGAACATGAGCACTCGCACAAGGCACAAGCAATACCTTAGTACTGTCGTGACGGAGCGTCAGAGTGTCGCTGGAACACGACTTCCATGATCTATATGGACAGCACTAGGCGCCAACACATGAAAACTGCATTCGCCTGTCGATCCTGTCAGCCTTTCGGTGGGAGGACTGTAGCAGGTAGCCAGGCGTTTCTCGTGTTGCGTCCTACGGCGTCAAGCAGAGCATTTTGAGTGGTTGGAAGGACAAGCGCGACTTGGACCTTGGACCTACAGGGGTGTCGAGTGGCTTGGGAGGGCCTTTTGTTTCGATGTCCTGCCCTGATGTGTAAAACGTGCACTTTTACACGATTATAGCTCCTTGTTACCTTGATGCGATGTTATGGTATTCAGTGATGCTTCGACTTATCAAGGAACCACGAGAAAGATACTAAGAATATATATAAAGACGAAGTAAGCATTGAAATAAGACACAACAACATACGAAACAGGCCAATAATCAAATGTCTAGCCCAGCAATATTTATTCGCACCACCCAGTCTCACTTTTTTCGATGTCTCATGATGCATTGTACTCATACCTATTGTACACGATAACATCAAAGCACTGTATCTATTCCCACTTCTCATCAATTCAACTCCGTCAGTACTACATGGCTGGCTGGCTGCAGCAGCGTAGCGCGCGCTTTTTTTTTTGTCATTGCGTCTGGCAATGCAGTGATGCAAAAGGACACGAACCTCCGTGTTTCGACTTGAGTTTTAGGTAGCGTTGCGGGTCGAGCCGGCGGCGGATGGTTCAACCGACCGAGGATGAGAATGTTTATTTTTTACAGTAGGTAGATAAAGCTACAGGTATGCGTTAGTGTGTACATAGGTAGGTTCTTACTGTGCACCGGGTATAATGTGTTATTGAGCACGTTGCCCCAGGTTTGCGACAGGGGTGCGCAAAGCGGGGGATTTGATTTGAGATGGGTGGATTGAATGTGTCGTGTCGTGTCGTGTTGTGGGCATGGGTATGGGTACTGTATGTAGGTGGGTAGGTACTCTATCTGAGCTACAGTATGTTGAGGGTTGTGATGGAATGGTTGTTTAGTTAGGTGTTTGTCTTTGTGTATGGACGAGTGGTGTGGGAGTGGACGGTGCGAAGACCTCAGGGATAGATAGTACGAGAAGTCTACTGTATGGTGCATTTTGTTGTTACATGCAGTATTGCGGTGATGCGGAGTGTGTACGCCTGCGATACGGATTGGTGTGAAGCAGGTCTTGAGCCTTGGCCATGTTTGTTCGCGAAGGGCAAGCTAAGGGAAGACCTAGATCATGTCCCAACCACTTCCTCCTTAACCGTCACCACACTCTCACTAAGCACATCGCCACCACTCTCATCTTTTAGCACGACATTCTCCTCCTCAATCTCGACTTCCGTCTTCTCACCTTTCACTCTCGTAGTCTTCTTCTTCCGTTCTTCCTTCTTCACCCACCCCCTGATTTCAGCTTTACATAAGCCCTTTCCAGCAAGCGGACACTCACCACATCTCCTGCCGATAGGTAGACATACAGTCTGGCCAAACCCGACTAACATCTTATTGATTTCGTGCCATTTCTCTTGAGGCAGCCAGCCCTCCAACCACTCCCTTGTTTGTTCTGGGGTTTTCGTGACGTGCCAGCCCCATAAGTTGGTGATGCGATGAACGTGGACGTCTACTCCGATGCCGAGGTCTTGACCCCAGGCGGCGGACATACAGAGGTATGCCATTTTGGGCCCCACGCCAGGTAACGAGACTAGACCTTCGATACTATCGGGAATGTCGTTGTCGTATTGCGTTGACAGAATCTGGGCGACCTGTTTGATGAATTTCGTCTTGTTATTGTGGAAACCGACTTTGCCTATCAGACTATCTAGATGTACAGCGTCACACGCGAGGATATTCTGGACAGTCAGGGACGTTTGCAACACTTTTCCACTGTCTGCGTCGAGGGGTGGATCAGGT
Source organism: Neophaeococcomyces aloes (assembly GCA_022813445.1). Classification (NCBI taxonomy): domain Eukaryota; kingdom Fungi; phylum Ascomycota; class Eurotiomycetes; order Chaetothyriales; genus Neophaeococcomyces; species Neophaeococcomyces aloes. Next base: position 118,885 of record JAKLMK010000027.1, on the reverse strand, counting down.
AACAGCTCCGTATGAAGCCTTTGCATAGCTGCGGCCGTGACTGTATCTTTCGTCTGGGACGAGAGCATCAAAGCGGTAAGGGTGTGATATCGCTTTTGGGCGGGAGGTGCAGTGGCCCAATATAGATCTTCGCAGCCCATTGTGTCGACTGGTGCTGTTGGGTTTGCGCGACGGAAGGCGTGGACTAGATCGTATATTGCGTCCCAATTTGAGGGTGGGTGGTAGGTCATTGTTCCGCCGGGTGATGTTGAGCGCTTTGCTGGGAGTTTTGGTTGTGATTTTCGTGGGGTTTGGGATTCGGGTTCTTCTGATAGATCTGTGGTTTGGGCCTCATCTTGTTGTTGTTCTTGTTCTTGCTTGATGTTCTGCTTCTTCCGGGGGAATGTTCGGGTCGATTTGTGCTCTGTCTTGACTACAGTTGGGGTGTCTGCACCTCTTTTGCGCTTCCGTGACGATGATCTTGCAGGGCTGCCGGTGTCTTCTATGTCGCTGACGACCACGGAGGGTGTTGATTGTAGAGTTGCATCATCTCCAGTCTGTTCTTCGACCTCGATTTTCCCATTGTAGCCCAGCGCGAACGTGGATATGCCTTTGCTAGCACTGCGCGTTGTGCGTGTTGATCTTGCGTTTGGAGATAGCGCGTTGAATATGCGGGTTGTTTCTTGGGAGATCTTTGAAGTTCTCATCACTGTTTTGATATGGTTGGTTGTCTACCTACCTGGAATTCGGTTCCCTTGCAGGTAGTATTCAGGTCTAAGCTCCAGGGGTGAGCTTTCTGATGACGCACACAAGCAAGCACACCTGGAGTCTTGTGGAGCTTCCCCGGAGTCTGGCTTGTGCTTAGGCTCGGATTTAGGTGTCGATCAATTGACAGCTTGCCTGGGATTTCGGACGAAAAAGCTTGGTTGCAGTTCAAGTTGGACAGCGCATGTGGCTGGTTGTTCCAACCACCAACTTGTAAACATCAACTACATATCAGCATTCCACAACGTCCCGGTCCTGTTTTCTGTCGCTTGACGATTCAGCTTTTTGTTCATTCTCCGCGATCTATTGTATATAAGTCCTCCAACATGTCGCGTGCATCATCTAGAGCTTCAGCTGGTCCACGCGATTCACGTTCCTCCACCAACAAAGCTTCCGGCGCAACCAGTCCTCTGAAACGCCTCACACATGAAATCAGTGATCTCCGCTCGAACCCAAATGAAGCAGTCCTGCATCTAGGTCCATCCAGTGACGAAGACCTCTTCCACTGGGAAGCAGTGCTAAAAGGGCCTCGCGACCAGACCTCCCCATACTGCGGCGGCCTATGGCTGCTCTCCATCGAAATACCATCCAACTACCCGCTTGCACCACCCAAGATCAAGTTCAACACGCCTATCTGTCATCCTAATGTACATTTCCAGACGGGCGAAATCTGTCTGACGCTGTTGACGACGGAGCATTGGGCGCCTAGTTATACTTTGAGTAGCACTATGAGCGCTTTGCAGATGTTGTTGACTGAACCTGGGTTGGACAGTCCGCTTAATGTTGATATTGCGAACTTGTACAGAGAGGATGATGCGGTGGGTTGGGAGAGTCTGGTTAGGTATTGGACTGCTGAGAAGAGGTGGCACGGTGAGGGTGCTGCTGGCTTTTTGAGTGAGAAGGCGCCTGGTACAGGTGGTCATTTCGGAATCAGGCAGTAAAAGATGGGAACAAGGAAGAGCTTCCCAGATGCAGAAGTGGCGTTCGGAAGCAAGTGATGCTGTGCTGCTACAATGTGGGACTGAAGAAACAAGATGAGATTGAAGGTTATTCGGAGCACACATACCGTCTACTCAAAACGTGGTCCTTACATTTCTATTATCTTTACCAACATCAACATCTCGATTGCCTTGAATCTGTCAGATTTGATTTGATTAGCTCCAAGGAGAACAGAAGCATCAAATTACAGGTGGCGGTACGCGTTGACGCCTGGAGGCAGAGAGCACCACTTGGCGGCGTAAAATTGGTGTCGATGGGCATCGATGGTTAGCGGTAGCTTGCTTGAGCGAGTACGCATAAAGAAGTGAAGTTGCCGCCGTGCAAGCCGAGTTACAGGAAGCTGACTAGGCGAGAATCGAATTGTCGAGTAATCTGTCAGGAGTTTTCTCGTCTTCTAACACTATGGCTTTCACTTGCCCTTGTTGCCCAGGCCTTGTCTATCTCAACTCATACTACTTAGCACTCGTCTGTTGACAAGTATCTGGATCCACAGCTTTCCAAATGAGATTCGGCCTGAGGGATATTGGCAGACGTTAGGCCAAGGACGGCTGGTTGGGCTTTCTCGATATCTCGCTTTGTGGCTATTGCGATGATCTTCTTCATTTTTGAACAATCTGGTCAATTTCTTACATCACAATTACTTTGAATCTTGAACCAAAAGCGTATCAAATCTCTCATTTTCCACTGGTGCTCTAAACTTAGCTGAACAGACAAAACTTATACGACAAAATCGTGATGCAGTCAGTGCGAAGGATGAGTCGGGTTGACGTTGCCATTGAGATGTGAAGCACTGTGGAAGGCTGGGTATTAACCAGGAAGGCGCGTTTGTCGGGTCACAAAGCACTCAATAGTGAACTGTTCTCCATGAAGGGCACAAAATAGTGCGTGACTGCAGGACCTCGATACAATAAACCTTCACTCTTGCCTTCTAGTCATTATCGCCCTGCACTTACACCAAACACAACAGTGTTCTTTGTCTACCACACCCACGTTGTCTACGATCACGAAAACACCATGGAAGACGATCGGTCCTCATCCCGAAGGGGAGTTGACAGCAACATGGCACCACCTACCGAGCCGCAGCAAACCTTTCGCTTCCTCGATCTACCGCGAGAACTTCAGCATATGGTTATGGACAACGTCTTCCAGCGCTGGGAATTCAAGCTCATGTATAATCACGAAAAGAGCAAATACTTTGTCGATGGCGCAAACCGACAGCCTTTTGCTCTACTCCTTGTCAATCGGTATTTCTATACAATATTCAAAGACGAATGGGTCTCATCCTGCCCTACAAAAGTCACCATACGCAACGACTCTAGCTTATCACAGGAACAGGGACAGGAGGCCAGTCTATCAAAAGAAGCCCTATCGAAACATGTTCAGAAGTTCGCACACAAGATTGAGAGCGTTGTTTCCAGTTCATGGAGTGCAGGCTTCATGAATTGGGTCGACCTTTTTCCCAATATGCGTTCCTTCCAGATAGTCCACTACGATACGTTTATGCGCTGTTGGGATATTGAAGATGAAGAACTTGACATTCATCTCCTGGACCTTATTCAGGGCCGACTTGATCACGAATTTCATCATGCAGCCGAGTTTGTCTCTGATATTTTCTTCAAAGCTGATTCGCTGCGAGAGAAATACGTGAACGCAATTGGCAAAAACCCAAACGCACCGAGTATATCAATGAGGTTCGGACTCGTATTTGAATTCAAGAAAGCCAAGAAGAAGACTCCGAAAGATCACTTCAGACGTGAGTTCCGAAATTACAACATGCCAGGAGACCAGTTTGTAAGTCAAGCTCGCAAGCTGCAATGCACATGTACTAATCCTGGAACTGCAGGTCATATACTTTGAGGCATTTCCGCACAAGCACCAGTATAAGATTACCGGAAAGGAGTTTCGCAAGACCAAGGACTTCCAACCAGGAAGATCAAAGCGCAAGCTGCCATTGCTTGAACACATCGACGTGTTCGACGGGAAAGCATGGGAATGAGTGCGAAGGACAGTGGTGATGGTCAGTAGGACGTTTTAAAACCTTGATGAGCAGGAGTGATGAACAAATGAGGATTTCAGCAACAAGGCAGGGAAACAGAAGCAAGCATATCATGGGCTCGGGATATTGCTACGCAACACAACGTCAAGGATCGACAAGAGTGACTCGAGAATGTCTTCACGAGTCGCCAAGCTGCATTTCCGCCTTGATAACGAACCACCGATGTCTGAGCTAGCAACTGAGCCAAGGGACATATCGAACGATAGTTTGCTTGTACTGCGGTCGCTAAGGATGGTCAGTAACAGACTCTAGAGATACAGTACATGGTGAAGCCAGCAATGGAATCATATATGGTCGTATTATCATCATCTTTGCTTCAAGAATGTGAAGTTCTCCCAAGCTTTCACTTCAATGAATGTAGCTGCATCCTACACAATCGTTTTGGTGCCCCCGATAGAGTAGAAATCATCTTGAACAAATACTGACTGCATATCGCAGAAAACCCAGGAAAAGCCCATATCAAAGATCTTCAATGATTCACCACTATATTACCTATACTAGTGTAGCACTAAAAGTACAATTACAACCACGTCCACCCCAACCCCTCAACTCCTACCCTTTCTAGTAGTCAACTCCTCCAACCCATCACTCTTCGTCTCCGCAACCCTCCAACTCCGTCCCTCCCCACCCCCATTTTCCCCTCTCTTCACCATCTCATACGCCTCCGGTCTCCTATCCGTCAAAATCCTCAACTCCTCCTCCGTCAACAACTTCCCCCCCTTCTCCGCCTCCAAAGCCGAAACATCATATTTCTCAAACTCATAACTCCCCTCCTCATCTGTCCCCGCCGCTCCAAGCGCGCTTCTAAATTCTTCAACCCCAATGTCATCACCTTTCAGTTTCCGCGCTTTGGTATCGACGCCATCGATCAAGGATTTGAATTTCCCCTTCTGAATCACGAGTTTCTCGAGACGACGCTTCGAATCTGCTTTTAAAAGCAGAGTCTCTTCAACGGTGCCGCGCGTCGCGAAGCGGTATACTATCACGGGTCTTTTTTGGCCGATTCTGTGTGCGCGGTCCATGGCCTGCAAATCTTGTTGCGGATTCCAGTCGCTGTCGAAAAGAATCACTGTGTCTGCAGCCGTGAGATTAATTCCTTGTCCGCCGGCGCGAGTCGATAACAAAAAGATTTTGTTTTTTGATTTCAGCGAGTTGAAGGATGTGATTTGTTGGTAGCGGTCGTCTTGGCTGATGGAGCCGTCGATGCGGCAGACGGGCCAGGAGCGGAGGATCTCGCAGTAGGATTGGAGAATGTCGAGGGTTGTTTTGAATTGTGAGAAGATGAGGATTTTGTGGGAGTTGTGCAGGAGTTGGGGGAGGAGGGTGTCGAGGAGGAGGAGTTTGCCGGATGATGTTATCAGGGTTTCGTTGATGGGGGGGAGGTCGAGGTCGGCGTCTGTGTCTGTGTCTGGATCGCCGGTGGAGAAGGGCCAGTAGAAGTTGTGGGGACTGTTGCAGGCGAGGCGAGCTTGCATGATTGGGTTTTGGAGCTTTTTGGATGCGATTTCTTGTTTGGCGAGTTTGAGTGTGGCTTTGCGTTTGAGCTCCTGTTCTTCGTCTGAGGATAGTTCTGGCGTGAGGCTGTTGTTGCCATTGAGATCTGCTTCTCCGCCCTGCTCGATTTCTTTGAGACGTGAATTGAACTCGCGGTCGCCGATCTCTGAGTAGTTCATTCGAGTGGATTTACGTCCTCGGCGGGTCGAGACGGTCGAGGTGACAGAACTAGGAGTGTCTGCTCTAGAGACAGTGCTTGCCGGTGTGTCTGCACGGGTGGTTTTCAGGTGCTTGACAGGTGTTGAACGGCCGCTATCGTTGGCTTTGCGTTTGAGAGAAGCTGTGCGTGAGCGGGCTTCTATGCGTTCAACAGCCTTGTCCTCCAGGTAGGTTCGGGCCGTACCAGCGAGGATCTCTTTGTAGATATCCTTTTGCTCTTCTGTGAGTGGGGCGTAGAGAATGTATTCTCGTTTGGGCGGAAGGTTAGATTCTACGTCGGTCTTGACTCGGCGGAGGAGGAATGGCTTGAGGATGGCGTGCATGGTTGAGACGAGGTTATTCTTCCGTTTCTTGGCCTTGCCGTCTCCTTCTTCCTTGTCATCCAGTACGCTGGTGAAATCAAACCAGCGCTCGAAACTGTCGAGGTCGTTGAAGACCTCCGGCAGCAGGAAGTGTAGTAGAGACCAGAGCTCGGCAATGTTGTTCTGCAAGGGTGTGCCAGTGATCAACAGTCGGTTAGCAGAGTTGTATGTCATCAATTCCTTGATAAGTCGGCAGTTCATGTTCTTCAAGCGATGTCCTTCGTCGACCACAATGTACCGCCATTTGTAATTCGCGAGGTAACTCCTATCGTTCATGCAGATTTCATAACTTGTGACAACCACTGGGAACTCGAATTTGCCCTGGCTCTGCATATTCATGTGCTTTCTCCTGATCTCGGCTCTTTCATCCTTGCTGCCGTGGTATAGTACAGTATTGATCTCCGGTGTCCAGTGCTTGAATTCCTCGATCCAATTTCGAACAGTGCTGAGGGGTGCAGCAATCAGGAACGGCCCTGAGATGTTGTTCTCCTTGAAGAACGCTATTAAGGAGATGGTTTGTATCGTCTTGCCCAAACCCATTTCATCAGCTAGGATTCCACATAGCCCGTTCATCCACAATGTCTTTAGCCATTCGAGGCCCTCGAGTTGATACTCTCTCATCTTGCCTCCGGACACCAGCTTCGGCTGCTCAGTTGCGACGAGATCCTGTGCACCAAGACCTTCGCCTTTCTCCTCGATCTCATCAGCTGCCTCAGCCAGTGCTTCCTGAACAGTTGGCCCCTCTTCAGCTTCCGGTAGCTGGCTCTTGTCGAGGTACTTTGTAATGCCCCCTTTCTTGCTCGAAGCAGGCTCTTTCTTCGCGCGGCCTCGACCCTTCCTCGTGTCTTTCACTGGCTGTTCTTCTTCGTGCTTGGTGCCGCTCTGATCCACATCGGCATCCTGTGTCCTTGTAGATCGTCTCGCTGGTCCCTTGGCATCATTTGCTTTCGCTTCAGCATTCTTCTGCTTCGCGGCCGCGCGTCGAGTCCTTTCAGCGTTCTGCTTTTGCTGCTCCTTCATCTTATCTGCCATGATCGCAACGAAAACCGAGCTGGTTTTGAGGAGATTGGTGAGAGCTTTCGATTTCAAGTCCATGCCCTCCTCTTCATCATCCTCATCTTCCTCTTCCTTGATTCCATTCACCACAGCAGCTTTGCGATCTTCTGCGTCTGCTTGATCCGCGCTTTCCATCTTCACGTCCCGAGGCAGCGCAACCTCTGCTGTAGCCATTATGAATTACTGTTTGCCAATGTTGTTGGTGGTGAAGCAGTACATGCGAGAGGAGGCAGAACAGGATATCCAAAATCTGTTTTGAAGTGAAGGCGAAGTGAAGGTAGTAAATTGTCGAACACGACGAGACTACTAGCAGTCGAACTGGGCATAAATCATGTACGAGTCACCGCAGAAACACGAGTGTCGTTTACAGGAACTACTGCTCGAACCAAAAGTTCGAATGCAAGGGGACACTCCGTACCTGAGTCCCATTTCTCGAAAAAGTCGATGACGCAGTTTTATTGGTGTCGAACGCGTCGGAAAGATCGCGGAACACGAGATGGACGCGATCTCATCTCGACTTTAGTATGGGTCCACACGTCAGACGCGTTCAGGGTGGAAACGGCTCGGCATGTCAACGTGGTGAACAGAGCAAAGAATAACCGCGATGTCGAGAAGAATCTATTTCTACTGAGCCAGTATCGGTTCGCCTAATTGCACTTCTATCCAAGCGACCCTCCACATGACCTTCCCCTTTATCTTCTCCATTACTTTCCGACTAGCAACGTTCGATATTGACACATCCGCATGTGAGTACAAAATCACATCTCCCTCCCCCGGCTCAACCACATCCTGGAATACCGTAATCTGTTCCATTATCAACCTGTTCGCCACGGTTTCTGCAAGACCACGTCTGCGGTATTCTGGTTCGGTGTGCAAGCTCGACAAACTTGCATCTTTACCAAGAAGACCCCACGCTACTGGCGTGTTCTCTGAATCAAACAGACCAATGTTAGGGAGCTGCCGCAGCGTCTCGATTGTGCGTGGTATATTCGTGCGGTCAATGATGGTCTGTAGGTGATGTTCTTGCATCACATCAAAGTGCAATCCCTCGGGCGGCTTGACTTGTGGCAGTGCGTTTGTTTTGGTTATCACAACGTATTTAAGGTAAGGTCTATCAACCCGTGTGATCGGCGAGGAGCCTGACGGGGAATTGCAGCTTTCGAGGAACGGCCATAAGCACTCGGCGATGGTTCCGAAGAGTACCTTTGATCGCGAATATGGTAATGACACTATCTTCCCACCATCCCTGATCCGTTGCCATTGCGCTGGTGGTTCATGGGGAAGACGTTTAATGTGAAAGTTCTGAATGTGCTCGAAGAGGGTGTCCATCAACCTTTGGTAGATATGGAACTGTGGCGAAGTCCTTACATCCTTGATCTGGTCTTCTCCAGCGGCGAATTGAGCTTCCCAAGAAGCAAAGGTCCATACTTGAGTTTGACCAGCATTGGCGAGATCGATGTATGCTGCTATCCAGGGAAGCCTGGAAATCCTTGTAAGGTCAATGGATCCAGTATCACAATCGGCGGCGGTCTGGTCTTCCAATGCAGTCGCTACCCACACCTCTGCTGTTGCGCCAGGTTTTAGGTTTTTGCGGCCAAATTGGCATCGTCTGTATAGAGGTAGACTGTACGGCAACTGAGGCCGAAGATAATTCGAGCTGAATGCCTCTAACTCCGACGATGATACCTGACCAGCATGCACAGCCATATCAGCTAGTAGTTGACTGACGAATCGTCGTATTCAGGACGCCGATTCACCTGCAATGCTGTTGCTGGTTATGAGGGTCATGCAGATATGTGGTAATGACCAACCCACAATTTGCATGACTTTTGGAGACGGATATCACCTTTTCTGACTCATCGCACATCAGTGCTCCATAGCTGTTTGCATAATCGAGCGTAATTGCACCAAGGCGACGACTTTATTCATGATCTTGGTTTCTGCTGGACCCAAACCTCAAGGTGTATCACGAGTTTTCGAAATAGACAGAGAAATGATTGCTAGAAAAGTGTAGATAGTTGGAAAATTGCACACATCCTGACTACTTCACTGTCATCTCCACATCTGCATCGTACTCAACGTGCGCGTGCAGTCCTGGATCTTTCTTGCTTCTCTTCCCGATCCCGGTAAATCTTCGCCGGGTCCAAATGAGGCCCCAAACAAGAAGGAAAATCACCACACTTGCTAAGGCAATACCAACTATGTAACCTGCGAGAAGACCAGCACCATGCGCCGGGTTTAGAAAGTTGTAGGTGTAAAAGCCTTGGGTTGCGTACGTGATATAGGCAAGACCTAGGTACGAACCAAGAAGAATCACCAGGAATGGTATGTGTGAGAACGGAGGAGGATTTGTAGCAGGTAGGATTATCTCCGAAAGTGCTGCGAGTGAATTCAGGCCATGGCGTGAGATCTGTAAGAGTTAGCAAAGGGAATCAAAAGTGGGAAGGCACTTGCATTTCGAAAAGCGTCCATGGGGTTGGTGAACCAGGGAGCCTTGTATAGGAGGACCCAGTAGACAATCGTGACGAGGAAGGGATAGGTCACTATTGTGGTATAGAAGAAGCTGTGGAGGAGTTGAAGGGGTCGCCACCATCGGTCCAAAAATGTGTATCCCCTGCGAACATATACGAAAGTGTGTAATGCCGCTATTGTCATGTAACATGTTATCCCCCACCACGTCAGATTCGTGAAGTAGCTGAACTGAGCACCAATTGAGCCCGGTTCGTGGACTGCATCGTAGCCGAAAGTAACAAAGAGATTTGCCCAGCAGAAGAGGGCAAATACGAGTCTAAGACTGGCGAGCCCAAGAGGATGCAGAAGCCAGGATGTCACAAACCGATGCTCCGGGTCGAAGGTACCAACCGTAGCACTTATTGGAGTATAAGAGGGAGGCATCGCACGGGTCTGCAGTCAGTTAGAGGATGTTAGATGACGAAGTTGACTGCTCTTGAACATTAGTGAGAAGTGGTAGGACGAGAAGACGAGGAGATGAGGCTGTCTAGGCCGCAGCGAAGACAGCAATGTAAACGTTGTTGAACAATGCGAGAAATGGCTGACAGTTGTCAGCAATAAGCCCCTGATGTGTTGGCTCGCGTGTCTAGCGAACGGTACCAGCACGACCTAGGTAGGCACTGGCGATAGCTCGCTTTGCATTCCTAAGCCACAAACTCTCTGGGCTAGGAGAAAGCGTAGTCGCATCAGCTGGTGGGAAGCAAGAACAGCAGCTTTCCTGAAAGATGCGAAGGACTGGTAGCTTTAACCATCGCATATGTATAAGTACCTACAATTGTTAACATAACGAAGATCTACGGTTGACCACGCTGCATTGAGTCTCGCATCATGATCGACAAAATAACAGATCTTCGTAAAATCCTGCAACTCCACGAGGAGCAAGAAATAGCAACATGCGCAGATCGCGGGGGGTCCAGTGTCGATGGTCTTTGCCTATTGTGGCACTGGAGTAGTGGAAGCCTTTAACTCTTGCCGGTTACTCTTGAATCATGAAACTTCACACATGTGCACCTCAACTCTCTCTACATTTTGTCTATAGGTCACACTTCGCTAGGTACAGTAACATGTCTAGATGTGCAATAGAGATCAAGCCCGCAACGCCTTGGAGTTCTTCCACCAGCTTGGGAAATTCACCCAAGAATCGTGGCTGACAATAGTGAGAGGTATATTATACGAGTAGTAATGGTTGAAAATCAGCTCTCGGCATTAGAGACTCATTCGGTTCAGGAGCCCAACTATGAGTGCTGCCAACGTCCCGTTACCTTTCATAACCCCAATTCAATTCATGTCATGATCACCAATCACAGATGATGTTGATGAAGTGTTCGCCTAACGTCAACCTCGTGTCGTCCTCAGCCTTCCCAGGAGGTCAGAGGCGACCGATGCTGCGTAGGTATGTACGTAGCCGAAGTGCTGGCACATTGCACCCTCAAAGTCGCACCAATGGCGCAGCCAGGACGCCACCAGTACCTTTTCCTTCTTCGATAGAATAACCAATTCTGTAGTAGCGCACACCCCTAAGTGTGGCCGCCACTAGCCTCCAGTTGACCTGCAGCTGTAGCCGGCCTGCAGCACGCTTGCTAGGATATTGCTTGCTCCGCCCAAACTGTTGCCGTCGCAGTTTTTGCTTCACACCCTGCAGTGCAATTCAGCATTCGAGATATTCATAATAGAACCAAAACGAATTCATTTCTTATGCGTACAGCATTGTTGCAGATCCATGACACAGTAATACAGCCACCTTTTGTGTGTGTTGAACCCTACGGTAGTGCCACCACCACCATTTCACGACTTCTTGGTAGCGACCTTCTGTATCACGTTCCTATGTTCGCGTCGAGCATAAATTCTTGTCCGACAGAAGCACGTCCGGTGCAATAGGAATCTTGCTAGCAACAAGGATGAATTTGCCGACGTACATAGACCTTCCGGCAACGAGTTCAAATGCAGCGAGTCCAGTTACCACACATCGCCCAGGTCATCTATCTCCACGAATCCAACATTATGATGGTGATGTGCCTCCAGTACTTTCGCCCCTCGACGCCTTTGCTGCGGAAAGCAGACGTCTTGCAAAAGAGTTGGAAGCTACACGCATTGCAGGCGAGAGGCGGCTAAGCAGACTACCACCAGCCGTTGTCACTAAATCTCTATCTCAGCATAATGCCAATCGACCAGCATGTTTTCGATCTCTTTCAGGCACTTCCACCGAACCGGTACCTCCACTACCAAGACAAAACTCGTTCTCTACCAGCAATGCCGAAGTTTTCGAGCCCGCAGGACGGCCGATGTCTTCCTACCCTCGAATTAGTACTGTTGTTGGAGATAATGACAAGGATGACTTCTACGAAACACCAGAAAACGATTTAGTCGTGCACCAACATAACAACTACTTTGAGATACAACGGACACAGTCTCCTACCTCTATTTCTGACCGCCATCATGAGTTGGTCTCCGTCAATCGTAAGGGTTCGAACAATTCACAAGCACAGTCATCTGCTGGATTAGCGCCCCCAAATGCACCTTTTGCCAGAAATAAGCAATATCAAGAAAGCTCAGACGATGACTACACCAGTTCCAATGCAGGCTCGACATTCTCACACGCTCTACCAAGGAAGTCGTCAATCGGTAGTGCCATGTCCTTTCCTGCTTCGCCAGCTTTCCCGTATCACGAAAGGTCTCCTTCTACGAAATCCAACGATTCCTTTTCCAGTTTGAATAGGTCAAGGCTACATCTCAATTTTTCAAGGCCTCTGAGTCCGAGCAGCTTGCACATTGACTCGCCATCACGTGGATCAAGTCAATGTCTCGAACGAAAACCATCGCATTTGTCGGATGCTTCGAGAAACATGACTTCCTTTGAGGACGACCGATCCATTCTGTCTGATGGCTACATGATGGGCCAAGGTTGTCCTGGTACTCAACAAAAAATTGTGTTACCGAGAGGAAAGCTATCAGGACAAACTGCTCAGCGTGTTTCGCAGCTCTTCTCCGACTTTGCTACACCGGAACTCAGATGGCAAGAACCGATGTTCTCGGGAAATGCTCCACTCAATGTCCATGCAGATCAAGCTCTCTCCCAAGCAAGGTCTTCAGATTCCAGACCTAGCTTCGACCCCAGTAGACCAAGCCTAGACCGGGGACTAGATTTGGCTCGTCAAGGAACTCTCACCTTCAACTTCGAACTTGAATCCAGGCCAAGACCTAGCACGGAACAAGAACGGCCATCCTCTGCGAAGACATTGCCCGAACTTCCTCGACCTACGGAAACACTACTACAACGTCCTTCCACATCTCACACTAACTTGCAAAGCACCTCCTTCTTCGAGCATCCATACATGCCCGTTCTTTCTACCATCCTAGGCTCCACAACAGACGATATGTCAGTAAAGTCTTCTATCAAAACAGATCGATCAGAGAGCACCATCCGGCCCACTACTGTCCGCTCCCAAAGCGACTATCAAGCCCTTTCCGTTGATGAACACGTGGACAAAGCCATCGAACTTCACCAGAAAGGTGATCTCAAAGAATCGACATACCACCTGCGAATTGCAGCGAAGCAGAGCCATCCTACAGGCATGTTGCTTTATGCACTAGCATGCAGGCACGGTTGGGGTATGCGCGCTAATCCGGCAGAAGGCACAGCACTTCTTCGCAGAGCCGTTGACATCGCAATGCGGGAAGTTGCTGAAGACGAAAATGCGTTGAGTCCCAAACCAAAGACAGACGCAGTAGAGAAGAAGGCACATAAAGCGCAATTCGCCCTCGGTATCTACGAGCTAGGCATGTCCCATCTCAATGGCTGGGGCGTAGTACAGGACAAAGCCCTAGCACTACGATGTTTTGAAATCGCAGGAACCTGGGGCGACGCAGACGCCCTGACAGAAGCCGGATTCTGCTACGCTCAAGGCATCGGCTGCAAGAAAAACCTCAAGAAGGCAGCGCGATCCTATAGACTCGCGGCCGAGAAAGGCGTGAACATGGTCGGCAATAGCTGGATCTATAAGTCGAAATACGATGACTCCGCCAGCGTCGAGGACGAGAAACGCAAGTCGAGGAAGCAGCAGGCGGTGCCCACTGCAGAGGAGAAGGACTCCAGAAAGAGCAGTAAAAGCAAGACGAGGAGTATCTTCGGACGGATACGAGGCGCGACACTCACGAATGGTTCGGTGCAGGCCACTGAACCATGAGTTTGTCGTGCATGACACTGTGCGAAAAGTTTCTATTCAATTCATGTTGAATGTTTTTCTTCATGTTACCCTACTACCAAGCTATATATGTATTAATCTTTAATCTTTCTTGATGAATGTGAGCTGAGAATCTCAGATGGGTTGGGCAGAGCAAGTTACAATGAGTACATAGTGATGATTGAAATGCCGAGATGGATACCTAGGCAGAAGAGGGTTTGGAGGATTGAGGTTTGATCAAGGACTTGATTAGGTAGGTATTTATCATCATCACAATGTGATTAATGAAGATATCTGTCTATTTACCTACCTTATGTTATGTGTTTCGTATGTGGTGTGTGTTGATTTTGATGTTGCCTGGAGAAGAACAGGAAATTTCGCATTCGTGTATAAAATACGTGTCCGTCCCGCTCTCAGTCCATAGGCAGGTGCCATAGCATGTCCCTACGTCCGTGGTCAACATGTTTATTTTACTATCGCAGCTGTTCAAGTGCACCCTTCGTAGAGAACAACTAGCCTCATAATCGCGCGGAGTAGCTCAATGCTCTTTTGCAGGAGCACATCAACAATCGTGTTTCGCTTTGCTAAGTGTTTACATGACCTGCCACGGAAACTAAGTTAGCTACGAGAGGTCCACACAGATCCATCTGGAGATGATATTTGCAGGAAAGAAATAGTCTCGAATACAGTACATACCGAGCAGTTGTCGTCGATAACAATCGTGCCTCCAGTCCCTCCAAATCCTTGTCCAGCAACGCCTTCGATTCCTTGGATGTCGCCGTTCTGGATGGCTGCCGCGATTCGCGCGAGCATACCTTGCTATACCCAGACGTGTTAGCCGGATTTCACTCGCGAATTTGTGTGGTAAACGTGCACTCACTCGTGAGGTGTGAGATTGTGGAGCAAGGGAATGGTATTGAGGAAATATGGTAGAGGTCTAGGTGACCATAGCATTTGACATGATCCATGCTCGAAGCATGATCTCATCTAGATGCGCATTACTCACCGTCATGAAAGCGTCTCCAATACCCCGTTGTCTCTCAGCGTTGTTCTGCGATCTGATTTGGTGTATTTGATCAAGTGGCACGTGTCGCGATCGCAAGCCGCCCTTAGCAACAGTGTCAGGATTGTCTTCAAGGTCTTTTTCTTCGGCTGCCTCTTCTTTTGCAGATTTCTTAGCTGCGGTGTTGGCCTCGTGTTGAGTATCTTCGTTGTCATCATCATCGTCGGTCGGCACACGCATGCGACGCCGACGGGCAGGACCCAAGCCAAGCGAACTGTGTCGACCACCTCCTGGATTCGCGATGTCAAGACCTTGTCTAGCACAGAAACGTTCACGGCTGTCGCCAGCCGGGCCAAAGATCTTGATGGTGCTATCGATGCCGCTGCACGCAATCATAGGCTCGTATGGGTGGCCTTGAACGACATTAACGACCTCCCCATCGCCTTCGAGAACACTGACGATATTGCATGTCTTCCGATCCCAGATGAAGAAGTGGCCGTCATCCGAGCCAGAGACTACGTATTCATCGTCGAGACCGTAATAGTTGACGTCCTTGACAGTACGAGTGTTGCAGTGGCCAGAGTAAACCTTCGTGTGAGACGTATAGGGAACATCGTTGTTGACTAAGGCTCGTTGCGTTGAGAGGCTGCCACCGCCAAACATACGTCTGCGTGGTCTGTAGAGATTGTGAAGAGGACTAGCTTCATCGTCGTCATCATCCTCTGAGCCAGAATTCTCATCGCCGGATTGATCAGGAACATTCTCATCCTCCTCATCCTCATCTTCACCTTCTTCAACATCTTCAATAAACACGCGAGGAGGTCTACTCGACGCCGTGGTAGTTGTATCAGACTCTTGCGTCCCTGGTGTCGTCTCGGTCACAGTGTGGATTGTGGAGGCCTCTCCCTCCATAATATCATAAAATTCATCCTCATCATCAGACGTTACTTCGTTAAGTAGACGATCGATTGCTTCGTCGTCAGGAGTAACATGGACTTTCAGGCCACCAAAGGCACGATTGACGAAATTGAACGTCACGCCGTCTGCTGCATCCATAAGGAGTGCTCGACCGACTTTCTCACCCCAATATCTGGCAGCTGCCCCTGTATCCATGATTCTCCTCTTGATTCCACCGCTTGTTTCCTGAATGATATCGGATGTACCTTGATGCATACGGAGTTCTTCGATTTGATCGAGTGCTCTGGTGAAACCCTGTACAGCAACCTTTTGGCTTTCGAAGAGCTGACGAAGCTCATCTCTTTCGAACCGGTTCTTCCCAAGGTCAATGATAGGTTTATCTTCGCGAGCTAAGGGCAAGAGATAAGCACGCAAGTTCTCCGGCAAATTCGCGACATTAACTGAATCGTCGAAAGGGAAGCGTTCAGTGTCGCCCAACATCGACGGAGGTCGTTTGAAGCCAGCAACAACTGCTTCCTTGCCGCCACTAAGCCACAAGGCAATCGCCTTGATGAAGTCGTAGCAGAATCTTGACCCATCATCTATCCTTTGACCTTCGGTTGAGGCAGGTCGGATTGTCTTGAACTCTTGTATCCATGGATCTACCGCCCTACTTGGAATTGGCATTTTGCCACCCAGTGTCTGTGACAAGCATCCTGCAGCCTGTACAAAACGCCAGCTTGCTTGACGATTTCGTCGTAGTGCGTTTTGAAGCAGTATCTCATGTTGGTCAGTTGTATTCGGGTATTTCCAGCCTTTCATAACTTCATCCATCGATGAAAGCAGTAAGCTGGCATCACCAAGCACGTTTGTGTACTGCATAGTATGTTGAGTCAATGAGGAAGCTGACGTTCCTACTTCTGTATTAGTTGCGAGCATGGATGAAAAATCGAAGAGTGTCCTTCGCAAACGGACAAGAGCCCTCGCAATGCTTTCGCTCTGCTTCTGTGCTTCGGATAGTAGATTTGCATGTGCGCTCGCGAGTTCGCTTTCGCGTTCTTCTGGATTTGTAGAGATGTCGATCTGTTCTGTGTCTCCGTTGTTATGTCGAACTCGAAGTGCTGTCTGGCCGTTTTCAGCATGCGAATCCGACACTCTGCGCAGCCTTCGATTGTCCTGTGCCGCGCCATCCATTCCACTGACTGTGGAAGCTGTGCCTTTGGTTCTCTTTCTCTTGCGTTCGGCTTTGTTAGTCATCCTTGCTGTGCGGTACAGTGTATCTTGCCTAGTCTCTTCGTCTCGCGCATCAGGACTCTTGACGATATCAAAGCTGTAGATATGGTCGCCAGACCAAGAAGAGATGAGTTCGTTAGGTCTCGCATCACTGATCTTGCATGCCGTGATGTGGCCATAATCTGTTGGTCTCATCTTCCTCTTATTGTTTGGTGCGAAGCGTCGAACACATTTGGTGGCCTCCCGCATGGACTCATCTGCAGCAGTACCTGGCATCGGCGCAGTGGTGGCTGGTCGTCCTTGCTCAGCATCCAAGTTTCTTCCAAGCATTCTCCGATCATGCAGAAAACAGTGTAGATGGGCACCACCGAGTGCGATGTAATGCGGCTGACTTCCCGTACAAGAGATGCTATTCAAATCCAGTCCATAGCTCTTGTAAGATATGAGCGGTGGTGGGACATGGTCACCAGCCTCAGTGTTTGTCGGTCTGCGGAAGACATATGATCGACCATCTCTCGGAGGAGGGTAGAATGACGATGGCTGTCTGAGGTCCCATTGTCTGACCTCGCCATCCTCAGAGCAGCTAAGGAATAGGTAAGGGCTCGATTCAGTCACGATTCGCTTGGCTCGATCTGCATGACTGCGGTACACCCTTGCGTTTGTATTCGCTTCAGTAAGCCACTTGGCATTTGGGAAGAAATTATTGAACCTTCTGCTCCTCGAGCTTGCAGACGAGTCAGTAGCAGTTTGTGCAGCCCCAGAGTATTCCAGGTCGAAGATTCGTACTTCGGAGTCACCTGCACAGGTCACAACAGTCCGATCATTCGAGTGAGGCATGAACTTGACAGAGAATATATTTGCATGGTGGCCAGTACTGACGCTTGTGCTGAGGGTGAAAGGTTTTGCTTGGTCGTCTGGGTTGTAGCCCCAGATGTTTAGGTAGGTATCATCAGAGCCCGATGCCAAAAGTCTCCCGCTCTTTGACCAACTTTAGTTAGCAATGTTAGCTGTGGGTCGTTCCTAGACACGCAACGGCTTACCTCAATGCATTGACACAACCAGTATGACCACCAAGCTCGTTAACAATGTCCAGATCTTTTGCCCATGTGTGATCTCCATACAAAGGTCGAACTGAGGAGTGAGTCCGCTTACGACCGAGAGCTCTTTTCAACAGCCTCACATCAAAAGATTCCATAGTGTATGTTGCCGAGAGTTTGGTAACAAGGGTAGTGTCTTGTCAGCAGCAGACATAGAAAGGTGCGATGGACAGTGTAGTATATAGTCGACGATGGTTGGCCCGCGCTGGATGAGACTCGTGGAGTTTTGCCTAATCGTTCTCCATCTTGTGTAAAGACAGTGCTATCAAACGCAATTCTGCCTCTTTTGAGATCCTAGAAGACTGTTGTATCCGTTGACGTTCCGCTTTCAGTGTAAGTATCATTCACTTGCCTGCGGTGCGGAGAAGGCTTGTATTTGGATTCCAACGTATCCCAATGACGCTAACGACTTCCCTTATCGATTACGGATATCGCTGCCGCAGGCATGGCGGCGATGATCATGTCACATGTGTGAGAACCTCCACGAACAATCCTAGGTACGCTTACATCCTTGAATTGGTACAAGGTATTGTATACAAACGACTGATAGTGACAGTAGCCGGGTATCTTAGAATTGTAGGATCCTAAGATTTTAGAGCCATGAACCAACAGAAAGGAAACATTTCTCGGTTGTGTAAACAAGTGCCAACCATTATGTCGATGTGCCTTGAACCACAAAGTGGTCATCGTGTCCATTAATCAACCACGGTGTCTGATCCAGGATTGTTACATACACACCGTTCCTTCCCCTTCGACTCGGACCCAGCCTCCTCTGCGTCGATCGTGGCACCTCTTGCGCGGTTGCCAGAGGAAAACTTACCATATCTCTGACAGTCCACGTTAGCGGAGCACTGGAAAGGTTCTTCGTACCTTCAGAGACGGTCGAGTGGGTAAGATTGGATGAACGCTGAATCTGTTCCTATGTCCTATCCCTCAGCGACTTTTGGAAGATAACCCACATCCCGAAGATCGGGCTGGTCTGATTCAGGGTGTGGACAGCGACTTAGACAAAAGCCGCAAGCCCGTCCATTTGTCTCGCGACTACTCGTATCGGTAAGACTTCGCACCTGTAAACCTAAGGTAGCTAGGTACGACTGCCTAGGTACACAGGTAAATCAATCCAAACAGTTCGAATCTTTCAACACCCTTGTCTTTCTCGTTCATCTTGAGATTAACTACTGTATGAGTTCACCACGTACGAACAGCGGCAAAGCACTGCCTGTTGAGATCAGGAATATCTGTTATCTGCACAACGGCTTTATCTAGGAACAAAGCCACGGTTTTAACATCTCCAGCACGACTAACACTCAAGCTAACTGCACAGGATTCTTCTCCAAAAACTCTTCGAAAGTAATCAGCTTTCCTCTCGCGTGTTCCGCCGCCCACGCGATCTTCTCTGCCTGATCCACACCATAGTATCCAAAATCCTGCTGATACGACATCATTTCCATCAACATATCACCATACACAGGCGGCAACATGGACCTATACACATCTTCCGGCAACTGTTTGTACACCACCTTCTTTCCAGTAGCTCGGCTCAAGATTTCAGCCTGTTCATCCAAGGTATAGAGTTTTGTCGCAGCACAGAAACTCTTGCCCTCATATTTCGCAGGATCAGCAAGGATGGCACCAACCCACTTCCCACTATCACCTGCTGCATCGATAAGAGGAAGTTGGGTGTCAGCTCGACAATGTCTTGATATCGAGTATGTGCCGTCGCCGACAGGGCGCGGTTTCATCATGGAGTTGTAGTTCTGCATGAAGGAGCCTGGAGCGAAGAACGCACTCTTGATAGGCTGTTGACGAATGTACTCCTCGACAATAGCCTTGCCATCGAAACCTTGAACCTTGGTGTACTTGCCGCCAGACAGTTTACTAACGTATGGCAAAGTGCTGTAGACGAGGTATTCTACCTTCTCTGCAACAGCCGCATCAGTGATCGCTCTGCCCTGACGGACCTCGATACTCTCGGTGTTGCTAACATCAGCAAAGGAAGGGAAGGTCATGGCGAACACTATGGACGCTCCCTTGAGTGCTGGTCGAAGTGTTGATTCATTATTTGGATCAGCCGAAACAACCTCCACACCCTTCGATGAGATTTGCTTGGCCGTGTCAGAATTGGCGTCCCGAGTGATAGCTCGAATGGTGTATTTCGAGGAGAGCTCGGTGTCGTTGAGAACGAAATCGAGGACCGAACCTCCTTGTTGGCCGGTAGCGCCGAAGATAACGAGAAGTTTAGACATAGTGTGTTGTTTGTGCAATAGTGCAAGGTAAGGTATAGTATAGATTACCAAGATCTCGACGGGCCAAAATCTTTATCGCCGAACGAGAACTAGACAACCAAATACAAATGGCTTTCGATGCTTCTCGCAAATCTTCCTTGCTCCTAGGAAGAAGACATGTTCTTATACCCTAACATCAGAACACACACCCTGCTCATCTACTCTACATATCATATCCACGCGCCACAAACCCACCCAAATACGAGCTGAGGTTAGCTTCCCTTCCAAATCACGCCTAGCGTGTCCCAATCCTCCAATCCAGCACCAGTAATCTGGTCGATCTAACCTCCTCTCGTTCCCATAAAGTTAATTTATCCACATCGAACCACATGTAACAGCTCCGAGAAGCCTTCAAGAACGGATTCAAGAAAACCGTTACCTCAACTGTCATCACCACGCAGGTCATGCGAGGTTTCACATACGTATGATGCGAGTCAGCTGTCGGAGTTAGGGGCTACGATACACCATATGCGAAGATGTGGAAGTGTACCATCCTGATATTTATGGTGTGTTGCGGAAGTACAGTACATGTAGTTTATTTGCGATGGCTGAGTGCCAAGGGTCCTTGACGAAGATGACACTCGAGCCTTGGCATTTCTTTTGTGCACTGGTTGAAGGATAAAGAGAGGAGGAATTGACGTGATTTAACGTAGTCCAATATCATACTTGGCATGCCATAACGTGTCCTAAAGGCTTCCATGCGAAGTCATGCTAAAACCATGAATGCCTACCTAGCTTTGAGTCTCGGGGGAAAAAAAAATCTATCCCATCGATCCTTACTCTCCACGCGAGAACTCCAGATACCTGCCTAACGGGCATCGCCATTCTGCAGAACAGCACAAGTAGCGCACCATTGTTCCAAAAGACGCCAAAAACAAACCACATGCTAACCCATGCTCTTACAACCTCGCAATCTCCGGTAAATCCGGCCTTCTCCACCCCGCCTCCTCAGCGATCATCTCAGCCGCTCGCTCTCCAATCCCCAGCACCGTAAGCATAGGATTAATAGTCGTCATAGCCGGGAACACACCCGCATCCGCGATCCTCAAACCCCTGATACCCTTAACCTTCAAACAACTATCCACAACCGCGAACTCATCATTCTTGACATCGCCCATCTTCGTCGTACCGGCAGGATGGTACACCGTATGCGCCACCTTGCGTGCATATTCTGATAGTTCCTCATCGGTTTGGACGTCTGGACCGGGTGCGATCTCCCGTTTGAGCCAGGATTTGAAGGGTTCTTCCTGGGCAATGCGGCGGGCGGCGCGGAGACCGAAGACGAATGTTGCGGCGTCGTAGCCGGTTGGGTCGGTGAAGTAGCGGAAGTCGAGGGCTGGTTTGACGGTTGGGTCGGCCGATGTGAGGTAGAGACGTCCTTGGGAGCGGGGGCGCGGGATGTTGGGTGTCATGCAGAATGCATCTACTGGTTTTGGGTAGCCGAGACGGTCAGTGTTGAGGGTGAAGGGGATTTGGTAGCAGTGCATCATTACGTCTGCTATTTGGCCGTCGGGGAGTGAGTTGGGGTTGTAAGGGTTGTGTGTGGCTGGAGTTGGGTCTGCGGTGGCGTTTGGTGGTTGACGGCGGAGGAAGATGCCTGCGTCGCTGTCCATTGTGGTTTGGTTTGGTGGGACTGGGCGGTTGAGCTCCCAGATTATGATCGTTTCTGGATGGTCGAGCAGGTTCTCGCCTACGCCGGGCAGGTTGTGATGGCAGGGGAGGTTAAGAGAGGTGAGTTGTCGGTGGGGTCCGAGGCCGGAAAGGAGCATGAGACGGGGAGTGTCGACTGCACCGGCGCAAAGGATGGTTTCTGTTCTGGCAGTGATATTGCGCGTAGCACCATCTTTGAGAGTGAGCGTAACACCTTTGGCTGTCTTCTTGTCCGCTGAGAGGTTGATTCTGGAAACCCAGGCATGGGTGAGAATGGTGAGATTTGGGCGCTGCTCATCACCACGAAGGATAGGGTGGATATAGGCCACCGATGCACTAGATCGGTGGCCATTATCTGGGTTATAGCTTACTGAGAAGAAGCCAACACCTTGCTCTAACGAGCCAGTACTAGTGATGTGCTTGTTGAAGTCGTGTATGACGGGAATGTCCATCGCTGTGCTGCACGACTGAACCCAGTCTTTGCAGAGTTGATTTCGATGGCGGCTGTGTACTGGTTGTACTGTATTGCGGAGGTTGTTGAGTACTCGTGTCATGGTTTCGAAGGTCCAGCCTTTGGCGCCCATTGACTGCCAGATATCCATGTCGAACTTGAAAGGGCGAAACGAGATGAGAGTATTGTGTGATGAACAACCCCCCAGAACCTTGGCTCGGGAGTGTCTGATATGGGAATTGCCCATTGGTTGCTCAGTAGTGCCATAATCGTAGTCAAGCTCGCCTCCGAGCAAGTTGAGCCATTGCTTGAGATCGAGCACTCTGTCATCCATGAAGTCGCTCGGGCCAGCCTCGATGAGTAAAGTTCTCTTGTGTGGCAGATACTCGGCGAGTCGTGATGCGATCACACAACCTACGCCTTGTCAGCATGCATCTTGTTGTTGTAGACCTTCCATGAATGTACCGGCTGTGCCACCACCAACGATGATATAGTCATAACTGCCACAATCCGACGCTGGGAGTTCTGTTGTTGTCGTCATTCTGATATCTATGTGACCACTTTGGGATGATGCTGAGGTGCTCGAACAATCAGGGCAACAACAAGCAGTTTCTACAGTGAAAGTGACTCGTTTGAATCAATAGAACAAGTCCGGACCTCGAAGTGAGTGTATGATAGAGAGAGATTCGCCTGGTCCGGAGCTATAACACGCGTACCAAAATACCAAGTGCACAAGTAACGCGAATTCTTCGCAGCTACGCTGGGTATGGGAAAGTCGTCAGGATTTTGACTTCCTTGTCAGGCATAGCGTATGAAAAGTTGAGCCTGTGCACGGGCATCGAGTCCCAAGCTGGGTCCTGATACCGTTGGTGTTGGTAATTGGTCAGGCATTGGTGCGATCTATCCATACAAGGATTAGTAAGATGAAAAAGTCAAGTCAGAAGACGATGGCGGAATCAGGCATCGGATGGTCGGCTTGAGACTTGAGCGGACTCCGTGGCGTGCGAAGAAAAGCAACGCTTACGCACCCAACGGTCCCTGCAGTCAACAGCAGCCACATCAGCAGATTCAAACAAAGGAAAGAAACAGTGGAGAGAAGCAAGAAATATTTTGTTAGTAAAAGAAAAACGTGGTTAGCTACGCGTAAGTCTGCTAGATTCAGGCAACAAAACCAGCACGCCAGAGCTCGAATCTGCATCATGCTAAGATTAATACAGTCAAGTGTTCGTGCTTGATCAGCATTTAGTGCCAACCGTCAAAGTGGAGTAGTAACGGCACTAGCACAGCACTCTCTAAAATACTCGCGTTTGGGGAGGGTGTAACAAGATCATGAGTAAAAACCACGAATGTCCATCGCGACGTGCCGCCAGAACACTCCTCTTTCCCCTTCGTTGTAAAGTTCAGACTCAACTGAGTAGCCAATCGAGCTCAACCTAGCGGCACCAAAATGGTTACTAAAATACATCCTGACCGGCACGCTTTTATCGATGGTGCGCCCCAACACACTTTGTCCACTGGCAGCACGACAAGTCGAGCAATTGATCCTTCGACACTGGAATCTATAGCCACAATCCACATCTCCTCGTCTTCCACAGTTGATAGAGCAATCTCTTCTGCTTCGAAGGCTTTCTCAAGCTGGTCATCAACACCGGCAATCGAGCGATCTCGTATTCTACTACGAGCAGCCGCACTCCTCCGATCACAAACTCATGACCTCGCTGTCCTCGAAACCCAATCCACTGGGAAGCCATACTCCGAAACTTCCACTGTCGATATCCCAACCGGAGCTGATGTTCTGGAGTACTACGCAAATCTCGTGGGCTCTGGAGGGCTGAATGGCGAATCCTTCCCACTCCGTACCTCTGCTTGGGTGTACACAACGAAGGCTCCACTCGGGGTTTGCGCGGGTATTGGAGCCTGGAACTACCCCATTCAAATTGCCTTGTGGAAGTCGGCACCCTGTCTGGCAGCAGGTAATTGTATGGTATACAAGCCGAGTGAATTCACCAGTTTGCACGCAGAGGAACTGGCGAAGATATATAAAAAGGCCGGCTTGCCGGATGGTGTCTTCAACGTCGTCTATGGTGCTGGTGAGGTTGGTGCGTATCTAACGAAGCATCCTGAGATTGCGAAAGTGAGCTTTACCGGTCAAGTCAGCACGGGTCGCAAAGTGGCTGGCAGTGCAGCTGGTGAGATGAAATACGTGACTATGGAGCTCGGCGGGAAGAGCCCCTTGATTGTACTACCAGATGCGGACGTTGACAATGCGGTTGACGGTGCCATGATGGCAAATTTCTTCAGCACGGGTCAAGTATGTACTAACGGGACGCGCGTATTCGTACCAAGAGCGATGAAGGCAGACTTTGAGAAGCGACTACTTGAGAAGATGCCATATGTGAGGTCTGGAGATCTATTCGACGAGAGTACTAATTTCGGACCCTTGGTTAGTAAGGTACATTGGGAGAAGGTCGTTGGGTATATCAAGCACGGAGTGGAAATCGATCGAGCAAGGCTGCTGTATGGTGGTCTCGGCGGGATCGAGAGTTTGCCCGCCAAGGTGAAAAATGGCCTGTGGGTGAGGCCAACTGTTTTCACAGATTGTACAGACGAGATGAGGATTGTTCGAGAAGAGATTTTTGGACCCGTGATGGCGATCTTGTCGTATGATACAGTGGAGGAAGTTGTCAAGAGAGCGAATGATACGCCCATGGGTCTTGCCGCTGGCGTATTTGGCAAGAACGTTAATCAGTGTCATGATGTTATTCGACAGCTCGAAGCCGGCATAACATGGGTGAACACGTGGGGTGAAAGTCCGGCTGAGATGGCTGTTGGCGGGTGGAAGCAAAGTGGTGTTGGGGTCGAAAATGGCCGGAAAGGTCTCGAGTCATGGGTCAAGAACAAGAGCACACTGGTGGAAATGGGAAACACCGTACCGACAGTTTTTGCGAAGCTATAAGGGTTTGGCTATGCTTGAGTACTATGAGGGGCAATGTCGTGGCAAGTTAACTCGTTTGCTGTGGAAACAAGATATAGTAGAGGCTTGCCCAAACTTACCATATCCTCTCACACTTCGTAACACCTCGCTCACACTGTGGTATTGTGACGGCGAATCAAGAGGAGAACAATCCAAGCTATATTTTAGCTTTCCCATACTGTCAAGGTCGACAAGTTAATATTCACTGGTGTCCGAGCCAGGAACTCTGTAACTACCTGGGAACAATTATCCATTGGTCAAATAACACACGAGACAGTTCAGCGCGTGGTTGTCCAAAGATTGCCGAAACTTCAAGGGAATGATTAGTTATTAAAAGCAGCTCTAGCGTGTTCATAGCAGCATTAGACTCGGTGGATCTGAGAGTCCGTGTGCTCAATCCACTCCGCTACCGGCCAAGTTGAGTTACAATCTTGCCACTGCAAACTCGTCCAGACGTACTTTAATCAATGGGTATTCAATATCGTCCCACCAGATCGGGAGCTAAATGCGCGGACCTGTCGGACCCGCTATTTCAGCGTTGATTTACCTACCAAAGATCAAGCTGCTTCTCATGCCTACCTTACCTATAAGCATGTCCTATCAACACGAGAATGACAAGTCGTACCTTCTTCGTTCGCTTTTGAGCTGTAGTTCTCCTTCTTGGTAGGTTATCCGACCGTAACTTCAATCCCCGGTTTCATCCTCTCTACGAGCACCTGTACTTCTACAACCTCTCTACACATCTTGTCACACGCGTATTTCGCGTCGATGTTACCTTGACGCTTGTGCTAGCGTAGCTTCATGCAATCTGATATCAGGCCAGGCTAGTACAGCCCGCATCGCCGTCCACTCACCTCTGGCTTTGATCGGCATTTCCCCAGTATTGTTAGAGTCCACCAATCAACAATAGCTGGTCATAGCGCTGGTTTGCCGAATGACCACCAATGGCGATGTCCCAGCAGTATGGGACGAGGCTAGGTAGGACCTGCGATTAGCCATAAGGAATCTTGCTGACGACGGCAATGTAGACAGTTGGGCCAGCTCTTTATGATGGGCTTCGATGGCACCGTTGTGAACGATCAAGTCAGAGCTCTAATCACTACTCACCACGTTGGAACAATTCTACTCACTGCGAAGAATTTTGAATGTACTAAGCTCTTTCCTCCTAACCACGCCTTGTTCATACCATTCTGACTTCTGTACAGCTGTACCGCAAGCGACCCAGCTCATCCTAGACCTACAAACCCTCGCGCACAATTCTGGACATCCGGTGCCCTTACTAATTGCTATCGACCAAGAAAATGGAGCAGTTAACAGCCTCTATGATGAGGCTCACCTGCGGCAGTTCCCAAGTGCTATGGCTGTTGCCGCAACCGGAGACAGGCAACTAGCGAGACGACTTGCAAAAGCCACTGCTGAAGAGCTAAGCTCGTGTGGCATCAACTGGATTCTTGGACCCGTTTTAGACGTGCTAACGAATGCGCATGTCCAGCCGTTAGGCGTACGATCATTTGGTGAGAATCCTGCCGTGGTCTCTGAGTTTGGCTTCGAGCATATCATGGGCTTTCATGAAGGCGGTGTTGCTGCTTGCGGAAAACACTTTCCCTCTTACGGCAATCTCGAGTTCTTTGGCGTTCCTACCGATGTGCCGACGATCACAGACTCGCTTGAAACTCTCTCACAAAATGCTTTGGTGCCGTTCAAGAGAGCCATAAATGCCGGAGTCGACGCAATGATGGTTGGTGGAGTGGCCATGTCATCAAATCAGATCAACGTGATGCATGCGTGTCTCTCGGAACAAATATGTCGAGATCTCCTGCGGACCGAGCTAAAATTCCAGGGTGTGGTAGTTTCCGAGTGCCTCGATATGGAAGCGCTTAGTCGCAATATCGGAATTAGTGGTGGCACCGTGATGGCATTCAAGGCAGGATGTGACCTTCTACTCACATGCCGTTCTTTGTCCGTACAAGAAGAAGCCATCAATGGACTGACCGCGGGCCTCGAAAATGGCATAATTGAAAGAAATCGGGTTCACGAGTCTTGTGCTCGCATCCTGGCTATGAAGAGCAAATATACCAATTGGGAGAAAGCGTTCTCACCCCCTGGCCCCGAGTACCTCAATCATCTAAGGCCTTCTCACACGGCCCTGTCCATGTCTGCGTACGACAACACTGTGAGGGTGGTGCATGATAACAAAAGTTACCTTCCTCTTTCGAGAGTCGTTATGCCTCAAGATGAGATTCTGCTTCTAACCCCTTTAGTGAAACCACTACCATTTTTGACCACATTTCAGGAGTCTCTGGAAGAAAAACAAGTACAGTCTTTATCACCAAAACCCAACAACACCGCGCATCCCCAGACTATGACAGGAGAGCTGGTCTTTCGTAACTTTGGTCGTATGCTCGCACGACGGCACAACGGCAAGGTGTTGCATGCTTCCTACACCGCCAATGGCGTTCGACCTCAACACGAGACACTCCTGGAACGTGCGAAGGCCGTTGTTGTTATCACTGCTGATGCAGGGAGGAACAAATACCAGGCCGCCTTTGCAAAGCACATTTCTATGCTATGCCGACTTTCAGAAGATCCTGAAGGCAGGTCTCTGGAGAAGCCTTGTGTTGTTACTGCTGTCAGCTCGCCCTTTGATTTCGCTACTGATAAGTCAATTCAATCGTACATCTGCACCTACGATTTCACAGACGCCGCGTTGCGGACACTTGTCAAAGTACTATGTGAGGATCAGAAACAAGTGAGTGCCGTTTTCGAAGCACAACAACCGGTCCGTACACCAAACCAAGCGCGTCAGCAGTGGCTTGTGGAGAATTACCGAGACGATCGAGACCGAATTGCGCTTGACCACCTGCTGTTAGTCGCTCAAACATCCTCAAACACATCTGCAGCTTTGCTCAAATCAGCCACAGCAGAGACTTTTCTGTTACAGAGTGACCTGGTCGAAGAGGCGCATTTTGTTGTACGAAACAGCTCCACAAAAGAATTGATAGGATTTTGTGCGACCTATTACCAGAGATCAGATAACACAGGATTCATTGGTGTCATTGTGGTCAACCCCAATAGACAGTTTCAGTCCGTTGGACATTCTCTTCATGACCGAGCCATCAAAGCCCTGCTACTGAAGGACCAATACATACAAATCAAGCTGGGCACACGGTTCCCCAATGCGTTCCCTGGTGTGCCACTCACGGATGCGGCGGAATATAGGAAACTCGCCCAATGGTTTTCGAAGCTAGGGTGGAGGTTCACATCGGTCAAAAGATTGTTCAGGATGGCGATTTTCGATTTGCCTCAGTGGGAGGCTCCTGATGGTCTAGGACAGAGCCTTGCTGTCCCCAACATCAAGTATGATCTGGTCCATGGAGAAGAGTACACTGACAGCGTGATGCAGCACGTTTGCCCGAATTCGTCGTCAGACGTGCAGGCAATGTACAGAATTGCGCTAGGTAACAAAGATGGCTGTGCTATCATTCGGGGTAAACGTATAACTGACGGCAATATTGTGGCAAGCGTGCTGTTGTATCGGAGTCAATCCAAGCTTGCACGTTTCGTGCCTCGAGTACAGCAACAAGCTGTATTAGCCGGAGGTATTGGTTCCGCTGTCATGTGCGCTGACCTGCAGAATAAAGCATCATTATTGCAAGGCTTGATTTTACTGGGAGTACGCCAGCTGAAGAAGCAAGGCATCAAGGCACTGGTCCTTGACTGTGTAAGCAAATCGAAATCCGAAGCTGAGATAGAGCTAACCCTGATAGGTGGATGACATTCAAGCCCTGGCCGGTCTTCAAACCATGGGTTTCGTTGTCACCGATTCCTTTGATCAGCTCGACAGCTCTGCACAAGAATGGATTGTGTCGTGAGCGAGCATGCAATACACAAGACACGTTGCTTGAACATTTCAAGCGACCGATTGAATTTCAAACGACCTGACGACCTGGAGGAGACCAGAGTTTCAAGTTATCAAGGCTCACTTGAGGCGCTGATATAAATGTCGTAGTCGAGGCTCGGCAGCAAGCAGGCCCGTACACCGGGATGTTCCATATTGGCCTCGAATTGAGGGGCGTACTGATTCCTGCCCCAGTTTCGCCTGGCCACAGAAGAAAAGTCGGTCCAGGAGTGCATGCAGCAGGAACATACACGGACAGCACGAGAAAGGTTATTCACGACGACTCGTGTCAGCAATGCCTCGTGAACACATTTGCAGGCTAACTCACTGGCGTCTAAACACCTGGCGAGTGGAAGAAGTAATGCAAGATAATTTGCTCACATCAACAGCCCCATTGCAGAAGCGTCGGGTTCACAGCAATCTCGTTGCTGTATTGTGAAAGCCACAGCCAAGAAGCTGGCGTTCTACATGACAACTTGCTGGTCAAGGGTGTTCGATCGCGCGCGGACAGCTTGGATGTCAGTGCATCAAAACGCTGCAGGTGAGCGTCAATGCACATGGGCGACGGTCATAGAACTGAAAGCAGCCAAGCATGGTGGTTACGCAAAGCTGCATGATTATCGGGGTTCCCTCTCGGTAGTGCCGTATTAGTGACGCATGGAAGACGTCGAGAAGATGCCACAAAGCAACTAAAAGTGGCGTCTACACGATGGGAGGAACAAAACCCATTGGTGGCAGGTTTTTCGGAATCAGCACCACTGTTGGAACAGTATGTGGTCGACAAATATGATTGGCCATTCTTTTAAAAAACGCGGAGGTTCGGTGCATGTCCAAGCAGTGCAGAAACCCACCAGCATTAAACCACAAGAGCCCCACATAGCAGTCAGCATGGCCTCTTCTCAAGCTCTACCACAATAGCAGTGAGGCCAGCAGCAAGAAGGACTGCTGAGATGTGAGAAAGCAGTAACGAACAGAGGTAGCGGTCCTGAGACCTGTGATTGAATTGTTTCCATTTTGACATCTACTTACAGTATGGTCTACTGTACGTGCTCGTACTCTAAAACAATAAGTTGGGGTCAAGTTAGATGGAGTCGATATGCTACTGGTCGCACTAACTAATGGGATGCCGCTCCCTGGCGAAAATCTTAGTCTGAAAAAAGCAATGATCTCACTCTTGGCTAAGCAAGGCAAACCACGCATAACAACTGAAGTGGCACAACTGTTGTTCCACCACCTGCCACCGGCCTGCGACGGTGAACTGTTTTCCACCCAAACGAAACGAGATATCTGTACTGTCCTGTACATACTGTGTTGAGGAATCCTGAATTTGACATCGGACGATACCGCCACTTCCATCATGTTGCGTACTCCAAGTAAGTGAGCAGATTTCGAGTGACTTTATGTATTCCCCATGGACGACCGAAGAGTGACTGGAAAGGATCAGCACTGAGGAAACATACTGTACAGCATCATTACGTTACGGTTTGCTCTATCTAAACTCACGGAGGCTGTACAATACTGCACAGTAGAAGTGTCAACCAACAAGATACTCACACTGCTGCAAGTGTCTCGGATTCAAGAGTTGTTCTGTTGGTCCTGCCTGATGTGGTTTGGTCCCACTGTTGCTATTGCTGGCAAACTCTCAGGAAAACAAGGCGAGTCAGACGATCCGCAGAACGCTGATTTACAGTCCTGCACGTCTGCCAAGGGTTTGCCGTAGGAGCATTAGGGTAAGTGCAAGCAGCCGGAGGTTGAATTAGTGGCTGCACTGTAGACGGCCACGCCGGCAGCGATTGGTAGTGCACAAATGACAAGAAAGATTGTTTCTGTGCTTACAGCAGAAGATCTCTGGAAGTCGCTCATATAGTGGCGCGATGACTGGCGCTCGTGTCTCGTACTCTAGGAATTGGTTCGTCTCTTTTCCCGGACATGCAATTCATAATTAACGAATATGCTTTGACCGAAGCCCGAAATATCGCTTTAACAATCTCCAGTTAGGGTTCGTGAGGGGCAACCCACCAGAGCCGTAGGCATGACTTGCAGCCAACCAGAAGACCGCCTATGCTATCATTTCGGGTATGCCTTCATTCGACATCGCCCCAAAGATGGAGTCTTTCTGCATTATTAACCTGAACAAGAACTTGAACAATGCTTGTCAGCAAGTCCATTTAACCGGCAGGGCTAAATGCTAGCCACACTGCCTGGCGATCAGGGATACATGCTGCTTCTAGAAGGCTGCATAGAAGGAAGCACTACAAGCACACCACCCCATCCTGTAACTCGACCTCCACTCGCTCTCGCCTGTCCTTCCACCCGTGCTCGTCTGAGAAAGTCTGCGACACGCCAGATACCTACGTGTTACTATCTCGAAGCTGCTTCTCCTCCGAGTTTCTCTCCGACATCTTGCTTTTGTCATACCCGACTAAGCCTCTCTGTCTCAGCCATCAACCCTGTTGCTATCGAAATAGAAACTCCGTACTCGTCTATGCCATACCATAGCTATCTGATAACTTGCCAAGCTACTTCTAACACGCAGCGCAATTCCTGGTCTATCAACCGTCACCTCACATAATTGTGACTGCGATAGCTAGTGACCTTTCGTTGTAGAACAGCTTCTCGAAGTCAAGGTTCTATTCAAACACCTTTCCAACTATCTCCTTTACTATTACGCAAGATCTTATCGGTACACAGCGTCTGGAATTCTGAACTTGGTCGGGCACCTGGCCGGATCTTGATGGTCTACACTTCACCTCCACAGCAGACCTCGGATAACATTATCACCACGTCCAATGGAAGTGGCAGCAACCATGGACACCTACGACCCTGCCAACTACCTACCGAGCACATTCAATTTCGGTGGTGGTCACAATCTTCACCTTGACTACATGAGCGCAACTTCCAACGTTGATCCACTTGATCAGTATTCAAATTTTGACTCGGAACCATATATGAGGTGAGGCTTGTGTTCCATCTTTCCCACCAGGCGTCATTGTGCTAACGCTCCGTAGCGGAGATGAAATGTCGTACGGTCATGGCGGTAATCTGGTCCATCAAGCCATGATGAAAAGAATGTCATCGGGCTTCGAAGACCCCTTTGCACAAGAAACAATGGCACAATTCGATCAAATACCGGGCGAAGGGATGCCCGATAGTCCATCAGTCGATCGTGACAGCAAGTATCTATCGTTTTCCATGCCAAGTTTTCCATTTCGACTTTACACAGAATCTTTTCAACAATGCTACATCAACATTCAGGCACAACTACACGGCATGTTTTTCCTTGCGGAATCACAATGGCCAACAAGCATGGATACGGCACCGCCTCCACCCGAGTTGACGTGCTATAGAAGGAATCTCTTCCAGGTTACAGGAAACGTTACGCTTCCCAAAAGTCTTAGGTATATTTATACGGAAGAAGGCCAGCGGATACCTATATACGACATGGAGCTTTCAGTATCGGCCACTGAGTCGGTAGAAGGCAATTCTGTGAAAATCATTTCCGTTCCATGGAAAACACCAAGTGGAAATGAGCCTAGCAAGCAGGACGAAAAGGCTGAGAAGGAGCCTCCAACAATTGCTTTGGACAAATTGGCCGGACCAGATATTGATTCCGATTTCAACACAATTCCAATCCAGTGGAAACGCTTACAATTCCGAATTGCTACTGCAAATAACGGACGAAGGAAGGAATTACAACAGCATTTTACGTTGCATCTGAAGGTCATGGCCACAGTTTCGACAGGCGAGAAGTTCTCGATAGCAGAGGCACATTCCGGTCCAGTCATAGTTCGAGGTCGAAGTCCGCGTAATTTTGCAGCACGAAAAGACGTGCCATTAAGCAGCAGCTCGACGTCACGGAAACATATTCCGTCTTTGTCAAGATCGAATGAAAGCTCAACTTCCATACATCAGATTACTTCGGCGCCGAAACAAGGGTCGCCACTAGAAGACATACCGAGATCACATCCAATCTTTGAGCCACAAGGTACTCCAAACCCTGAAATGGATCTGACTGGATGGCAGCAAACAGTGTTTCCCGAGCCATCGCCAACGGCATACTCAATGTCACTCAATCCTACACCCACCATTGCATTTACGGGCGCCCCAAGCCCGGACATGCAGCCGTCCTTCAATTTTGGGTTTTCACCCGACATGCAAGGTACTGGCGGGCCTGTTAGTCTACATTTCCAGAATGAAGATGATGTAGGGAGCCCAGCGCAACGTCAGCAGTCTTCAAGGCCATCATCACGACCTCCAACCTCCAATCCATCTCCGTCCCTAACAAGCAAACCTCGATCAGGCACATATGGCAACACATCATCTCCGGGCTTGATGTCAGAACCTCTGAAACAACGGCCACGAGTCCACTCGCATCAACCTCCACAAGTGAACCGATCTCCCATAGTTGGTATGTCCACATTGAACAGTGTGCAGTCCATGCAGGTACCCTCGATGAGTACCGGCTTTGATCGACCTCCCCTCATTCACGCTATGTCACAAATGTCAAATGACCAGACAGAGGGATTGTACGAATATTTCCCGCTCACAGTGGACGATTGGCAACCTCCTGTGGACGCGATCTTCAGGCCACATGTGGTGCATCATGAGATAACCACTGACCCCGGACCTCCGCCCAGCAAGAGCAGTAAACGATACTTCTCGGAAGTTGCATGAGTCCGCAAACCTCGTGGATTGTGTTGAAGAGGAACACACCCTGTACAGGAGAAGCATTAGGATAACGAATTGTGCTGAATAGTTCGCCACGACTTAACGGCTGGTTTGGGAATATCTGCGAGGAACCCGACTAAGTGACTGATAGTCGACTTGAGCAATATTATTATTATGACCACTTTATACCCGAATATGCACATTACAACATACCACTTGTTCTGTGCAAGTCTGTTGTTATTATCACCATACGTATTTGTACCATAGCTTGAGAATGTGAATCATTGTTGCCCAGCAATTCAGGGGAACAATCTGTCCTCCCTTCTTGGCACCAAATATGGCTCCATAAACTTTAATACTGCTCATTGTTCTTAGTTGTGATATGCGCGGTCAGTGAATCGAAGAAACACCCCGGCCGCTTCACAACATTGTTAACGGGCTCGACCATTCTCATTGTACATATCGTTCCGCCGGCCAAAATGAGCGCTACAAAACTGCAATCGCAGAAGATCTTCGAGAAACTCAAAACGAAACAAGCAAACAAGGTGAGCGCAGTCTAGGACGGCATAACCAATGCCTAACAGAAATAGATATGCTTCGACTGTGGACAGAAGAACCCAACGTGGTCGTCGGTACCGTTTGGCGTGTATTTGTGTCTTGACTGCTCCTCGAATCACCGTAACCTCGGTGTACATATCTCTTTTGTCCGATCAACAAATCTCGATGGTATGCCAACCGACTTCATTGACCACGCCAAACACATCTAACAACAACGAACAGTCTGGCAATGGGCGCAACTACGGACGATGAAGGTGGGTGGCAATGAGTCTGCCACCAAGTTCTTTCAGTCCAACGGAGGAACTGCTGCGCTGGCAAGCAAAGACGCAAAGGTCAAATACACTTCGAATGCTGCGAACAAATACAAGGAAGAACTAAAACGAAGATCAGCTCGAGATGCAGAGGAGTACGTTGATCCTATTTAGACGGTACTCGAATACTCACGTGTCAATAGTTACCCCGAGGAGGTAGTAATAACGGATGAGGTCGCAGGCACTGCTGGTGACGGTACATCAACCCCAGCCGCCGACAACGCTGACGACGACTTCTTTTCATCATGGGACAAACCAGCGATAAAGAGGCCTAGTAATCCTCCTTCTCGAGTTGGCACTCCACCGGTTATTTCCCGCACGGCTTCTCCCTTCCTATCTGCAGGAGCGCCCAATGGAGCAAATGCACGACCCAAGTCTCCTCTTAACGTCGCAGCAACAGATGCTGAGAATAATCTCCCCGCTCCGACAGCCATACGTTCGACATCCGCAAGCGCGATTCGTAAGCCAGGAACCGCAGGTGCTGTTGGCGCGAAACGAACAAACATCCTAGGCGCAAAGAAGAATCAAAAACTTGGGGCGAAAAAGATCGTGGGCGATGATATTGATTTTGAGGCAGCGGAAAAAGCAGCTAAAGCAGAGGCCGAAAGGATAGAAAAACTAGGCTACGACCCTGAGGCAGAAAAGGTAACAGAAGCCGCTAAGAACAAAACATCGAGCATTGCAGCAGCCAAACCTGAAGTCGCAAGCCCAACACCAGCCGCTGCATCAGCCGCAAGCAATACTAAACCACAACATCAAAGAAGTGCAAGCGAGGTTGAAAGGCTAGGCATGGGCATGGGTCGACTAGGCTTTGGCATGGTCGGAAAACCAGCTGGTGCCAGTGCTAATACCAGTGCCGCCCCCAGAAAGATGGGCTTCGGAAGTGTCGGGGCACCCAAGAAAACCGCACAAGAAGGTAAGCATAAATCCCACCCATTCACCAGAGCATCTAAAAAAACTAACCCAATCCTGCAGAAGACGACGAACGATACGCTCGTGAAAAATTCGGTACACAAAAAGGTATCTCCTCAGACGAGTTCTTCGGCCGCAATGCCTTCGACCCAACCAGTCAAGCAGAAGCCAAGGGCCGTCTACAAGGCTTCGAAGGCGCAACCTCAATATCCAGCAACGCGTACTTTGGACGACCGGAAGACGATGTACCCGAAGGAACGGGCGGAGACGATCTAGAAACAGTTGCGAAAGATTTTATTCGGAAAATGGGACTTACGGCTGGCGATGATCTAGAAAATATCATCAGTGTTGCGGGGGATAGTGGACGGAAATTAAGGGGTGCTGTGGCGAGGTACTTGAACTCGTAGGCCCTGACTCAGGATGAACGGGACCTACAATGTGAAAATGCGAGATGTTTCCATGTAAATAAACTGGTCCGATGTCAGGTACGTCAAGACGATAATGAAATAAACAAACAAACAAACAAGTCATGACTACTCAGGAACCGTGGTTGATTTAAGACATCAAAGGATAGTTGTATGGAACACGACTTGCACGAGTCAGGTAACAAACACAGGAACACCATGATAAGGTAACATTAAAAGTGTGATGAGAAGCACTTCCCATAAAACAAGCAGAAACAGGCACCCAGACTCTAGATCCTTCGTCCATATAATTCTGGTGTAATAGTGGCAGTACATGTAGTGCTGTCATTCAATCTAACACACCTACATACATACATATAAGCTTGTCCCATACCCAGTATATACTTCTCATTTTGTATATACATACGAATATATTCATTCGGTATACTAGTGGTGGAGCAAGTATGTGAGATGTGAGATGTGAGATGTGAGATGTGAGATGTGAGATGTGAGATGTGAGATGTGAGATGTGAGATGTGAGATGTAAGTATCACTGTCAAAGCAGATCATAATAAAACAGATGTATACTACTTTAGTTTGACAC
Source organism: Neophaeococcomyces aloes (assembly GCA_022813445.1). Lineage (NCBI taxonomy): Eukaryota > Fungi > Ascomycota > Eurotiomycetes > Chaetothyriales > Neophaeococcomyces > Neophaeococcomyces aloes. The sequence goes on along the minus strand of JAKLMK010000027.1, from coordinate 82,318 downwards.
ACACACACACACACACACACACACACTATACTACACTATACTGTATTATACTACATGTATAACTATAGGGTATAGTTGAAAGTATGCAAGTGTGGAGGATGTAGCACTATAAGTTTGTGGATAGTACCTAGGTGGCTCATAGTACGAAGATAAGTAGATTGAGTATTTCCAATGCCAACCACTCAGTGAATATAAAGGTTATTTGAGTCAGGTCGTTTTGGGTTACCTACGTAGATGTGTATCAATGGTTTGCATCTTATGCTCTGATCTTGCCGGGTGGATACTGGAGTCTGATCTGAGAGCATAAGGGGCATGATGGGCAGTGATGTGATGTGATGTGATGTGATTTGAGATCAGGTCACTTGCTTGAATGACTGTCTGACTAGCATTGAGTCGAGCCCGGGAAGTTGTGTGGCATTACTGTAATGTTTGAGCTGGTTATTCTCTTATGTTAGATAGGTATGCTTAGCTTAGTATATTTTTGGTTGAGCATGTTTATGGGCATGATCTCATACCTTCAATACAATCACATGTAGAACCGCAGGGTGCGATACTTGTATGCGATGCACACTTCCTTCAAGGTCTATGCGTATAGCATGGCACAGCACAGCAATGGCACAACATGAGATGACACAAATCTGCCATTGGGAGTTCAACACAACGCTTTCCCTGATCTTCAGCCTCAATACTCGATTTTGCTGCGTTTCCAGTCGGTATGCAAAATAACATCAGATTGGTCATTCTACTCATTGTGTCCAACTGTTGGGATCCTGGAATCAAGTAGTGGTACACTGTGGCAGTGGAATGGTATGATTTGCAAAGCTGAGAGAGGGCAACGGAAGAAGAACTCAATGCTGCATCGAAAAGAGATGCCCATGCCCTTCGATCAGTAGGATGTTGACGAGGATGTCGGTGAAACAATAGAGAGTCAAACTGCCAGACTGAGACATCCGGATGAAGGCAAGACAGGGCCAGACATGGACGATCAGGGACTTGATCTTCGACGAACTACACACGTATCCTTCTCTTCTCGTGTTTCAGATGCAAACCTTTCGGTGTGTGTTTATTGTATGCGTTTTGGGCAGTCAGGAATCGTCTGCTTGGTGAAGGTTCGTTCGGGTTAAGGCTGCACGTAGGGATGGAAGACACGCATTTGTAAAGAGTTAGCAAGTAAGTATGAGGCTGAAGTTTTCTGCCGTGGGAAAGATGGTTGCGCAAAGCGTATCGATCAGTGAAATCGTGAGACGAGTCAGTAGTTGTAATAGCATGTCAGTTCGAGCTTCTGAATGTTGACGGTCAGAGATTCTAGCTGTCGAACTCCGAAATACAAATCCTGTGGTAATTGTAATAAGTCTGTTCTATTACTGATGAGAGTAGTATGAGTTAGCCGTTGTCCTTTGCACGTTAGAAATTAGAGTTAACTTTCTACAAACTGTGTATGAATTACTTACCAGAGCAATATCGTTTCACTCCACTCAAAGGTCCACCATCCATCATTGATGTTCCCTCCATTGTGGATCAAGGAAGAGATGCACTAAAATAAGGTTCCTTTTCACTTTGCGTCTTGCTGCAACACTTGCTGAAGACTGAAGGTCGCTTGGAGGACCAGCAATAGAGTTAATGCATAGAATAGGTAGTGCTCCATTTGACATAAGGGGAGGACGTTGATTGGTTGCTTGGACGGCTCGCAGGAGTTACTCAAGACGTCAGTGCGAAGTTGGCACAGCCAACTTCCTAAAGTACAAAAGTCTGAGGCTGTGTTTGCGACGGTTGCTGGAATCTAGCTTGAAAGTGAACTTTTCTATCATTTAGCGGCCGTGAGGGTTGTACTCCGGTTATTATCAAGAGTTTAAACGGTTGACATTTTGAGCTTGTGGGATAGCGTGCAGCATTGTGAGTGGCCGATAGTAATGCTGATCTCGTTCTCACCATCTGTTCCATCATTTAGGCGAGAATCCTCAATACCAACAGTCCAGAACCAGCGCAATCTTCACTTGCATCGAGCGGCGTGCGCCATCAGGTAAAGACCTGCCGATTAAGCTTAGCGCTATAGCAAGGATGATCCCGTGCCGCAACGAGTCTCATTGATTAATGAGCTTCGAGTCATAATAGGTTCGTCTCAACCCTGCTTGCAGTACATGAGATAACCAGTCTCCCCTTCTGCTTGTTCGGCACTCTCACCGACGAACTCTTCGATCTCGATGGGTACTCTGATTGTCTCCTCTTCCATGACATTCCAACCCCAGCAGATCATTCCAGGCTCGAGCCATTGTCTAGCAGCACTGTCGCTACCCAATGTTTCAATGGCTTTGAACTGTGCTTCAAGCAGGGCTACCAATGCTACAGGAGGCTCATCACCTGGCGGGTATGGGCCAGGTGGTGGAACATAATTCCAATTTGGATCTTCAGGAGGATATGAAGATATCAGCTCTTGAATCCAGGTTGACAGACGGGACGACAACTGAGTGCCAGAACGATATGTCACACACAATGCTGAAAGCGTGATCGACATCCTTGTCTTGACTCTGGCTTCATGTGGTCGGACAATTGGACGTGAAGGTGTGCTTGTTATAACATCTTCGACATGATTGAGACATAGTCGCAACCCGTTCGCTGTTGGAGATGGCAACTGCTCAATCAAGGAAGTAGCTGTGAAGAGTTCGTGCTTTCTGGTGGCACATGCCAACTTGGTGCAAATCTTCTGCACATCAGTTGAGCATAGCTCGGGAAGCTTCATCTGCATACTAAGCAGTATATCAGGCGCAGTCTGGTCAGTGCAGGCATTTAGCAAAGCAAAGGCGCAAACTCCTGCTGCTGCTTTCAGAATACTGATTTGCTTCCCTCTGTAGATCTGTGCATTTTTCTGCTTCTGAGTTTGTGGTTTCAAGTCTGGATCAGAGCGCGTAGGATCGGCGTCCTCCATGCGTGAAGCTCGAGCTTTACTATCACGCATTATCTGAGCCAAAGTCTCGTGGTAGTTACGACAATCATCAAAGAGATTCGGCAGATTTGAGCTCATCCAAGTCTTCTGCTTGTCGTTCATAGCTTGCAACTCTCGATCATTGGCACACATGACAGAAATACTGTCAAGAAGATCGTAGGAAAACAATGCCCTCTCGAGATACTTGGCTTGTTCGACTATTGGATGGTTGATGTCGAAGATATAGCAATTGAACGAATCGTTGGAGCGCTCATCTCGCGGCCACGACCTTGACGCCTCTAGAGGAGTTCCTGAATGTGCGTTGATAGTGATAAGGACATGTTCAAAAACATTGTCTTCAAGAACAAATCCGTAGCTCATCAAGAGGCCTTCATTATCTCGGGGACCATAGTTGTTGTAAACTTCTTGACCCGAAGTATAGCCCTCTATAATTTGCAAACCAACAAGATCGTGCTCACCTTGCCATTCCACTTGTGCGGCAGGCTTGTGGTTGAGAACATCCATAAGTGGCAAAAGCACGGCGAATCTATCTTCGAAGAGTTTCCTGAGCATGTCGTGGTCAGGATGATGGCGACCTATTCTTGATGCAAGATCTGCAGGAGTAGTGCCATGCAGGACCTGAGAAGTAAAGCTCCGACTCCCGAAGATGGTGGATGCCCATTGATACAATTGCTGACTATATTTTCCGCTTTTGGCGTTCTCCCAGCCTAGTTCCACGAGTAGTCCATTTGCCTCTTCCAACTGATGATTCCGTTTCTGTCTTTGTGCAGCAAACGCTACCTCCAAGTTGGTGCCCCGAACCCAGAGGGCGTCTGCTTCTGCCTCGTACTGCTGGTTCTCCACATCTTCAAGTGTCGGCAATGACTGGATGTATGGAGACCACCAAGAATCCTCGCCCAAAAGGTACTGTTCCATGAGAAAGAAAGCTTGCAAAACATCGGGTGCTTCCTGATATTTGCGCAGGAAACGATCTGGAAACTTTGTTCCACGGTTGCTGAAAGGCTCGATGTTTAGCACATTGAGGACAGAAAGGGCCACGGACACGGGACAGCTTGCAACTCGAGTTTGTGCTTTGAGTTCTTTACCGTCTCGTACGATTGCATAATATCCCTTGGAAGCATGGTGGACGATTTCGAGATCCGGGTGGAAGTAGCCGTTGTTCTCAACCACCCACTCTGTCAATTGCTTGTGCGCCTCGAGATTTGGCACCATGCCCGTGGGCGCGGGATCGATCTTGTTCAGGCCTTGAGAGGGTGAGACCAAATCCGAAGGTGGAGTGCTCATGGTACGGATCAGTATGGGCGTCAAACATCAGTTCCGGACTGTCCTTGCAAGGGCAAAACGAGCGAGGCGTGAGAGAGGACTGGCGATGCAGAAGGTATTGATGAAGACGAAGGGCCATCGAAGCGCATCAATATTTGCAGCGCTGATATGGTGATGGATGGCCGGACACTTTCCGCTGGTTCAGTGTGAATCAGATGCAAAGGTGTAGTAAGAATACCACCACATCCTGCTTCTCAATTGAAAGTTTCAAGAAATACGCAAATTTTGCTCACATTGAAGACAAGACGAAGTCAAAGCTAGAACGGCAGTGTGGATTGGTTACATTCATGGCAGGTGCCACCCACTCCCGTGCGCAAGGAAACATCCAGTCAGAACACGTTGTCATCCAAAGCGATGAGTGACCTACCAAGAGGCTCTATTATCACATCTTGGATCATGCGAACCGTGAGTTTGAAGCCGAATTATGTATTTGGCGTCATAAAATCTATGGTGCCATGGGCTAGGTAACAGTGACCCGTGAGAATAACTTGAACGCTGGCCTCAGGAGCCCAACGACGGCCCGACTACGGCAGGAAGTGCCGTGGGAGCTTGGCGTGGCCTGACCTCAGAAACTGCGACTTCAAACGCATTTTGCTGTCGAATCGGCAAGGCCAGATTGAGCTTAGTATCGAATAGCTGACAAACCACCTATCTGATAAGATAGCTGCAACTCAAGACTGTCATCCTTGTCAGATATCTGGCGAACGGACATATTGCGCACAATTTAAGCTCTACCCTACGCCATACTCTCGGCAAGACGGCAGGTCGTAATAAGTACGTATACTACGTTGCCATTCGGTACCAGAATTCCCAATGGTCTGTAGCTTGTGATACGTAACTTTTCTGCTCTTGCGTTGCGCCTTGACTTCTCATTTTTCACCAGATTAGAGCTCAAGCAATGTTCTCAAGATGGAGAGTGCTCAGGTGTCCCTTATTTCTTGACACCGTCGCAACAGGTTCGAGTCGGGGACACTACAGTAAAACCGTGGCTGCTCGAAATCTAGAGTACAATGCAACCTTCCATAGCAGCTGACGGCCAAGTCCGCATTTATTATTGGCCGAGGCACTGTCGAACACATCAAATCGGAGATATGCTTCATTTCGTTCACGTCGAGCAATAGATGAGCTGAGCAGTTGCTAGAAGTCCAGAGTGCTAGAACGTTGTTGTTCCTCATGTCAGTTGCCCTGTCCCGCTCTCTGTTTTGCTCAGGTGGTCTTGCCAGTTGCACGAGAAGTGCCTCCGTGACAGTCGCGAGGTCTCGAATAAATATGGGCAGTCCTAACAATGGCGTCAATGGCGGGCAACTGCCCACTTTCATCAAAATGAAACGCGACTTTGCTTCGTTGAAGGTCAACCAGAATAGACTTGTCGCTGCCATTCACAGTTCTTCCGAGTACGGACAAGATCATCGATATGGTGAGGATGCGACGGAGACCGGTATGGCTCGATTGAGTCTCAATGATGCAGACAAGCAAGTTAGGGATTGGTTCAAATCTACCGTCGAGTCCATAGGTTGTGTGTACTCAGTAGACCAGATGGGTAACCAATTTGCAGTGCGTCCAGGCAAGAACAGTATCGCACCTCCAGTGATGATGGGATCACATCTTGACACTCAACCAACTGGAGGTCGGTACGACGGCATCCTCGGCGTAAACGCTGGCCTTGAGGTTCTGAATGTCCTACACGAGAACAATATCAAGACCGAAGGCAATGTGGGTGTGGTCAACTGGACCAATGAAGAGGGCGCCAGGTTTCCAATGATGGCGATTTCCTCTGGAGTATGGGCTGAAGCTGTTCCTCTCGATAAGGCTTGGAACCTCGCAGAAGTTGGTGCAGGTGTAAATGGCACCCCGAAGACAATGAAACAAGAACTCGAGAGAATAGGTTACCTGGGGAACCAGAAGGCATCCTACAAGGAATTCCCTATAGCTGCCCATTTTGAGCTACACATCGAACAAGGACCCATTCTCGAAATGGAGAAGCGGAAGATCGGCGTAGTTGAAGGCGTCCAGGCATTCAAATGGTATGAGATCACAGTGCGTGGTCGAGACACTCACGCTGGCACAACACCTATGTACGCTCGTATGGATTCCATGTTGTGTGCCGCCAAATTGATTGTACAAGCAAACAAGATTGCCAAGGAGCATGATGGCCTCGCAACGACTGGTATCCTCCACATGCAACCCGGAAGCGTCAACACCATGGCACATACGGTGATGTTCACTCTTGACATCCGACACAAATCCGATTCGGACCTAGCCAAGATCGAAAAGCAATGTCGTGCTCAATTCCAATACATTGCTGAAAACGACAGTGAGAAAGGCTGTAAGCTCGAGTGGAAAGAGCTTGTGGATAGTCCAGCAGTCAATTTTCACCAGGATTGTATTGCGGCCGTGCGAGACAGTGCAATTGAAGTCTGTGAGGACCTACCAAAAACTTCAGAAGATGGACAATTGTGGAAGCCCATGATCTCAGGTGCCGGTCATGATAGTGTCTACACGAACAGACGGTGTCCGACCAGCATGATTTTCACGGTCACGAAGGATGGTATAAGCCACAATCCCCGAGAATATTGTAGCCCGGAGGACTGGTAAGTGTTGTTGTGTGTCTTGTCCTTGAATGGTTGACTAACCATCAGCAGTGCACTTGGTGCTCAAACTCTTCTGGGTGCTGTACTTCGTTACGATCGTCTTCGTGCCGAGCGTGGAGATCTGCAACAATCGTAGGAATGAGCTGCCTGTAGATCAGTAAACATCAATCGTTCGTCGGTCAGTAACATCAAGGAAGTAACTGTATAGCATGGTGATCGGCATAACACAACCGAGATCTGGAAGTGCAGGGTCCTCGTGTTTGACGAGGGAGTGGAGCCATAGGTTTACCACTGCTATGGAAGCAGCCCCTCAAGGGGCTGCATGTGGAAGACTCGATCGCGAGAAAGCTAGGGCAATCAAAATGTTGGGTCTAGCAGAGATGAAGGCGTGCAGAACCAAGCTGTGTGGCGTCGCACATTCACTGATACCATCACATTGCTGCATAGCACAAGACAATTACATCTACGGATTGTGTTTGATTGCCAAAGAAGCACTCCTTTTGCGTGCAGAATATTGTGTTACCCTTTGCTTGGTTTTAGTTGGACAATTTTCTTGTTGGTTGTGCTGATGCAGGTACGGAGTACCTCTCGGGTCGTGGCTGCATGCAGTTTGATGAAAAGGGGACGTCTCTTTCGCAGAGTTTCGGCCCGCCATCGAAACTTGGACAAGCAGGATCCGAGCGTCTTACTGCGGTACTACAACGCGGAATCCTAACGCATGGTTAAATGCATGGTCGGAGTGATAGACGCCGTGCGCGTGTTCGATTGTCGAGAATGCATGTAGAGTATCACAACAAAAATGTCGACTGTTCGGTGCTTGAGATTGTGTGACACTAGAGAAGGAAATCACTGCATCCCAAGAATAGAGGCATGTCGGAGCAAGATCGTAGCCACGTGATTGTCAGCTAGCGCCGGGCCATGATGTCCAAGCTTTCGGAATGCCAAAAATACTGCTGTTTGAGGCTGACCGATTGGAGATGAAGATGTACTGTACAGTACTGTAGACTGCCGGTGTGGTCGACTACGAATGAACACAGGATGACTGCTATAGAACGACGAGCTCCTCACCGACAGCAGCAACGACTTCAAGTCTGGAGTACTCACCGCATATTCACCGTCTTCCCGTCCGAACTCGTTTCGATGCGGGTTGTGGTGAAGCACGCCAGGGTCTTGGTCTCTATCGATAAGAGATTTAGGGGATTATGCAGCCTAAGATTTGAGCTCATCGAAGACGGTCAGGGGTTTTGGACGACGCCAAGTTCCGACTCAACAGTCTGAGTCCAATAGTATCACAGACATCATCTCTAAATCGGAGCCCGCAAACTACGCGTTGGTGCTAAGAATGCATGGGCACGCCTCCCCACTACTGTACAGTGCGCGACCATTTGAAGCCCCCACTCCTCATCACGAAAAGTGAGATTCATTGCGGCGGTGTGAACACGGTGTTTACCTGATGGAAGGTCGGTGTTCCGGTAGCAAATAGAAAGTCATTGAAAATACCCCTAGTCGCACTTTTTTTGAACAACCAGAACATATTCTCACTCTCACCACCAACTTTCGTCCTCATTATCTCCCAGACACTGTAAACATTGTTTCTATCTAATCTATTCTTCTCAACAACTCTTAGAAAACCGCCAAGATGAACGGAAACTCAGGTGCCCTCGGAAACCCAAGCGCCCTCGCTCCTCACCAGAGTTACCTCCTGACCGGCAAGGTCGCCCTCGTCACTGGTTCAGGTATGTCAATGACTCTAAAGCAGTCTGTTGTGTTGCGCAGCCAGTTCTCTGGTCACATTATCTCAACCAGTCAGCAGAGAAAGCCACTTCGAGGCCTTCTCTCCTGCAAGCCGGACTGCTGACTGCTGAGCATGCACAAAAGGTGGCAAGAAAAGGGGCTGACATTTTACAATAAATAGGCCGTGGTATGGGTCGAGAGACCGCCCTCGAACTTGCCCGCCGAGGTGCCGATGTCATCGTCAACTACGCCAACTCCTCCAAAGCCGCCGACGAGCTCGTCCGAGAGATCAAGAAACTAGGCCGAGACTCCATCGCCATCAAGGCCAACGTTGCCAATGTTCAAGAAACCATTGACATGTTCGCCCAGGCCAAGAAGCACTTCGGCAAGCTCAACATCGTGGTCTCAAACTCCGGTGTCGTTACCTTCGGCCACTTGAAGGACGTTACAGAGGAAGAATACGACCGAGTGTTCAACATCAACACCCGAGGTCAATTCTTCGTTGCAAGAGAAGCATACAAGAACCTCGAGCCATACGGCCGAATCATCCTCATGGGCTCTATCACCGGTCAGGCCAAGGGCGTGCCAATGCACACTGTCTACTCTGGCTCTAAGGGTGCTATCGAGACGTTCGTCCGATGCATGGCCATTGACTGCGGTGACAAGAAGATCACTGTCAACGCTGTTGCCCCAGGTGGTATCAAGACTGACATGTACCACGCCGTCTGCCGAGAATACATCCCTAACGGTGCCAACTTGTCCGATGACCAAGTCGATGAATATGCCGCCACCTGGTCGCCCATGAACAGAGTCGGTCAACCAATGGATGTTGCCCGTGTCACTTGCTTCTTGGCCTCCCAGGATGGTGAATGGATCAACGGAAAGGTCATCGGCATTGACGGTGGCGCTTGCATGTAAAGCTCCAGTGAAAAGTGATACGGATGATGACACAAGTCAACAGGACGACTTGGGATGAAAGAGAAGGTGGAATTACTGGAGATATATATTTGTCTGCAAGCTCAACTTGTCGGAGCGAAGATTCTTTGTCATTGGCAGCATTGGCTACTACATGGAAAAAGCAATTGCTTAGGGAATGTACAGGTATATAGACCGAGTACAGGTTATCGTGATGGTGTTTGGCAATGTGCTTCAGGGCATTCTGCACTGGCTAGATTTGAGCAATTTATTTTGATTTATTGAACAAGCATATTCCATCTTCTCATTGTCAATAGCATGTCATCGAACGAAAACGAGTAAGGACTGCATGCGCGTTGTGCGGGAGGTTGTGTGCGATGCGCTGGCTCATTCACCTTGAGGCCAGCAGAAGTATTTGCGATATTTTTTAGCAATCATACGACACTAGACAATTCTTTCATACCAGGAAAACAACTTCCAATATCAAAGATGATCGGACTACGCATGTGCGATCATCATAGACGTGCAGTTCCGGAACGTGGAAACCGGGAGTAGTGTCTGTAATGATTCATCTATAGGTAGAAAGCACGTGCTTCAACGCTCACGATCAAATCCAACAGCAGGACTCTCTAGGCCCTAGCTCCCAACAACCGCACTCAGACCATCATACTCTTCCTCCGAGTCAAGATGCTACCTCGAATGTTTTGGTCAACCTGATCATGCAGCTCGCTTGAGGCATGTTCTGCTCTAGTATGATCTCCTGACGCTACACCATTTCTGACATTTGATTTGCTCGCACCAGCCAAGGTAGCGACACTTGCTGACCTTCTCATGGCGTTTCTCATCTCAGCTCCATCTCTCGATTCTGATTGTCGTACACCAAGAGCTGAGTTGGGTCTCCGTGATTTTACCACAGATGGTCTCGACTCTGGTGCATGGTCGTTGATTTTCTCTGTGGTTGGTTGCACGGAATGTCGTTTGAATCTGCCCACTATCTGTACTGGCTGTGCTGAATCGTCCTGCTCCTCTGCTGTGACAGGACTCGATGTCGGTCCGTCAAGGAATGACAACTTTGCAACTGCTTTGCTCAACTCATTGTTCTGGGTCAGAACAACTGGCTGTCCAGCTTGAGAGTTTGAATCGTCCTTGCCTCTCAACGGACTCGCTGGCTCACTCCTTCCTTCTTGGGCTCTCTCCAGTTCCTGCCATCTTCTGGCCTTCCTTTGTTCAGCAAAATCTGGATCCTCCTTGATTCTCACATCTGAAATGCTTCTTCTTTCTTGTCTTACGGTCTCGCTGCCACTGTCGGCACCTGCACTTGCAGCTCGAATATAAGTCTTGTCGACATCAATTGGCTGTTTGGCAAGGCCTTCTACAGCACTAACCAGTGCTTTGCCAGGTCGTCTCATCTTATCTCTCAGATTCGGTTCCGCATAGCTAACCGCTGCCCGAGCTCTTCTCGATCCACGGCCGATGCTGCCATTAAGAACATCCTCTACGGAATTTGTCACTGCCATTTCCTGAGGAGGTCGCTGTTTTGTGGTTGAGGGTTCATCTGAGAACGGTGACATGATATCGTCCGCCTCGGTAGCTGGAGTTTTTGGAGGCATTCGAGATTGCCCGGCTTCTCTCATCTGATCCTTCACTTCCATATCCTCGTTTCCTGTGGCCACCAGCGGTGGAATTGTGGTCGATTGCTTGATTCGGATCCTGGCAACCTGCCGCCTTTCAGGCCTTGTTTCGGTCACATCCTCCTTATCAATCGGTGGTTTTTCGAAGGTTGCTCCCACCTTTCTTTTGGCTGGTGAATTTGTGCTCTTTTGTGCAAGAACCCTGCGATTTGGCTGCGCTGATCTGTCCGGAGATCCTGGTGCTGTAACTTCTGCATTCTCCTGGTTCTGTCGACTTAACGGTCTCGAAAACCTGGAAGACTTCGGTGTCGGAGCTGCGATAATGGCTTTGCGCCGGAACGTGAAATCATCCAGCTCTTTGGATATCCTACTTGTGTCTTCGAGCTCCGACATCTCTAGTTTGCGTTTTGCTCCGACTCTAAGAGGCTGTGGCGCGATTGGAAGTTCTTTCTTCTGAGGTTCATCGACCCTGACCTCAGTAGAGTCAGGCTCCTCATAATCCGTCACTTCAACCTTTTCAGCAGCCGAACCAAAATTGGATGGCTCAAGGAGTATACTAATCCTCCTCTTTCGTCTCGTTTCGGAATCTGTCATCATTGTCCGCCCTGGTTTCTCGCTTTCCTCAACGAGCTCAGTAGATGTCCTTCTAGATGCTTTCATAAAGTTGAAGTCGAGTACGTCCTGCTCGTCGAAATGCGCAACTGGTGGCGGCCCTAGATCTGGGGATTCGAGCGGGTCATCCTGCACGTCGTTCGCTAATGCTTGGATGTCTGCCGTCTCAAATGTTCGTCTCGGAAAGTACTTGTCCTCTAAGATGGCCGGTAGTCGACCTTCCTGCTCCAATAATGTTTGTCTGTGCCGTAACTCCCTTTCCTCAATAGCCTTCGTTAACGAGTCATCTACCTGTATACTCCTCCTTCGCCTTGTACTTGGCCGTCTCGCGACCTTTTCAGGAAGGTTTCCTAAATCGTTCACTAGAGCATTGACCTCCGAAAGTTTTGCCTCCAGGTGATCCTTCATACGCATCACCTCTATACCCAATCTGTGTGTTGCCTTCCATTTATCTGCTTCTACCTTCGCATTGATCGCTTGTTCGCGGAGGGCAATATTCTCGGCCAGAAGGCGGGAGATCTCAGTTTCGAGGTTTCTGATTCGGACAGATTGGTTGGAATTGACTCTAGCAATTTCGCGATTTTGACGAATGAAGCGCCGTTTTACTATATAGAGTCAGTCAATATACTTGACAAATAAGATCCTAGTAGGTATAATACAAGTAGGCACGAAAAGGTAAACTTACATGCTTCAACAGTTTCTGGCGCAGGAGCAGGTACTTCATTCAATCTCGCCATGGATGTAGTATTGTGAGCCGATTGTTGACATAGCAATAAATGAGCAGAATTACAGAAGACCTTTAATTTTCGAGATGCTGTGGGCGAGTAGTTTGCAGCAGCTGGTTGAAATGGGCGTTGCTCTTGTTGTATTACGGGCTGTCGATACATATTCCGCAGTCCAGGTTTATTGACTATGTGCCCAATCAGGCTAGATCAAAACTATCCTAATAAAGCAACTCCGACAACGCGTAGAGTGCACCACCCGATTTTGAAACGTGAACACGCGACTTATCCCCCACTAGCACTCTGGTTCGTATTCAAGCTGTAAACAGCCTCGTATATCTATCCAACGATTTACGCAAGCGAAGTGGCTCGCACTCTACACTCACAACACTACGACTCATCACATACCTCCCAGCCTACCCTGATCCCCTCCACCAACACCACCCAACTCTCAGACTCCTCCGTCAATCCTCAACCCCCCAAAAAACCTCAGCATGTCCCACCGCCCTTCCTCAATCCCCTCCACCTCTTCCTCAACAACCATTCTCCAAACGCGCATAAACCAAAAACGCACCGAACTCGAAAACCTCCAAGCCCTTCGCGCCCTCTCCGCCCAACTCGCAACCCAAATGTCCACCTTGGAACAAAAACTCGCGACCCTGCGAGACGGCACGGAAGCGGTTGCTGAAGTTTTGCAGAATTGGAATGGTGTGCTTGGGGTTTTGGGGATGGTGGGGCGGACGTTGCCTGGAGGTGGAGAGGGAGTGCAGGCAGAGGGACAGGTGGGAGATGGAGAAGGAGAGGGCAGTTTGCCGCCTACGCTTGTTAGGGTGCCTGTGCAACAGAGAGGGCAGGAGAAACGGGTTGAGGGGAGGGGAGAGGGGGGGTGAGAGCTGTGAAGGAGAGAGTGATGGGAATGCGACTTTGATGATTAGTGGGAAGAAAGACTAAGACTATTCTTTCTCGTTACATTCGATGATGAACTCAACAACACCGCCTCATTCAGACCCGAAGACGTGGAAGAAGAATGCAGGGAACATGGACGGCATCGAACACTCTTCTCGCATCGCTGCATCGCGAAGATCTGTATATCCCTGTCAATTCACGACCAAAGCTCAACACATTTACAAAAGCACCAACCAGCCAACCATATAAACCACTGCAGCTCAATCAATCGCTCCTCCAGTCCAGCGCATCGTCCTTTGTCCCATAGCACCAGATCCCCTTACACATGCCCAGACGAGAGTACAGCACATCCTCGAAGCACAGCAGCAAATCAACGAACGCGCAATCCACTCTCAACCCATCCATCCAAGTTCATGACACGAAGTCAGTCAGCTCGATTGATTCAACTCCACTCGAGTCACGAATCAAACCAACCCATCAACCTGTGTACTCAGACACAATAAGTGCTCGTTCGTGGGAGAGGATATATACCTACACAAGTATGTACGTGCAGTCAGACATACAAGGACATACAAGGACATACATACAGTGCAGCAGGCAGACAGATAGACACATAGATGGGATGCGAGTGAATTACAGACAGAACGGAACAAGGGAAAAGAATGGAACGGAGGTTTAGATGGATGAATAGACGGCTGTGTGCTATATGGTGGAGGATGGTCAGGTACATATACACAGCGCGTGGCAGATACGTAAAAGGGAATTGGGTTACTATCTCTAGGAGTGAGTTGTGTAGATTCCAGTTGTTTGCGAGGAGGGAGAAAGAACGGGTTTAACCAGCACGACACGAACACAGAAGCAGAAGAGCAACGAGCAGCCTTTCATGATAGGTAGTGTTTGGAACCCTAAGCCTAGAGATAAAGTACCTTATGGCATCTGCGTATTCATTACGGTTCATAAAGTAATATGAATGAGTACAATCTCATCAGTAGGTACCATAGCTATAGACAAGTAAGCCATGCTATCTATGACTCCTTACCCGATACTCGCTCATCTCCATCAATTTGTGAATGCTGCTAAGTACGTATCCCTATAATGAAACACCAAAACTCTCGCGCTACTAATGTGTGAACGATACAAAGATCGTCAATGATACCCATACTGTAAACAATCCTAACTCCATTTCCGTCCCGAACCCATCAAGTCACATCATAACGAGCGTAAATGCTCCGATCCAGTATGCTGCTTCGCCTCACATCTCGAGCCGCCGAAAGCCAAAAGTCTCCTAAGCAGACTCAACAGCAGATACTTGAACTGCAGTAGCCACCACTTCATTTCCCTCTTCATGCTGAACCTGTGCTTGTGCATGTGTTTGTTTCCGCTTCGTCATTCTTTCCGCCCACTCCCTACTAGCCTGTCGTCCAGCGGCTGCAGCTTCGATCCTCGCTTTCCTTGCTGCTTCTTCCTTTTCTCGCTTGTCTTTGGCTTCTTGGTCAAGGGTCTGGCGAGCTCGCATGAACACTTTTTTGCCACGAACTTTCTGGTGTGCAGCGTCTTCCTTAGTGACGGCGGATCTCTGCCCGTTGGAAATGGATGCGATTCTAGCGTTTTGAGCAGATGGGGGAACTACGGAAGAGGGTCGTGGTGTGGTGGTGGTCGTTGATGGGCCCCTGGTCGATGGTCGGTCAATGATACTCTTACGATTTGCGGCTGTGTTGGATTTTGCGGTAATGGCAGGGTCAGTGCGAGTCTTACTCACGATCAGCCCAGCTCGGGAGGTAGATGGGGCAGCGACGGTAGTTGGTTGAGGAGCGACGTTCTCCTTATCAGGTCCACTGAATAGTCTGCTCATTCTTGCCTGACTAGCTCTGTTTTCTCGAGGAGCAATGCTGGGCTGCATGTGTACAGAAAGCGGCCTAGTATTCTTGGGAGCTGGCTTGGGCTTGTCACTATTGCTGGCTTCTCGAGCTCTCTCCTGGTTCTGTCGGACTCGCTCTTCTCGCGCTTCTCGATCTGCCTTAAGCTTAGCCGCTTTTTCTTCTGCCAGCGACATCTTGGGTTGTTTCATCTTCTCCTCTCGTGCCTCACGTTGAGCTTTGAGCTTCTCAGCGACGGCTTCGCCTGGTAGGGCAAAGCTCGAAGAAGTAGGCGGTTTGGTGGATTTTGCAGGAACAAAGCCTGATTTGGCTGTAGAGAGAACATTGCTAGTATTTCGCTTCTTCTGTGTATTTGGTTGCTGTTTGGCTGTATAATTCGAGAAGGATATGCTATGCTGATGCTCTGTAGTCTCCTGCTTCTTAGGCATGGGTGCTGTTGCGTCAGATTTCGTGCCGACGGTAGGTTTGGAAGCAGATTTTCTGGCGGACATTCTAGTGGTCTTAGAAGTGGTGAGTTCCGTCACCCTGGGTGTTATCGGTTTGAAGGGAGTGGACTGTTTGGCAACTGGCGTAGCAGTCTTCACAGGTGTGGTATGTTTGCTCAAAGGTGTTCTTGTCTTCAACGGTGTGCTTTCTTTGTTTTGAGCTCTGCGTACGGAATAAAGCTTCGCATTAGATCGCGGAGTTGTTGTAGCAGAAATGTTTGGAGTGGCTACACTAAGTCGAGCTCGTAACGGTGTTGGGTTGACTTTGGCGGGAGAGTCTGGGACATCCACTTGTTCTGCAGACAAAACGGGGAGGCCAGCAGTCACTTGCTCAATTGTATCTTCAAGCGAATCCAATGCTTCAAAAGACTCTTCAAAATTCGTAGATGATGCTCGTCTTAGTGGTTTTTGTGCTTGTAAGCTACTGCTGCATGGTTGTAACTGTTGTGATGGATGTGAATCTTCCATTTGAGATTGGCCGAGTTTGGTGGGTGAACGACTTGTGATAGAATGCACGAAAGAATCTTCAGTGGTCGTACTTGCCTCGTGGTCAGGCTGGTGGACGTCAGGGTCGAATTTTGGGGTCTTTGGTACCAAGCTCTCTGTTGATAGTTGTGGCTCGATCTCTTCATCAACAGTGGTGTCAACTTCTTGCACATCTGTTTCAGGATGTGACTCAAGTTCTGGCAATTCTTCGTTTTGCACTGGTTCTTCTGCTAGACTTGTGGGTTCTGTCTCAGGCACAGCAGAATCGAGATGCTCTAGTTGCTCCTGCTTTGCGGCCTCGTCAACTCCAGGTTCAACAAGCGTGACAGCTTCGACCTTTCTGGTTCGACTCTTGGACTTTCCTCTGCCTTTTCTAGTAGACTTTCTAAGCTCATGAAGCTCTGATTGTGCGTTGTCTAGCTCTTGTTTTTCTTTTTCCATATTTGTCTCAGAGAGGTCCACCTCAGCGATGGGATAATTCTCGTCAGTGATATCGCGTAGAGCTGATCGTTCTGAAGGGTGATCACGAATAGTAGTTTCGGACTTCTGTGTTTCAGATCCTTCCTCGACCTCATTCTCGCTAAGATCTTCGTGAATTTGAGCTGCAGATCGTGTCTGTCTTCGCTGCTCTTTCGCAAGGGGTGTTTGACTTTCTTGTTGTGGTTCTTGCTCATCGTCGACTTGTTGCGCTCGTAGCGCCGCTCTGGTCATGCGCGGCATGTTTGCTGACCCTAGATACAGAGACTATCTTCTTGTTATTGTGAAGTGTTGACGAAGATGGAGAAGAATTGTTGTATGTAAGCGAGACCATGATGCAGTTTAGTGTCAAACGCGTACTGATGTTATGCAGCCTTGCATGATCTTTCACCCCGGCAACGGAAATTAGCTTCGTTTGCTGCGGCCCAAAAGTTGCAAGGCTGCCGTGACTATGAGAAGTGGAAGCCGAAGAATAAGATTATCAATGTTACCCACCGACGTGGTGTGTTTCAACTACGATAAGGGCCAGTTTTCCTCCTAGCAGTTTGACTACTTCCAAGTACGAATGCCGATTCATAGAATACTTAATCGAGCAAGAAAGGATTATCTCGATTGGAGGGTATTAAGGCAGAAGAAATTCTTTGTTCATAACGAGAGTGGAGGCATCTCTCAATCAGGGCCCTCCCAGTGTCTCGCAATCTATACTTGACACACTCCTGCAATCAGCCGTTGCACAACCAGGTCGCTCAAGTCAGAGGAATTGATTCGCTTCTACGTTCATGCTACATAGATTGATAGGCTGTGTACACATTTTGTTGCCAGAGCATCAGTAAGTGAAAGATGGCACGGCCTCATGCAGACACAACTACTCTGCCCAAAGAACCACACAGTCTCTCATTGAAAGGTGTGCAAGACCTTGTCTTGAGTATTGAAATGTGCTGATGTAGCAATAGTTCTAAGGTAGAGTACTATGTACCAAGAGGTCCTGTTTCCAGCTTTCTCTGACACTCAAAACCTAGACTCTCCCGCCCTTCTCTATCTCAACAATACCCGCTAGCACAAAATGACCTGTGCAAAATTCCTTCCTCTGCCACTTCGGCCTACCCGTCTGACTCGGCAGACAAAGAGTTCCTGCTGTCTCCAAGTCTATCACTACCGCCAGCATTTGGTCTAGCGTATGTGGGCGAGTCCTTCTCTTGCTCGTTGTGCGCAAACAATGAGTTGGCTGAGGGTGCCGCCAAGGTGATTACTGGTGTGAGGATCAATGCTGAAATGCAGACGCCGTCTCAGACGGTTGGCCTGCCGGTTTTCGGTGCAACTGCAGATGAAGACGATACCGAGCTAGCGTACGAGGCTTCCATGCAGCGCATTATCCGTTTCGACCTTAAGGAAGAGGGTAACCACGTCTTGATCGTCAGCCTGACATATACAGAGACCACAAAGTCAGCCGATACTGCTGCTTCTAGTGGACGTGTGCGCAGCTTCCGAAAGCTGTACCAATTCCGGGCTCAACCTTGCTTGAGTGTGAGAACTAAGGCAACGGAGCTGTCACCACAAGAAGTTGCTGACAAAAGCCTCGGACCATATGGTCAAACGACATTACTGCGATATGTTCTGGAAGCACATCTCGAGAATGTGTCAGAAGGAATCATCGTTCTAGAGTCAACCAGATTGTTACCTTATCCGCCATTTAAAACCAGATCTTTGAATTGGGATATGGATGTTGGCGATCAGCACAAAGAAGTGAATCCATCACTCAGTCCTCGTGACGTATTGCAACTTGCATTTCTCGTCGAGCAAGAATTTGGCATTGCTGATGGTGTTGAGGAGCTCAACGCGAGTTTGAGGCGGGATGGTAGAACAGTGCTCGGGCAGATTGCGCTGGAATGGAGAAGTGACATGGGTGAGAAGGGCCAATTGACTACTGGTATATTGTTCTCTCGTAGAAGAGCATAACGACCAAACCTTCCGCAATCCGGTCTGAATGCTCAGGGCGCATGCATGTTGAGGCCGTTCATGCGACGACGAAGGCTCTGCTTCCGGTCCGCCTGTGATACGCTTACATTTCTCAGTTGTGAAACAGATGATGGCGCGAACAGATCGTCCTCGAGCTTAGCAGGGGTCCTACTAACAAGCTCTCGGTAATCGCGACCCTTGGCGCCTCTTTCAAAGTCTGCTTTATCTGAATTTTGAGGTGCTGAAATGACCCTCCAAGTGCGTGTAGAGTCGTCCGCCAGATATTCTGCAGGCACACCACCACTGGGAGCTCGACCTGCAAAAGGGTTTCGACCTGACAGGGATACCACGATGCTTGATCTAACACCTCTCGATCGATTCTTTTTCGCTGCTATAAAAGCATCGAACAAAGCTCTTGTGTCTGATGATGTAGTGTTCTCAGTTTCGCACTCATGAATAAAGACATCGAACGCTTGTGTCTGCTTCAGCATGTGCATGTATTCTCCATGGTCTGGTGGAAGGCTGCAAACCCAGGCATCGAAAGCAAACTTGTGTCGCAACCCGATATGCCGCAGCGTGGGATCTGCTGGAAGCATGAACCTGCGATAGTTGGAGAAAAGGCTGGTGAAGAATCGAGCAAAAGCAACTCGGATCTGATTAGGATAAAACGCAGCTGAGCAAGGTACGCAGACCTCGATCACACATCGCGCATGTGCTTGTAAAGGACAATCTGAACATTTGTACTGGCCGTCCTCCACCTTATCGTTACACACTGAACAAACCATATTTTGATCGATCTTGCGCCACTGCATACAATGTCCTTCCACCCAAGTCGTGGTTGTCGTATTCTGTACAGGTTGATAAGGTGTTCCAAGCATGACGGTGGAGGCTGCAAAGGTAGATCGTGCAGAAATGGAAGGCGCGTAAGTTGAGCCACAAGCAATACTGGGAACGTCCGAGGCTTGAGACAGGGTCACACTGTGCTTGACAAATGGTAAGCTTGCTTTTCGCCTGATGTTGGTTATTGATGTGCTGGGTTTGGATTTATTGTCGAAGTGACCAGACCGCTTCTCCCTCAGAGATGTCTGTAACGCAAACCCGGAATCACTGTGGGACAAGGGTGTTCTGGGTAAAGGGGGAAAATTGGCTGTAATTGGGGAGATATGATCAGAGCCGGGTTGGCTTGGCTGGCGTACTGTCGATGATGATTGAGGCCTCCTCATGCCTGGCAGGTTCATTGGTTTAGCGTGCAGAAACGCATTGAGTACTGGCGCATGTTTGACAGTGTTTGCCACGGCATGAGACCCAAATTGGGTAGAGCTGAGACCAGCCAATCGTCCAAGATCAGTTGATGTAGCGATTGGTGTGAACAATGATGTATGCTCCGACATAAACATGTTGTGAGGAAACGCTTCGTAGGCATACGCAGGTGGCCCTGTGGCTACACCTCGAGTCTGATGATGTGGTGCTGCCAGGTATAACAAAGACATCAACTTTCTCCTTTGCTGCTTCGGTAACGATGGCGGATGTGAGGTTGCATGCAACTCGTTCTTGTCGAGGTCAACCATAACGAAATCGTCATCTTGAGGAAGGAGCAGATTATCATTCTTCCTTACCACGCCACAAATGTATGGGATTGGCGCCTCAAGAACCTCCATCAGTCGTGTTGGCAAGACAGGTATATGCACCCCTGACCACTCCAAAGGCCACAGGAGTGCAAGCAACGCTTTGCTCGCAAGCTTAAGCATGGACGTGTATTGCGACACTAGGATGATACGTGATTCTGAGAGCAGGTACTCGAAAAGTATGATAATGTTCGGGATGGTCAAGCTGCGAAAAAGGGGATATAGGTCTGTCGTACGGCTGCCGGGGAGTTCGTTTCGTGCTTCTTTCTTTGCATAAAGCCGGAGCTCTCGAATGGCAATTTCCACTTGGACTTTCGAGGTCATTGGTTGTAGTGCCTGCGTGCAGATTGTATGGACATAGCGCTCGAGAGGCTGCCACATTCCCACTCGTGGTGAGCTTGGTGGCACACGCAGCACTGCGCCATCCATCATGGGCACAACTACAGCCTTCAGCCACTCCTTCCAGAATGGCAACATTGCGGCATCTCGGCCCATGATTCCATATGCTCTAGGAATCCATAGACCAGTGTCACTGTCTGTCAACCCTTCAATCCTCGAAGCCGCTCCGTGTCTGAGTGGCTTCAGCATATCCGACATCAGCGCAATTTTCTCCTCTACCACGCCAATCTGGTCTTCCAGCTCATCACGCATAACAGATCCAGATTCCATTGATGGTAGCATAGCCAGCAGCTGGGATAGCTTTGCTCTTTCCGCTGCAAGCCGCTCACCCAGAGACGCGGCCAAATCTCTTTCTGCTTCGGACATATGTGCCTTTCGCCATTCATCGCACTTCTTTTCCAGGTCGTCAGCAACTTTGCGCTCAAGTGGGATCCAAATGACTACGCATACAGCCGGTGTTTCGGAGTTGTCGACACTAGTCAGGCTGAACTCGTGCCATTTCGTTGCAGGCCTTGAGTCCGAGGATATGATGTGAATGTCGTTAGGAAACGCAAACATCGGAACGTAGTCTGGAAAGGGATTTCTTCGCTTCATCTCCTCGCTCATCGATGGCCGTGGGTATCTGTCAAGCAGTACTGGTTCGAAAGAACGCTTTAGAGGATGTTCGTCTGAAGAAGCTTGATGTGGTTGAGGCATTGGCATGACGGAATTATAGGAGCTTACTCGTTTCGCAGAGCGGATGGATAGTCTTCCAACGACAGACGGTTGTCGTTTCGTACTGTTCATGTCCTTGAATGACATATGCCGTCGTACACTGCCGAGAGTTCTATTTGGCATCAGAGGAAGCTCTAGCTCCTCTGCAACGATGCGCTGGGTTCGTGGCTTAGGCCTCGGAATGGACTTGCTCGGCTTTGGCACAACAACCTCACTTTGGAAATTGAGATCTAGGTAGAAAGCATCCCGATCTGTGGTAAATCTCTTCATAACGTTGTCGAAGTCTGCATCGCTGAGAAACATTGAGTTCCGGAAGCTCGGGCTTTGTAGACCATTTCGAGGATTGGGAGATGAAGGAGCTGGCGACTGCCTGCTCGAGGACACAACCCTTCGGATGGTTGCATTGCTGCGAACACTCCCGAGATAAGTGAGCTTGTCCAAGGACTGTACAGATAGTCGAGCCTCGGAGGATAATCTCGACAGCCTCTGGTAAGAGTCCTGTCTGCTATGTCTCGTCGACGGCGGAGGAGAAGCGACAAATGAGTTTGCTCTATCTTCAGCATCTGTATCCTCTGCAATGGTCTGATTTGTGCCTAGCCCGACTGGACTGTCAAGTGGTTGGAAGGAGTCGCGTCTCTCATCATGACTTTTGTAAGCATTGAGAAGATCCTGGCCGTCCAGACCCGCAATCCAGAAGTAATCTGCAAGTGGCCTATCAGTAAAGTCCGGGATCCTGTCCGCTGGTACAGGCGCCATAGGCTGGAGGAGGATGCCAGCTGCAGCGGTGTTTGTCGACTGGCAAGACGGTATTTGCTGTACTTTGTGATTGACCTGAAAGATTGCAGAGTGGTGAGAGCCTGGGTTACATCGGTCTCACATGTGGATCATTGTCTTTGAATGTCGATTCTGTCCTGGGGGTTACCCTAGGTAGGACTTTTGCATTTGACCAGGCACAACCAGTTTTTAGAATTATTTCTGAAGATTCCGGAGGCTTCTATTGCAGTTTGCACGAGCCCCAATATGCAGCAGGTTCAGCATTGCATCGTTAGGGGTATCACCATTACGCTAACAACAACAGAGGGTGACAGATTGCCTACGTAAAGTGAATTAAGTGGACGAACACGCTGAGCAAGGGTGTAGCGAACTAGGCGTCTAGGCACTGTAAAATGAGCCACGGTCCTCCCGGCAGGGTGGACGCTAATCAATATACTTTGGGGACAAACACAACGCTATTGGCCCATCGATCAGCCACCCCTTTCGTTTCGATTCACCTGCATCTCCTCTGCTTATGCAAGCCACACACCAGCCTCGATTTGCAATCTCGACAGGCATGAAGGGATGAGTAGTGCCCGTCCACTGCCTGGTGTGCTTGAAAGTCTTTACCGTCATATCGACAGCGTGCCGCGTACTTTTATTGAAGCTCATTTTATTGTCAGTGTTTCAGATGTCAAACAGGGACGAGCTGAGGCAAGTACGACGGATGCCTGCACTATGTCAGCCATGCCTGCAAGGTACAATACATCCCTGGTCATAAAGTTCAGTCCTGTCTTTGAATGTCATTTAAACATGCTGAGACAAGGTCATTCCATCCCGTCTTACTCAAATTTTCGGTTTTTTGTTCTTTTTATTCTGTGTTAAGCCATGAATGCAGGACATCACGAGAAGTGAAAACTCGAGCCCGGTAGCTACAGCTCTATGAATTTTGCTGCATCGCGAGAGGCGGACTATCATGCAAGTAACCCTATTGACTAAACTGCCAAAAGCCTTCATTTGTCCAGGGACAAACACTCTACTCAACACACGTTCGACCATGACAAGATAAAGCCTCTCGACTCCATCGCGCAAGGACATCGTTGCGTTCAGGTTCTAATGGTCCATATTCTCGAGGCTCAGCATTATTACTGTGAACTGTGTGAAACGCACAAGGAGGAATCGCCAGCGTTGCAGTGTTAGAAATTCGGTTACGAACGAGCCAGCACGTGTTTGCCTGGTTCCCAGAGTTGTCTATGTAGTTTCATTCATCAAGGGCAGAATACCGACCTTACTACAACACGATCTCACCTGCTACACATCATCACCGCCGCGGCCAACCATTTATTTCATCGCTAGCGTTTGCCACAGCATGCTTATCTGCTGACAATTGACTAAGCAACTCATTAGAAGTCCTTGACGTATCCCACGTCGTATCAAGTGCTTTGAACCTAAGGGTTAAGAAGCCTCCGGCTTCTGCTCTGCAGAAATATTCAAGATAGCGTCGCTTAAGTTCTCGGTATTGTGGTAGTTCAATATGAGCTGCAGAACCTTGGTATTGGGTTTTAGAAACACGTTCGGAACAAGTTGGAGAGTGTTAGGTGGTTCGGCCGTAAAAATGCTGAAATCCGGTCGTTCTGCACGACGGCTGCTGGGAGTGTATTGAGGAAATCGAAAGGTGAAATAATTGGAATTCGACGAGTGAACCAGTAGGTGTTGCTAGATTAGCTGCGTGTTGAGGGTCACTTGCAGAGTGGAAGAAACAATATGTGAGCTGTTCTGACGCTTCAGTGATCTGTCTGGTCAGCAAAGACGGCTATTATGATCGTCAAGGGTCATGTGTAAGTATCAGAGAGTCTCATGGTGTTAGATTGTGCGTACACCAGACAGAAACAGCCAGTGACTTTCGATTTAAGCACTGAAATTGACAGCTCGACCAAATCCAGCTGGTAGATGCCATCTCGATTGTGAACTCTTTCTGCAACCCTCAGTCCCCCGGTGTAGATTGAGGTAGAAAGAGACATCAAGCCGTGTGCAGCCATAAACTTTATTATATTGAGCATTTCTGTCTTGCTCACTTGGACTGGGCAAGGAGGAGTTAGGTAAACTCTTGAGCTTTATCTCAGTTCATCATCTGATGTCTGTGAAATTGCAGAGGTAGTTTAGTCTTATTAACAGCTGCCACTTATCGGATACGGCGACGGTCTTCAGCAGTTTGACAGGCCACGGCAAAAGCTGGTGTCAGCTCACAAGGCACGCTTCATTGTAGGCAACTGTCTGCACTCCCTCTAATGGTCACAAGTCTTGTGTTCGGTCATGTTGGTTGAATACCTCAACTCCCCCGGAGTCTCAATCGTGAGGCGTTGGGCGTCTGGAAGCAAATTTGCAATTACCATGGGTTTTGAGTCCCGCATGTGGAATGATCGAACGAGAGGAAGAGTACACTTCTCAGATAATAAATAGTAAGCAAACGACGTTGGAGTTAGTTGAAGCACCCAGGAGCTCAAGGTAATGGCTGGCTCCACATAGAGCGGGAAGCCTTTGCGTCAACCTTGTACGATTGTGCCAGGTTCTACAATACTGTACGGTTGCTACCAACCACACAAGAAACGTATTCAGCTCTAGACCGGACGACAATGAAACATGTGACTTAATCAAGCGTGTAGGCTTACGATCTAGGTCTCATGTCTTTTATGTTCATGTCATTGACTACGCGACGATTTTGAGTGTTCAAGCATCGTGATGGCAGACGACGACTACATCTCTGTGCCATCGACTGGTAAGCTCAAGCTGAAAGGTGTCGCAGACGGCAGAGTCGACAAGAAAAAGAAAAAGAAGAGACCGAAGCCAGAAGAGCAAAGCGAGCCAGAACAACCTCAAGAGGATTTCAACGACAAATCAGTCGTGCTCAAGAGTCTTGAAGCGGAAGATGAACAGATACAGAAAGAGGCTCGACGGAAGATGGGAGTGGTCGATGGACAAGTCGTCGGGTCTGGAGCAGGGGTAGCGAATGACGACGAGAGGGCACAATTGAAGACGGACTCAGAAAGGAAATTTGAGGAGCAGAGGCGAAAGAGATTGGAGGAAAAGCTGAAGAGAGAGGGTGTCAAGACACATAAACAGAGGGTTGAGGAGCTAAATAAATATCTGAGTGGATTGAGTGAACACAATGATATGCCGAGGATTGGACCAGGCTAATAGGGACGTGCTGGTGGGATGAATGCTATTGATCAGCCGTGGCTACAACCAGTCTTCAAGACAAGCCATTCATGCACCACAAAAGGCAATGCAATATTGACTAGCTTCATTGTACATTGCATGTGTTCGGACAAGGCACAGCTGCAGATCCAAGCTGAGCATGAATCCAAGTCTGCAACACAATCAAGAAACTTGTGTGCAAGATGAATTCATGGTAATGGGTGGAATAGCCCGCCACACTATTACAACTGCGTTCAATGTGCTCGGGTTATCGCTTGTCTTCATCCATACATTCCACTAGACATCTCATAAATGATACATGAAGTCTCTTGCTATAGGTGAGAAACAGGAGCAAGTGGTGTCCAAGGATGACATGATCCAATGGAGTACCTTTTGTTGTTGGAATTGTATATGGAATTTGGTACCACATTCCTCCTTCCTATTCTTCTGTACAGTGAAACAACGCTCTTGTTAATGAATCAATTGCTCTCCAAGTTCCCCTAAGATGTCACAGAGTCCATTTCTTGGGCAGCCTCCGTCTGTCTTCCAGGCTTCGAGTTTAGGTATTCGTTTCTGGTGATTGTCAGTCTTGAGTGGTTGGCCAACCCTCCTCACATACCTCTCTATAGCCCAGTTCATGGCAGCATAACCGAGGAGCAACGGTGGCAGCCAGTAGAGAATCTGATGCCTGGTTCTTCGGAACGTGTTGAAGACCGCAGCATGGGGAACACCAGCAAGAGGTCGCAGTCTATTCGGGGATATCGCATACGATGTGACCTTCTGGCTTTGAGAACCTTCAAGCTATCAGTCACGATTCTTCACTAGCATCGAGTCTTCCGGCACTGACCAAGATTACCCCAACCACCCATGTAGCTACCATGCCAATAATGTCAGCAATCAGTACCTCGAGGGAAATTCGTTCTTCACATACACTCCATTCTTTGGGTCCAAACCACCACTCATGCGCGGCTGAGTAGCCTGCATGTAGAGAGCTGATGTAGGTCGCATATTGAGGGGGTCGATATCGCGTGAAAGTCGGCTTGACAGATCTTCAGTAGACTTGAGTTCTGAACGATGATCGGGAGGAACGAATGTCGTCGCTTTGAAGCTGCAGCTTGAGGAAATTGGCCCAATCACAGTCCTTTCATTATTGGATTGACTGGAAAGAACTTGCTGCGCCTTAGGTTTTAGTTTCCGAACGTAGTGGCTCGCAGTCTTGACGAATGCCAAGCTGAGCTATAATGCAGTAGTGGAATGCGTCTGCCTCTCTACTAAACGCCATCGTTCAGTCCATCATTCAATACCTGGCATAACGTCGACAATCCCGAGCCCTCTCACGGTGCTCTGAGTCCTATATATCTGGTCTCGATTAGCCTGGGCGGCTTGATACAATTGCTCAGCTCATCAGGATGGCGACAAAGGACACCCTTTTCAGGTCGGCATCCATGTCATTGACCCAACTCTACATCTCGAATGAAATCGGTCGAGAGGTCGTGTCTGCTTTGGGTGAGCTCGGAATCGTTCAATTTCGAGATCTCAACAGCGACACAAGTACTTTCCAGCGAACCTTCACTAAAGAGATTCGACGTTTGGACAACATCGAGCGGCAACTACGATATTTCAAATCACAAATGGAAAAGGCCAACATCCCAATGAGAAGCCATTGGGACTTTGACGAGAATATGCTGGCCGCTCCGCAGGCCGCTGAGATCGATGAACTGGCCGACCGCGCGGAGGGTCTTGAACAGCGAATCAAGAGCTTGAACGACAGCTATGAAACACTGAAGAAGAGAGAAATGGAGTTGACTGAATGGCAATGGGTCTTGAAAGAGGCTGGCAGTTTTTTCGACCGGGCTCACGGTCAGACCGAAGATATCCGACAAAGTCTTGACGATGATGATGCACCACTTCTACGGAATGCTGAAGCTGAGGAGGCCAGAGTCAATGGTGATGCCAGTGGACAACAGCAACAGTCTTTCGCAGTTATGAACATCGGATTTGTCTCGGGTGTCATTCCTCGAGAACGACTAGCTGCATTTGAACGTATCCTCTGGCGAACACTGCGAGGCAATCTTTACATGAATCAGTCTGAGATCCCAGAAGCTATTATCAATCCTGAGGACAACGAAGAGATTCGAAAGAACGTCTTTGTCATCTTCGCTCACGGCAAAGAGATTATTGCAAAGATCAGGAAAATATCTGAGAGCTTGGGCGCAGATTTGTACAATGTAGATGAGAACAGCGACTTGCGACGAGACCAAGTTCACGAGGTCAACACTCGGCTGAATGATCTCGCAAGTGTCTTGCGAAACACAAAGAACACTCTCGATGCTGAGCTTACTCAAATTGCACGATCCCTCGCCGCATGGTTAATCGTCATCAAGAAAGAGAAGGCTGTCTACAACGCCCTCAACATGTGCTCCTACGATCAAGCGCGAAAGACCTTGATCGCTGAGGCATGGTGTCCGACGAACTCTCTACCACAAATTCGAGCCACCTTGCAGGACGTCAATGACCGAGCCGGTCTTTCAGTGCCGACCATTGTCAACCAAATCAAAACCAACAAAACACCACCAACATACAACAAGACCAACAAATTCACAGAGGGCTTTCAAACCATCATCAATGCTTACGGCACTGCCAAATATCAGGAAGTCAATCCTGGACTGTACACCATCGTTACCTTTCCCTTCTTGTTTGCCGTCATGTTTGGCGATTTCGGCCATGGTGCACTCATGTTCTTCGCTGCATGTGCCATGATTTACTGGGAAAAGCCACTTTCCCGATCAAAACAAGATGAACTGTTTTCCATGGCGTTCTATGGCCGATATATCATGCTTATGATGGGCACCTACTCCATGTTTACAGGTTTGGTCTACAATGATGTCTTCTCAAAAGGCTTCACACCCTTTACGTCAGCATGGGAATACCCTGAAACAGGTCGTCCAGAGGTCAGCGCACACCTCAAAGGTAGCTACCGCTATCCATTCGGCATTGACTGGGCGTGGCACGGAGCTGATAACGATCTACTTTTCAGCAATAGCTTCAAGATGAAGTTATCAATCTTGATGGGTTGGTGCCACATGACTTATGCTCTGATGTTCTCCTTCATCAATGCTCGGCACTTCAAATCGAGGATCGATATATGGGGCAATTTCGTGCCTGGCATGCTCTTCTTCCAGTCCATCTTCGGTTACCTGGCGTTCACGATTGTGTACAAGTGGTCAGTTGACTGGTATGCCGAAGGGCGTAATCCACCATCTCTGCTGAACATGCTGATTCAGATGTTCCTGTCTCCGGGAAATGTTCCAGCTGAAGATGAGTTATATCCTGGCCAGGCCAAACTTCAAGTCATCCTCGTGCTGATCGCGGTTATCAACGTCCCGATATTGCTTCTTCTCAAACCACTCTACCTGAGATGGGAACACAATCGAACAGCAGCAAAAGGTTACCGTGGCATTGGAGAAACTAGTCACGTTACACATGCATTGGACGACGATGATGAGGATGGCGACACTCGACATATGAACGGACGACCAAGCACAGATACCGATGAAGGGGCAATGATCACCGAGAATATTGATGACGAGGAGCATGAGGAGTTCGAATTCTCCGAAGTCATGATCCACCAAACCATTCGTAAGTTCCCTCTACCATACCTTCTTGTTTGTACTAACATGCCATAGATACCATCGAGTTCTGCTTGAATTGTGTCTCCCACACGGCTTCCTACCTTCGACTCTGGGCTTTGTCACTTGCGCATCAACAGCTCTCGGTTGTGCTCTGGAACATGACGCTAGGCAACGCATTCACCATGACTGGAGCTACACAGATTCTTATGCTTGTGGTCACCTTCTTCATGTGGTTTGTACTCACTATTGCTGTTTTGTGTGTCATGGAGGGTACCAGTGCTATGTTGCATTCACTGCGTTTGCATTGGGTGGAAGCCATGAGCAAGCACTTTATCGGAGAGGGTGTGACCTTTGAACCTTTCAGCTTCAAGCTGTTGCTGGAGGAGGATCCTGTTGACTAAGTGCACAGAGTTTTGTTCTTTGCACGTCCATAGAATTCAGTGCTCCGTACTATTAATATAGTTATCGTGATCTCAATATACGATCAAAGCTATCTGTGAATAGAATCTTATCTTCCACTAATTAGTTATCCACAATTTCCGGGATCCTCGGCTTTTTCGTCACCATGCACTCCCCTCGTTAATATAAACGAATTCCGATCGACCTTGCAGAAGTTCAATCCCCAACCCAACCAGTTCATCCTAGTTGCTCCTATTGACCAATCGTATGGCTTCTTTTCATGCAGACTCGGGTGTTTAGTGCTTGCCTTCACAAGATTTTTCGGATTCCATGGCAAGTGCTTATCGTCCTTTGTCTCACCAAATCCTCTTGTGCGACATTTCGAAACGGTCTCCGAGTACAACTCTCAGGCAAGTCGCAAGACCTATAACTTATATCATTCCAGCATTTGCGTGGTATCGAAATTGTGGAGTGTCAAGCAAGAGACATCACTCGCATCACTTACGGAACAGTCCCGGCCTCAGAACTGCTATCACGCAACACAAGCGATCTCAACATCATTCTACTGTCAGCAAAGATCCACCGCTATCAACATTTGACGATAAGGACAGAACAATGTCTACTAGTAAGTCATGGCTACCTTCACCAGTCTTATTGGCGTGAAGTACCTGCAGCTACGAGCTCGTAATGAGAGACGCTGTAGCAGACTTCAACATGGGAGCCCATATGCTTGTGCTTAATCACTGACCAAGCCCGACATATCATCAACCTCCACATATCACTCAAACCTTTCTCACCTCTACGAGAAATTGTTCAATGCTCTCAGATTAAATGCTAACCAGC
Organism: Neophaeococcomyces aloes; assembly: GCA_022813445.1. Taxonomy (NCBI): domain Eukaryota; kingdom Fungi; phylum Ascomycota; class Eurotiomycetes; order Chaetothyriales; genus Neophaeococcomyces; species Neophaeococcomyces aloes. The sequence continues at coordinate 52,102 of JAKLMK010000027.1, read as the reverse complement.
CGCCTTTTTCAAGCTGCCAACGGCACCAACGGCACCAAGGCTTCCGATGCACCAGTGAAGGACACTTTCACTGTAGCCTTCGAGTCCAACTCCGTCTGGCGCCGTGATCTTTCCCGTCTTCACCCAGAACTCTTCGCAAAACTCGGCAAGGGTCAATCTCCCGAAATTTTGTGGATTGGCTGTGCTGATTCACGATGTCCTGAGACAACAATTCTTGGTAAGCACCCACCATAGCACCTCCACACTCCACCCGGTATCCCATCAAGTGTTCAAACGAAGCATTCTGTGCCTCAAAAGCGCAAAAATTGCCAAGCAAATACACGAACTAAACCCCTCCCCATCTAGGCCTCCAACCTGGCGACATCTTCTGCCACCGCAACATCGCCAACATCCTCAACACAACCGACCTCAACTCCCTCGCCGTCATCCAATACGCAGTCCAATACCTCAAAGTCAAACACATCATAATCTGCGGCCACACATCCTGCGGAGGCATCGCCGCCGCCCTCGCCAACAAAAAACTCGGGCTGATCGACACATGGCTCATGCCTTTGCGCCACCTGCGACAGCAGAACCTGAAGGTGTTGGAGAAATTGTCGGAAAAAGAACAGTCGCTTAAGATGGTTGATTTGAATGTCCGACGGTCGGTGAGTGTGTTGTTGGAGAATCCGGTTGTGTTGGATGCGATGTTTGAGACGGGGTTGCAGGTGCATGGGGTTATTTATGATGTTGGGACGGGCGAGTTGAATGAGTTGGATATTACGGAGAGTGATGAGCTTATGAGGGAGCGGGAGGTTGCTTATGTGGTTGAGTGATGGGATCCTTACTACTTAGAGAACTATTCAGGGAAAGCCAAGAATGCGTTTGGAAAGGGCGCTGTGTTAGAGGAATAAAGGGAGAGAGAGAGAGAGAGAGTTTGTGGCCGTCAATGTTGTTTTAGCGGGTGTAGCAGTAGAGTAGAGTACAGAATACAGAAGGCCATCTTCATCTGAAGCAATTAGACCCCTAGAAGTGACTATTGTTCTCGCAAGATCTCGCTTCCCGATGTAAGCCCGAGCAAAGATCAAGATACATCGTCAAAATGCATCATTTTGTGAGCTCCAAGCAACCCACCATCTCGTCCTTCTGGAGGGCGCCATTGCTGTCTCCGCACTGTCTTCACACTGTCTTGCACCTCATTCCGTGACCCAAAACCAATCTCTCAACTCCACTCCAATCCACTCCGCTATCGGCTTACAGCCGCACGACCTGCCCAGATCGCTTCGCGAGCTTGTGATTCTGGAGCCGTTGATTTTCCACTCGCTCTGCCCTCAGCGTTGCCAAGACCTGACTGAATGACATCTTCACTGCAGGCATCCTCTTCTTCACAGTGGTCTTAGACTGAGCCATAAGTAGGGACAACTGGTTTCTCATGGTTGGAGTGAGGCCCGTGTCAGCTAGGATCTTCACTTGCTTGATGCCCCTCATTTGGTCGTGGAAGAAGTCCAGCAACTTGCCACGCCAGTCTCGGAGTGTACGACGATCTTTGAGGGCTGCCATCGCAAGGGAAGAGCTTCGTCGATCGGTGGAGTGATTGAGACGGTTGTCGTGCCAGCCTCTGAACTCGATGGTCAACGATCGTAAGTTGTGGTTTGGTTGAATGTGACGGGAGAAAGCGTTGAACCATCGCTGTTCACAGCACATGTCATCGAAAACGCAGATGTCCAGGCGCTCGCGTCTTTCATATACGCGGTAGCTGCCATTACGAGTGTTATACCAGCTCGGCCAGCCGGTATGAATAGAGATAGCCATGGTTCGGACGAGAGAGAAGTTCTTCGGACCGATGCGCTGCACCCACTAGCTGCAGGGATCGGCACTGAAGAATACGAATTGGTTTTGGCTGTAAAGGATTTCTGAGGCAGTGCCATTGAAGGCCTTATTGACTGACAGTAGGGAGAGGTCGATGTTGTCTTCAGAAATGACATCTTCATCGTCGTATTGATAGCTGTGGATGCCATGCTTCATCATGCCTTGTCTGTAGAACGGCTTGATGATTCGTGAAGGCCCGAGAGTGTAGTGAAGGATCTCCAGGACCAAATCCGTCGGAAGCTGCTCGAGTTTTGACGTGCTTTTAGGTGTAGAGATGTCTAGACTCGAGTCTTCGATGCTTATGTTGTTAGTGTCAAAATCACTGATGAGCCTTTATTTGATTCGAGGGAGGGTAACATACCACTATCGCTGGACGTCGATGAGTGTGGTGTTGGTAAACGGGAATCAATGTGCGCAAGACCTACCATTGGCTTCGAGACTTTTGTCGGTCTCCGAACTCTTGGAGCTTTCAGCGATATCGATGAGATATCTGGTGAGCTTAGGCGGGTCTCCACGTCTTTCTTTTCTGCCTCCATACGCTCTCCATCTCCCTCCTTCGGCTGCTGCCTCTCCGACTTCTTAGGAAGACCAGCACACTGTCTCTTTCTTCTGAGGAGACCTTCGTCTTCAGCTGGTGGTGAAGGCATCTGGCTCTTCAACTGCGCACTAGGATCGTCACGGCGACTAGTGTCAAACGGCGATGTATATTTACGCTTTCGATGAATCTTGCGAAGTGGCTTTCCGAACAAGCGAGTGGATGAGTCAGTTTCGTCACAGCTTTCCGCGTCTGTGATATCCTTTGTGACCCCGAAAGAGCGAGTTTGGGTACTGTCTAGTGCTGTATCTTTCTCTGCTAGTCCTTCCGTAAAGTTGCGTTGACGGCTTTCAGCAGTCGCTTTAATTTCAGCCATGAAGTTCTTAGTGTTTTCGTTTAGTGGGCGCCCGTAAGTGTTGCGAAACTTCGATGTCGATAAAGCGAATGGTAGCATCGCGAAAGGTAGTGTCGCAGCTGCGACAGTCGAAAGAATAGGTCGAAATACCAAGTGAATAAGATAGGTCGACGAGATAAGTCGGCAAGGTAGGTCGAAAGGGTAGATCGAAGAGGTGAATCGGAAAAGTCGCACTTATAGGACAGTGAAGGCCATATGTCTAAGCTTAGTAGATAATATATACTAGAAAGTAAAGACGGAAAAAGTGCAAATAGTGACAATCTTGACTTCACTGACGATACTTCTTAAACGCTGCCTGCACCTCAGATCCAGCTTCTACAGCCTCTTTCACTTTTTCATCAGCTGCTACACGCGTGGGCATGTAGTCAATGACTTGGTCCACCAGGCCTTGAGGGATAATAACAACTCCTTCCAGAGGATCACAAAACACAATGTCGCCAGGTGTGATTTGGACACTGTTGATCTCAATCTTGGTGTTACGGGACAAGACCTTCGATTCACCACCATAACCGACAGTCGAATGACCGTGAGCCCAGATCTGAGAAAGTGAAAATGTTAGTGAGTCAAAACAGGTAATTGTCAAGGCAAGATCCAGTCTGTGTTCTTTTTGGTGTCACAATGTGCAGGCATCAAGTAGGTCTTCGAATGGACAAGTCATATGCTGAGAAGGAAGGAGCTCTTTTGAAGCTTCCCAGGAAAGACTCACTGGCAAGGTCGATTGCTTCAATTCTGCTAAATCCCTCACTCGACCACTAACAACACATCCCTTTAGCCCTCGCATCTTCATTCTAGTTGCCATGATGCCACCAACAGCAGCGCATGTTTGGCCAAGTGGTTGCTCAATGACCAGAACGGTATCTGCTTCAGTCACGTCGGCCCAATGACTTCCTTTTGGTACCGCATACGGACTGTCCGGAGCAAGTGTATTGGTGTCATACTTCCACGTCAGTTTCATTGTACTTGCCGGTGCGATCACCTTTGGCTGATCAGGGAGAGACGGTACAAATGGCGACGAAGGTGCAAACGGCACTTGGACAAGAATCAGATGGAAGCCCTTCGAGGTGTGTTGAGCACATCACGTACCTATGTCTGCAAGGTGACCTCCTTTATGTGTGCCATCTTCTCTGGCCTTGTCCACCTGCAGCAGTGCATCTGAGACATCGCAAGCTGAGAATTCCTTGAGTCGCTCAATTTGCTCCTGCAGAGATCTAGGCATTTTGTATGTTGTTGTGCTCAAATGCTGTGTCCGTTGTCTCAAGCTGTAAAGATGGAAGATTGTCTTCCGGAGATGAGGTCGAGCATGAGTTACGATCATCTGATGCAAACAAACATTGACGATCTCGGTACTTGCAGACAAACTGTTCCTCAGCAATGCTACCGACCCTTGATCAGTCCGAGGATACGTTCGGAGGTAGCTAGTTGGCTCGTGGGGTCATGAAGAGGTGCCATGTATTTCACGCTAGCATGCGTTAAAAGCGGAAGCCGGTCAGTTTCCCAAACAGCTCTGCAAGCCGGGGCATAATACAATATATACAAGTCTATCGGTGCTTTTTCCGAGCAAAGGAAAGCTCTATCAGTCGTTATCATTGTCGGGATCGAGAGCTTTGATGTCACTTTGTCTTGAAAGCACAATCTACAATTAGTTTTGTGTTTTCAATGTGAACTGAACGCCGGCCAGGACTGATAAACGGTGGCTGGAGATTTGTCAGAGTCATGTACTATCTGAATGATATCAGGGCACATTGAAATTGTGTTTGTATGCTGAGCAGTTTGTCCAGCTGGTACCCTTGACCCAACCACTGCCTATACTTGTATCACACATAACACTTGATTAACCCAACAACCAGTCTCACGTCAACTATGTTCAAAACAAAACCAGCACTCTCCTTGCATTGGTTGCAGTGTAGTCAGAAAATCGATTGTGGTAATCAAGGTCCTGCAATCCAAAACGGGTATTTCAACCTGCAACAATCGTCTCTGGTCAAGTTCGTCCTTAGGGATCATAGGGTTCATTTGCGACTACCTTCCAACCGAGATATCACGACAGCCAAGCTTGCTGTCACACCAGACTGTTGCTGTGCTGCTGCTTCACTGACGGACGACAGAGATCGGGATTGCCTTCGTCAACAGCAAAATACTCCTCAACGCCGACTGCTTGTGTAGTATAGCTCATATATGTACACTCAGTCTCCCATAGATGTGAATGCGAATGCTGTAACAAAGTGCTTAATGAATTCCCCTCTCCATCTGTACAAGGTTAAAAAACTGCAGTGTCCGTCTGAGAACAATGCTTACCTTCCATCGGTTGCTCACTAGAATCTGGTCAGCAGAGCTTGACACACTGTATCAATAGACCAACCTTCAAACCCTACAGGTGCTTCAACCTTGTCCGTTTGTGCCCGGAATGCACCTGTTATACGCTGATCTCGGTCCAGCACTTGAATCTGTTAGTCCTCTACCGCACGTCCACTTCCTTGTAACAAACTTTGTCTGTCCCATTTGTCTAGGTTGTATCTCGGTCGCTTATAGTCGTTGTTGTAATATCGGAGCGCAGAAACCGAAACACCCTACGAACTGCTCAATATCAGCTGCTAAATGAGAAGGTAGAACATACAGTCACCCCGAAGAAGGCGAACATGATGCCATAAGGCAGCAAAGTCTCGAACGGCACACCCATCTTGTCGCTTTCTCGGTCAGTATCTGCTTCCTAGGTGTAGGTCAGTTCAGCTTCGTGACAATGAACAATGAGGAATGAGCTCAGACTGCGGCGGCCGACAATCACGTGGCTTGCTCTTCCCCAAATAGGCTGGATGCGCTCCGACATCAAGAACGACAAGCCAGAGGCTACAATGGCGTGGAATTATTCTATAGAATACTATAATATTGATCAACTACGTGTTTGACGCGACAAAGAACTCCAAGAGTGTATGGAACTTGTAACGCACGGGGAAAGTGAAGAAAACGCCGCCACAGCCCAAACCCCTCCCAAGTCGACATAACACCACCGTATAAGCAAGGAATGTAATGCTCTAGAAGTGGAAGCGAATTCAATGAGATGGTACTTTGGGTACTAACATATCGGATGCACTTGCGGCAAGTGCTATGAGGTGAAACAAAACCTTACAAGCCAATCCGTACCTACCTCACCATGCCTACCTTTACACAGCAAGAATTGGCTGCGGTCATCGACCCTGCACTGATGCAACCTGTTGGAGACGACGAGGATGACGCCCAGGCTCTACGATCGCAATTGATGGCAGCCATTGAACAGAATAAGTTTGCATACGAGACAAACATTCACACGGAAACTGGTGATACAGCACTCAGCACTGCCGCGCAAACGACCTCCTTCACTCGAAATGCTGGACTTCAGGGTGGGCACGCGCCACAGATAAGCAATTCTGATTCAGCAGACGAGATTGCACCTCCGTTAGACGCCGACGTCGCCGCAATCGGCACACCTCACGATGCAGCATCAGCCGAAGCACGGAACTATGAAGGTATTGATGGTCAAGAGATGCCGAGAGATCGGACTGAAGCACGAGACAGCGATGCAGATAGTGAAAACCAGGCACAAGATCTAGAGGACGACGACGAATACGAAAGCGCCGCATCAAACGCCGAGATTGAAGAGGATACTGTACGAGTGGAGACCAGACAAGCACTTAGCGAAGACAATCAGGCTGAAGACAGCGAGTCTGACAGTGTAGCTGACGAAGATCTCTGCGTCTTTTGCAATCAAAGAGAAGTGCAGGACGAAGCTGATGAGGACGACCTGTCCTGCGCTGTGTGTCGGAGGCCGGCTCACTCTGCATGCGCCCGCTTGAATGATGCTGTTGCAGAGGGCGCGGACTCTTGGCTGTGCCCGAATTGCAGTGCTAATCGAACGTCGGAATCGCCAAAGGAAAATGCAAACAAGGCACGTCATTCCGCTCCTCGACTTGTTCGCGACCTTCTACCAGTGTCACGAGGTGTGCAAAAGCCAGGTGCTCATTCTATCTTCGCTCAACCGCTGATACTCGATGATGAAAGCGGCCGAGCTCTTAGGAAGAGGAAATCAGCATCCGCAGAGCGCATACCACGATCCGAGAAGCGGCAGAAGAAGATGAAGGAAATACCGACAGCAGTGCAGGTCGAGCCCGAAGCAGTGTCTCATGCAACAAGACGATCAAGTCAGAAGCTTGCGTCAGGAATGCCGCCTGTGCCAACCGCTCGTGTCCTTCAACACCGACCGTTTCACAAGCCACCACCTCATAAATTCATACTTGCCTTTAGGCTAGATCAAAGCAAAATAGCAGCCGTGCTTTCAGAACCCTCACGACCGAATCGAAGACGCGACAAGAAGCGAAAGCAGAAGATTCAAGCACCTCCACCTTACCATCCACCTGTACCTAAATTTCCTGCGTTACCGACACAACATCTTATCTTTCCTTCGATGTTCGGCGATCGAGAGAACGAAATCAATGCGAAACCGTATGGAGGCATTCTAGCAGAAAGTGAAGCAGATACATCAAGATCACTTCCACAGATGCGCGACCGGGAGGTTTTCGAGATTGCGAGAAAGGAAGCTGAGGAAGAACGCAAGAAGACGTCTGCCAAAGCCGAAGCAGAGATAAATGGATGGAATGGAGAAGGTGCAAATGCAACAAACTCGAAAAGAACTGTCTCTGGGCCACCAAGTAAGATTAAGTGTATCCAGTTCGGCAAGTACGTTATCGACACTTCGTATGCTGCGCCTTATCCGGAAGAATACTCGCATGAGTCGAGGCTCTTCATCTGCGAGTTCTGCTTGAAGTACCTGCCGTCAGAATTTGTCGCGTGGAGGCATAAGTTGAAATGCCCAGCTAAACATCCTCCTGGTGATGAAATTTACCGAGACGGATCTCTATCGATATGGGAAGTTGATGGCAGGAAAAAGACCGAGTATTGCCAATGCCTCTGCTTGATGGCTAAGCTTTTTCTTGGCTCAAAGACTCTCTACTACGATGTCGATCCGTTTCTGTTCTACGTGTTGACTGAGTATGACGAGTATGGCTACCACTTCGTAGGTTATTTCAGCAAGGAGAAGAGACCGGCTAGCCAGAACAATGTCAGTTGCATCCTGGTCATGCCAATACACCAGCGGAAAGGCTATGCGACGTTTCTGATCGAATTCTCGTATCTGCTGACCCGAATCGAAGGCAAGGAGGGTAGTCCCGAAAAGCCCTTGAGCGACATGGGACTGACAGCATATCGATCATACTGGGATCTGACCATAGCGAGACACCTTCTAGAGCTTGGCGATAAGCCATTCAGCATCAAGGACATAATGGTAAGAACAGGCATGACTGCCGACGATGTTGTGCACTCACTCGAACGACTATACGCATTTATCAAGGATCCTGTGACAAAGGTCTATGCCATTCGCTACGACAAGAACCTTTACCAAGGCATCGTCGATAAGTACGAGTCCAAGGAGTTCCGTGATATCAAACCAGAACGACTAGTATGGACACCCTATATAATGGGTCGTAGTGATGCAGCTACTCTTGATGCTCAACCACTCCAGGCACTGGCACAGCGCGATGACGAACCTCTGCACGGAAAGGTGGAACCCGTCTTAGAATCACTTTCACCAAGGACAAGCAATGCAGTCTCTCGGGAATCACCAACGGACAATGTGATTGATCCAGCACTTGTTAATGAATATGGCAACATTGCTCCTGGACCCCCATCAGTTGGTGTTATGGATGAATTACAGCCAGTATTTGCCGACACCAAAACAGAAGAAGCCATTACAAATGGGGTCGGTGATAAGGATACAGTCCCTGCTGAAGAGCCGCTCTCCGGCTACGCTTTGGCATACAAAGTTGAAAAGATTCCTCCAATTCGATTCGCCATCGACCCTCCCATCCCTGCATATCTGCTAAAGAAGCCAAACATCAAGAAAAAGAGCACGGCTGGTATACTTCGAGGCAACGGTGCTGTGAACGGCAAGCCGAAGACGCCATTAGCCGTACGAAGCTCGCCACGGAAAGCAGGTAGCGTGAATGGAAGCACTGTAGGTAGTCGTGTCACAAGCCCCGAGAAAGGAAGCGTAAGTGTCAGAAGGAGCGGAAGGAGAAGCGGTCTGGTCAACGAAATCACTACCTCCCACAACAGCGATTCAGAAGGGGACGATAACACCACTGTTCGAGATGAAGATGAAGACGAAGATGATGAAGACGGGGATGAACAAGAAGACATAGCTACAAAATCTGCCGCCGACCAGGAGGTCCTCGATGAAACTAGTGACCAGGCGTCTGGCTCAGAGGAAGACATGAGCGATCGCTCCGAACAATCCGTGGACGAGGACGAAGAAGATCCAGAAGAAGAAAGCGATGCGTCCGACGATCCCGACGCACAAGTCGACGAAGATGAAAACGAAGACGACGAAAGCAACGACGAAGAAGACGCAGAACTCGATGTCCCATCAGCCGTATCCAGTGCCGCTGCCAGCGAAGACGAAAACGAAGTCGAATTTGAAGTCGAAGACGAAGACGAAGCAGAAGCAGAAGTAGAAGCGAGTACAGAGGAAGATTAGCAACCTCCTCCCAACCTCCCTTCTCCTTCCGTACGAACTCTCTATAGGTGGAGAGCTCTAGGGAAGATCAGCGAGAACACGTTTAGGAAACAAATGGCGTTGCGGAAGTAAAGGTATTACTATTCTTATCACTACGGGACTTCTGCAGAATTGGTCATGGGAGATGTATATGGGGCTGGCGTACATGGGTTTTAAGGAACGGCTGTTGTCGTATTGTATTTTATTACACTTAGTTGTGCTGGACAGAGGCTGGGTGGGTCACCTATGGTGTGGTGATGGGAGGAACAGGCGTTCACAGGGTGAACGTGTTTATCACGTTTTATTATCCTGCATCGTGTTGCGAACCTTGCAGATGTCTTTTGCTACACTACGTCGTTACAATACTTACGTAGTGAAGTATTTAGATTAAGTGGACTGGACTTGTTTTAATGCAAGGCAGGATCGCAGTTAAGTAAGCGTTAAGAATGGGGTCCAGACCAGGACTGTAGTTTAAAGACAACATCCGTGGTGCTCAATTTCTCAAGCTACGAGTATTCGTAAGGGAATAGGTCTTATGGAGAGGACGCGATAGAGGGAAAGAATTACAGTAATACTGTATATTTAAAGATGGAACTTTTTGAATGTGAACTTTTTATTCTTTTCGAATCATCTCGTGCGTGCTACGATGTGCAGGGTGAACCGTGCTACATCTTATGGCTGGATGTCTATGGTCTATCATATTGTCCCTTCTATCCTGGGTATCCCATTTTTGTTGTGTTCAAGACTAATGATCAAGACCATGACTGTGAGTTACAGCCCGCCTTCAGTCTTCTCTGCTTCGTAAACCATAAAACTCAACTCGACTGCATGAAAAACAACGCCTAGGTTACCCGCCGTGTATCCATTTAAATGCTGACTGTCGCGTGACAAAGGAAATGTGACAAAGAAACGCCGATTTCTATGCCTCGTGAGATCGTGAGAGACCACTGACTGTGCAGTGCAGTGGTATGGGTAGGTCATCCATTGATGATCTAGTCGTCTTCGTCAGAGAAGACCTCCTCACCTCTCTTTCGTCGAGCCATACGCTCCTTCTTCTTCTTTCGGAGCTCGGAGGAAGTCAACTTCTTGGCCTTCTTTGTGCTTTCGAGCTTGTTGCCCATAGCATCGAACTTCTCCTCCTCCTCTTCGCCCTCCTTGGGACCAAGTCTTGGACCAGAACCTTGACCTTGAACCCAGTTGTGGCCGGATGGAGTCATCTTTCCGTCCAACACAGCCCAGACTTCACTGGTGAGCGACTCTGTGAACTCAGCGTTGTGGGAGATGATGACCACACCACCCTGGAACTCCTTGAGGGCGTTGGAGAGAGCACCTAGAGAATCTCGATCGAGGTAGTTGGTGGGCTCGTCAAGGACGATCAAGTGAGGTCGTTGCCATGTGCAAGCGGCGAGGACGACCTTGACTCGCTGACCACCGGAGAGACCCCTCATACGGGAGTGAGAGATGAGCTCGGCATCAAGACCAAAGTTGGCACCGTGGGCTTCAATCTCTCGTCGGACCAAAGGTCGGAACTGACCAGAGGCAAGAGCTTCCTTCTGATCAACTTCGGCGACCATCTTGGAGTGAGAGGACAGAATCTCGTTACGTGGAATCCAGGCGTTGTCAGCAGTCATCATGGGCGTCCACTTCTCATTCTTCAGGCCAACGTTCTCACCGAGAACGAAAGAGCACTCGTACTCATACGAGTTCTTGAACTTTCTTCGAGAGTGAATACCAATGACTCGTCGTTGGGTGTTTTCGACAATGTAAATCTTGTTCATGGCCTGCTCATCCTCATCGGTGACGATTTTGTTGGCCCGGTCCATGGTCTCACGATCCTCACCAGTCTGGAATCGCCACTGGATATACTCTGAAGGAGTCTTGTCAAGGAAATGATCAATGTGAGCAAAGGCATGTTGCTTGATATAAGCAATACGAATGTTCTCGTGTTGGTAGACCTCACCACCAGTTGGAATGAGCTCACCAGTCAAGACGTTGACAAGGGTAGACTTTCCGGCACCATTGGGTCCGATGACAGCAATACGAGAACCAAGAGAGACTTGGAAGGTGATGTCAGTAAGTTGTGGCTTAGATGAACCAGGATACTGGAACGACATCTTGTTGACACGGACAATAGCCTTGGCCTTAGTCTTCACACCTTCTAGGAACCCTGGCTCTGGGAATGTGAAAGAAAGCTCCTGAGCACCGAGCTCGAAGTAAGATCGAGCAGATGGTACTCTGTTGGCAAATTCTTTGAGGTTACCACGGTATCGCTTAAGCTTGAATTTCTCGTAGTGGATAACATGCTGGATGACATTGTTCAAGAATTTGGAGTCGTGGGAGATGATAATAGACGTGCAAGGTGAGTTCTTGAGATACTCCTCAAGCCAAGCAACGTTCTTGACATCCAAGTGGTTCGTAGGCTCGTCGAGCAACAAGATATCTGGGTCCTCGAAGACGGCACGAGCAAGTGCAAGCTTCATCTTCCAGCCACCAGAGAGCGATGTGATAGGACCGTCGAGTTGATCCAACTGGAAACCGAACTCGACCAGCTTCGCCTTGATATCGTCGTCAGAGATCTCGACGCCGACTTGCTTGAGCTTCATGGATGTCCAGCCAAGCACAGTAAGTTCGGTGTCAGCAGCATCCAAATCGTGCTCAACGAAGCATGTCTTGACCTCACTCTGTTTGGGGAAACCTTCGACTTGTTCATTGTTGATTGCTCGCATGAGGGTTGTCTTACCAGATCCGTTAGGACCAAGAAGACCATATCGCTGGCCTCGCTTCAATCGAAGATGTGTTTGGTTGAGCAGGATCTTGGCGCCGTACGCAAGGTTGAATTGACAGTTGCAGAGGTCCACGCCCTCTTCCTCGTCAACCTCTGGAGCGTCTTCCTCGACGAAACCAGGAGTAGCCTTCTTTCGTAGCTGGTCGCACACAGATGGAGCATCTGCTTCACCAACTAGGGGCTTCAGGTACTCGATGACATTGGTAGACCAATCCGCTGCCTCGGTGTTCTTTTCCTGGATCAGTTGACCAGCAATAGCAGCGACGTATGTGATAACAGTCTCAGAAGAGGCGATCTTGGCTTTGTGGTTTTGCTCAAGGATAGACTTCAAATGGGCAGCGACTGTTGGAATTTCAGAAGCAGTCGACTTCTCTGGGATCTTGTCATCGGGGCCAACGTTGCCAACTCTTCGAAGGGTAACGAGAGCCTGTGTGGTCTTGTCACGGGCCTCAGGATCGGCAATAGTTTCCTCGTTCTTTTTCAGGGCTGGCATCAGCTTTGGCAAGAAAGCAGCAACAATGTTGGGATCTTCGACCAACTTGCACATGTTGTCAATAATGACAGCAGACTTTCGCTTGATAGCGGTCTCTCGCTCAGGAAGACCTCGCTCAAGGAGAGGTACCATGATAGCCAGAGTTGGCTCGTGAACGTCAGTGACGAAAGTGGTGGCACCGAGCAAGTGAACAGTCTCAGGAACATTCTCTGGCTTGGCGATACACTTGATCAGTTCTGGGATGAATCGGTCGATGTCCTTGTTTTCGATCAGCTTGCACAGCTTTTCCATTGTACCATAAGCCTTCTTCTTAACTTCTGGCTTAGTGTCCCACATGGCCGCGGAAATGGTCGGCAGAAGGTTGGGAACCTGATACCTGAGTTGGGCAGGAGAAGATTCGATCATAGACTCGATGCAATCAAGACCAGTCATCTTCTCTGGCCATTTTTGTGCAGTCTCGATCGACTTGCACAGATAAGGAACAGCTGACTTGACAGCATTGGAGTTGATAGCGGTAACAATGGCGAGCGATGCGGCCTGCGCAGCGTTTTTCACTGGAACCATTTTGTCACCAATAGCGGCAAGTGTGAGTGGTAGCAGATCAACCAAATATGGCTCGATGGCTGGAGAGACGGAGGAGTGCTGGCCAATGCCTCGAATGCCGTCAAGGGCACGCTCTCGAGCATTAGCATCTTTCTTGTTGCTAAGTTGTTTCTTGAATGTCTCGACTGCCTTTTGTGGCACTGCCTGCTCTTCTATCGGGCCATTCAGCAATGTGGCTAGGTTCAAAGCGGCAGCGTTGGCCTCATCTGCGGATTTTGATATCGACAGAGCGTTCAGGAGTTCTTCTAATGTCTGGAGGGTTTGCTTGGTCTCTTTGCTGGAGACAGCGGGCACGGAATCCATCGTGTCGACGGATGGCATGCTTCGTGGGTAGGTGGTGTCTAAGGGTGAGGAAGGCGGCGAACTGGACGGTGAAAGGGATGGCCGATCCAATTTTTTCAGTGAAGGGGATAACCGCTCTCACTCTAGTATCAGTAATCTACTCGAGAACTGATAACGAACGACTTGCTCTCTCGATAGAGCAGAGGCAAGGGAAGGATATTGGGAGTATTAGAAGAGAGTAGGAGGATGGTGTAGGAAGAAAAAGTGGTCGAAGGTGTGGTACGGTCAAGGGTTTTATCAAGGGAAAAAAAAAAGTCTGCGATGATGACCGGCGAGTCGTGCTTGGCGGGTGATTGGTCCTTGAATTGAGCTAAATCCCAACACGGGCAAACTTCAACGGACAACAGTGGTGAAACGAGTGCCTGGCTCACAACTTCACTTTTTTCGCCAGAGATCCTGCGCAAATCTTTGGTCTGGGCAAGTTCGGGGTGATTCCTGACTACCGAAAAACACCACAAGATCTTTGATAGTAAAGCCTAAAGTCAGTACGGTGTTGTACTTGGCAGAGACGGTATGATGCTCCGACCCGGTTAGATTTCTTCGATGTTTTGACAGGTCTTCCCATTGACTGCAAAGAATTCTATTTTGGTTGCCACCACCTGCAGATTGTCCTCTGAGAGCCCCGAGAATTACAAACCTATTGCTTCAGCCTCTAGCATCCCATCGTGCTCACCGACTCTTGACTGTCTCTTCGGCTACGCGGCCGCGTCCTTCTCGAATCCTGTTTGCGGTTCCCTTGGCCGTCAGGCATGCACTATCACTTAAACATTCAAAGAATGCGCAGCCTGGGCTGCATGTAGTTTTGCTTGCGAATTCCTCGACTTGTTCTCAATTGCTATATTCCGTACCGTGCCTGCAAACGTTCATCGCGGGGCAGCCCGCCACTATCGATAAGCCACAGATAATAAATTGTGTTTTATCGACTCGGCAGTTCACGAAATACTCGCTCTTGCTCTATCAACACTCCCAAGCTTTCATATTCAGATGAGCGGCGAACGGAGACGACAGATTAAAAACGGAACAAAATATCACGAACAGTGGAAGCTTACATTACTCCCAGGTTTAGTATAATCGCCCTGGTACAAGGCATCTTCCTGCTAAGTCTTCCACCCATTATGTATAATTGGGAATAGTTGTCGTGACAAAGCGTCCCAATTCCACGCCTCGTGCCGCATCAGTCATACCTTTCGGAATCTCGTTGACGGTGATGATGTTGGCGTCGCCCATAATCGTCATCCTTGTCATTCTCCTCAAAGCCTACTCTTCTGCTCCCAGAGTGTGAACCGGTGTGATGTCTCTCCTCGTATTCCTCTTCTCGTTCTTCTCGTTCTTCTTTCTTCTTCTCATGATGCTTCTCGAACTCATGAGCAGCAAAAGCGCCTGCCAGCGCTCCAAAGGCAGATGTTGTCTTGCTATGACCGAGCTCATGACCAGCGAAAGCGCCAACAGCGGTACCAAGTAGTGTAGCACCGATCTCTTTTCCTCTATCGCGATCCTTCTCGTCGTGATCGTGGAGATTGTGCGATTGAGATTTGTAAGCTGAATGATGTTGGCGTTCTCGGCCCTCGTGGTCGTAGTCTCGGTCCCTCCTATCGTTATCATAGTCTCGATCCCTCTCATCGTAATATGATCTTCCATCATCACGATATCCGTCACGGCCACTGCTGCTACCGAACCTGGGGCGTTCATCACCACCATAACGATTTCGTTCTTCGTCATAACGTACTACCGAGCTGTCATGATCATAAGTAGCGTCCCGAGGCGGTTCGTAGCTGTTGTCACGATAAGACTGTCGCGGTGCACCATAGTACTGGCTGTCAGCTTTTCGGTAGTCGCCTTGGTTGCGGTGGCCGCTCATGGTTAGCAATTGCCAGAAGTGTTTTAACCGATTTAGTGCTCTATCTGCGGTCACTAGATCCTGACTTGAGACAGTGGGCCGTTGTATATGAGGGACTCGGCCTCGAGCTGACTCTCGGTGCGGCACTATCGGCCACAACCTTAGCCCGCATGATCGGCTCCTAAATAGGGCGCGTCTTCACATGTCTACGTCTCAATCACTCATTCGTTGTTGAGGACTTCAAGGGCTTTCCGAAGCGCTTTCGCGATTGCTTGAAGGACTTGCTTTGAACACGTTTCGTATTTCGCTGGCCTGAAGTCGCACCCTTCTAAAGTACATGTACTGTAGGAGAAACTTCGACACCGACATTCGCCGTCCTGTGACGTCATTTTGTTAATGAAAGAGAGAGTGAGAGAAATACATCAGTCCGCCAAGCCCAGTCCTTATTAATGCCATTCTTGTTGTCGTAGATTCTTATAAGCCATTCACTACGCTCTCTCTCTAGTGATTCAAAATCAGATATAATAATGGTTGCAATTTGCCACCCACAATGAACCCAAGGCGGTGACATGGTGCAACCGGTAAGCACGTATTGTCTATTCCATTGCCCGCTAAACTGACGGGCTTCAAGGCCTGTCCAACCCCCCTTTGATAAGGCGGCGGCAAAGGAAGTCAATAAGATCTTGGTTCAAGTCCAAGTGTCACCAAATCACTTTTTGGCTTTTTTGCACTTTTCCACCTCGGAGTTCTGACTGTGAATCATTAAGAAGAGATGGTAACGGATGGTTTATAAGAATCTACATTTACGGAGAAGTGAGTTAGCCTGGCCTTGAGCTGGCATGATTTGGCGATGCCATACCCGTGAGCTGCGTGTGGCAATTGTTCGCCGTCGATGTTCGGACACAGCGACGGCGTGCCGTCCCTAATGCCTTCACCACCACCTAGGTAGTCTCGCAAGGCCGGAGGAGTTTCCATGACCTCCACCAAGCTACTCTCCTGTGACCTTTTAGGAACCCACAATAGCACCTGTTTTCATCACCTGAAGAGGCCCAATCTCTTATCAGCGTGCATAATCGAATGTGAAGCTTGCCTGATTCAAAAAACAAAAAAATAGTGTCCTCTACGCAAAGACCCGAAAAGGTTCGAGCTGTACCTTTGAAGCTCCGGTGCTGCTGGCATGTGGAATCGTTGCAGATATCCGCTTCCCAGCGCGCATCTTCGGTGGACGTGCACCCGGGCTGTCGGAGAGCAAGCCAGGTAGGTGAGTGCATCGTTATAGTGGAAAATATACGGTGAGCTTGTGTGATCTTTTGCATTGAAAAAAAGTCAACATTCGACGCGATTTGAGAGCCATCGATATTTTCCCGAACCTTCTTCGTTCCTGTACGCTTGTGCAAATCACAATGGTAGACTCAAAGAATCTTGCCAGATGTCCTGGCGACCTAGAGCAGATTGAGATATACAAATACTTGACTTGAGTTGAATTGTTACAAGAAGGACTCCAGAGCGATACGAAGCATGGTCGACCCGAGCTACGGTCAGGGAAGGATATCTCTTCACAAGGTCTAATACTAGTACTAACAACTGATGCAACAAATACAGCAGATACGTCTATGCTGACGAGGACGAGATCACGCAACCCACCCCTTTCGAGCAGGTTTGAGATCCTCCCAACTTCTTTCCTGAGACTTGACAGTTAGTTTTTAACAAATGGTTTTGGGTCGATTTGGCAATTGTGACTCACTATGCAATCACGGAGCGATGCTCTTGTGCTTTAAGAGTAGACATGATATAGCTGTATCATCGATCAATCATGGTTGACTAGAATAATTGTCCTTTTTAGCGCTCGGTCTTTCCTGAATCACGTGTGTGAATAATCGGTTCAGGACTTTCCCATTGTTATTTGCCGGAGGTGGGCAGTGTCTCACGAAACCCCATGGGGTACACTACACCATTCCGCTCCAACTGGAATTGCCCTCTGGACCATCGGCAGATGTTTTACAAGTGAATTAATGCTTTCATCATGCCAGACCTTGATCAGCTAACGTGGGGTTTGGCCGTGGAAGGCTTTGCATGTCCTTGAACCTTCTTTCATGGTTACGAAATATCGGACATGAAAATGAGATTAACTCATAACCTATTATCCTCTATCACCTTCCACCGTACACACTAGCTTCAATCGCTTCTCTTAGTATCACCTTCCATCCGTGTGCTTCCTTCTTGCAGCAGTACAACAATGGGCTCGATAGGCTATGATGTTAAGCAATATGCCCATCCATTAATCTCCGAAAGGTCAATCGACGAGCCTCGTCCGTTAAAGGTCATCTACATTGGAGCAGGAGTATCAGGCATTGATGCTGCCATCCAATTCCCTAAATTTGTGTCCAATCTAGAACTAGCGATATATGAGAAGAACTCAGACATTGGCGGAACCTGGTTCGAAAATAGATACCCTGGCTGTGCTTGTGATATCCCAGGTATGGTGTTTTGCCCAATCTACAAACTACATTCACTAAACATCTCATAGCGCATTCATACCAATTGAGCTTTGAGTCTAATGTCGAATGGAGCCAATTTTATGCTGGTGGTCCAGAAATTCTTGAATACTGGAGAAAGGTGGCGGATAAGTACAATGTCCGACGGTTCATGAAGTTCGGGCATAAATGTATTGAAGCGAGATGGAATGAGGAGACCTCGAAGTGGCATGTGAAGCTGCAACGACTGGAGACCGGCGAGATAATCGAGGATGTGGCAGATGTATTCATGACCGGAATTGGTGCGTTGAATGAGTGGAGGTGGCCTGATATCAAGGGATTGAAAGGTTTCAAGGGACAGTTAGTGCATTCTGCGAACTGGGATATGTCTTTTGATGCCAAGGTGAGTTTCTGTGCTATGGCGGTTGAGAGTGATATGTTGCTGACAATAAACAGGATAAGAATGTCGCGGTAATCGGGGCTGGCAGCTCAGGCATACAGATCGTGCCCAATCTTCAGAAAGTCGTCAAATCCATGGATCATTACGTCCGAGGCAGAACCTGGATAGCAGCTAGTTTCGGTCATGAAGTCGTGATGGCTCGCAATGACGGCCAAGATGGGAATTTTACTTACAGCCAGGAGGAAAAGGATGAATGGCGTAGGAATCCAGCCAGCTATGTCAAGTATCGCAAAGCGCTAGAAGTCGGCATGCAAGGAGGATATGCCATGACTCATCGAGACACCAAGGAGCATACCGGCGCGTGGGAAATGTTCGACAAGGACATGCGAGCTCGATTGAATAAGAAGCCCGAGATTATCGACCACTTGTTGCCTGAGTTTCCACCACTATGCAAGCGGTTGACTCCTGGTCCCGGATATCTCGAGGCACTGACTGCCGACAATGTCAACGTGATTGCTGACCACATCGATCATGTCGACGAGACTGGTGTTGTTACCAAAGACGGCAAACACCGTCCAGTTGATGCAATTGTGTGCGCAACTGGCTTCGACACCTCCTTTCAAGGCCGCTTTCCTATCTACGGCCGCAATGGACAGAACATGCAAGAGAAATACAGATCTCGGCCAGAAACATACCTCAGCGTCTGTACAGACTCCTTCCCCAATTTCTTTCAATCTCTTGGTCCAAACGCCGGAGTTGGCAACGGTAACCTCCTCATAATCATCGAAGCCACTCATCTCTACGTTGGCCAGGTCTTACAGAAGTTAGCTACAAGTAATGTCAAGACCGTTGAGCCGAAACGAAAAGTCGTTGAGAACTTCACGAACTACTGCGATGCATTCTTCAAGCGGACGGTGTTCAGCGCTGAGTGTGGAAGTTGGTATAAATCCAGCCCACCAGGTACGAGCGCAGAGGAAAGGAAGAAAGGTCGAATTACGGCGCTGTGGCCAGGAAGCAGTATCCACGCGGTCAAAGCCTTAGAGAAGCCAAGGTGGGAGGATTTCGAGATGGAGACGGTAGATGGGAACGATTTTGGCTGGTTTGGTGATGGTTGGGCTGTTGCAGAACGAACAGCAGATGTGGAGGGATTGACTTGGTATCTGAATGCAACGAGCTTCTTGCATGGTGATGAAGAGGGTGTGAGTCAGAATAATGCTGCCAGTACTGGCAATAGTGTGGTAAGTATGGATGGACTGACTAAGGAGGAGATTAAAGAGGAAGTGAAGGTACCGGATGAAGTTGCTGCAACCTGAGCCATCCAGTATACTGTGAATATATCGGGCTACATAAGGTGTTCTCTAGACATGATACAGCTTGCAAGTATTGGATTTCTGCGAAGTAGAGAGCTTGTCAGGGTAACGCTCGCTGCTGCATTTCAGGTGAATATGATACTTAGGGTTATGGCTTGAGTCGGTAAATATTCGGTCCATCTCCTTCGAAATGCAGCCGACCGTCGAACAGTGCAGACACATTTCACAAGTCAAACAATTCTGTCCAACGACTCTTGACGCACCTACATGATCTTTCGCAAGCCTCTCGCGCAGGCGTAAAGTCGTTCCGTCGTCACCACACAGTTCTCAGCATATCAATAACTACAACTCTTCATAGCCTAACCTCACCAGCACCACCACAATGGCAGCAACAGAAGACACTCTAGAAACCTACACCCACCTCCCCCTCCACCTGGACCCATCCACAAAACTCATAACCACAACCACCTCCAACCCCTCCAAATCAGACTCCAACCTCCTTCAAACAATAACCAACATCAACGCCCTCCACAACCAATTCAAATCCCTCGACACCGCCAACCACGCACCACCACCCCCTCTCCCCGTCGCCCCCAAACGCACCGCCCAACTAACCAAGATGCGCGAAGCCGCCGCTACTGCGGTCCGCAAAAACCAATTCTCCGACGCAATAAAGTACTACAGCCTAGCAATCGACATGGCAGCCAGTCGACCACCCTGGGAGCCTGTGGGCCTAGTCCGCGAAGAACTAGCGCTATGCTACATGGAGCGTGCGAACGTATACGTGTTGATGAGGGAGTGGGCGGAGGGATGGGTTGATGCGCAGTGTAGCGCGGATTGTAAGAGGGGTGTGCAGCAGGGGCCGCAGGGACAGAAAGTACAAGGGAATCCGAGGGCGTTTGTGTTGGGTGGGAAGTGTCTTGTTGAGATGGCGAGGTGGGAAGAAGGGATCGAGTGGTTGGAGAAGGGGATTGAGTTGGAGGGGGATGAGGGTATGGATGGGAAGGAGATGTTGAGGTTGTTGGCCGAGGCGAGGAGTGGGCTGGAACGGAATGCGGCGAGACCTTGAAGAACGCCGGACACAGCGGTTCCTGCTTGTTGCAAGAATGTGGATGATGACATGTCGAGAGCGGTCCGTGAGAGTTGAAGCAACATATACCAGAAGCCCTGCGAGCAACGACATCTCAACCTCGCTCACATCAGTGGAAGGAAAACTTGCCTTACACCATCACAACCACAATCGCAGCGCTCCCCTCCTCAAGGCCCATTCAGCCCCCACACGATCGAAAGGTAGTACTACACCACACCACCCTCAAAAACAATAATCGTGCACACCATCCACAACTAATAACGACAGGTCATCTTCGTCACACACAATCCACTGCTCCCAGGTTCATCTTCCGCCTACACCGAATCAATTTCTGGACACGAGGATTCAATTCACTTAACCATAGCCTACAGCCATCTCTGTCAGGCCAGGGACGGTAGGACACGTACAGTACAATATACGACTCACCATGCTGTGGAATCAAGATGAGTGAAATATTTAACATTCGCTTCATCTGCATCAGTCTCGATGATCGGATTGTGTGTAAGGAGATTGAGTGCCTGGCTGGATGGTTGTTGTGATATACTTCGGTTCGGGTTCGGATTTGTTTGGTATTTGTGGTTTGGGTGTGCAGAATTGAGATGGGATGAGAGGAAGGGTTGTTTAGGTTGGGTTGATAATATTATTATGCGTGCCGTGGGAACGGTAGTGTAGTATCTGGTGATTGTGTTTACTGTGCTTAGGTAGTGTTGGACGTGTCAGGTTCGAAGGGCAGTAGTGGATCAGGACATGAAGAATAAGAAGCAGCAGTATTGGAACTACGAACTTAGTTCTGGTAATGGAGCTATTATTGTAATATGTATTCGTTCTTTGCTATTCTTCTTTTCTAGTATCTAACCATGAAAATGGTTGTGTCTTGTCTCGTGACAGCGCTGTATCCATCTGTGTCATGCGAGTCCTCCATCCTCCTGTATATCTAGGTACGGTGTACCTCTAACATCTAACATGTAATCTAACATCAAAATCACTCTACTCAACCTTTCTATCCCTAGTGTTCCTCTCCAGACTAACCCTCTCACTCTGCACAGCCGTCTCATCACCACTCCCCAACCCACCACGACCCCCACCCTCCTCAACATCCGCCTCCCTTCTCGGCACAGGTGTGACCCCACCACTCTCGCTGGCTTTGCCACCATATGCACCGCCAACACTCTCCATCACAAACTCCCCCGCCGTCGGCGCATCAAGCGCCCTCAACTCCTCGTCCCGGAAAAACCGAGGCATAACCCACGTCCGAAACGGTACCAACGCGATGATAATAATCGGAAACCCGATGGCTGCAATAGTCTGTGTGATAGCGAACGTCGCGCCGAAGCCGATGAGTTCGATTGCGACGAAGAGCCAGATCATTTTTTGTCGCGGTAATTGGCGCAGCGGGTCGGTAGGGGCGGTGAGTTCGTGGTCTTTGGCGAGGTAGAGTATCTTCGCGACGACGCCGTTGCCGGCGAGGGCTTGGGCGCCCATGACGAAGAAGAGGCCTGCTAGGACGCCTTGTGGGATTAGGTGCAGGACTATTAGGAGGGGGCCGGTCATGGTGACGAGGAAGAGGAGGCCTTGGGTTAGGTTTGAGACGCGTTGTTCTACGACGTGGTCTACGACTCGGGTTATTTTGCCGTCGGAGTCGGTTTTGGATTTTGTTACGCATAGCGCGGCGGTGTGGAAGGGTGCTTGGGGAATTAGGCCGTTTGGGAAGGGGATGCCCAGGAAGCCTGCTATGACGGTTGTGAGGCCTAGGAGGAAGATGTCCCAGTGGAAACCGGGGGGTTTTCGTAGTGGGAATTCTGTGCCTTGGGCGATGAGGCTGGAGACGTTGTGGTCGAACCAGAAGAGGATTGTGAGGAGGAAGCCGAAGGGTAGAGCGAGGAAGACCTCGCCTGCTGAGACGTCCCAGAAGTTAACGAACCAAGACCGGGGAATTGTTGGATAGAATGCTTTGCTGGTCGGTAGTGTGTCGAGAGTGACGTCTCTCATGAGGCCGATATATACGAAGCCAGTGAAGAAGATGAGAGTCAGTGGGGTACCATAATCTTCAACGAACTTTCGGGCATGCCGGTGCAGAAGAGGTGATTCGCCGATGATACCGCAGAGGTAGGCAACACCAAACACTAAGAGGGCGACTGTGATTTGAAGGTATGGCGAGGCTGGGTCGTGGTTGCTCCACTGACGGGTCAAGACTTGAATACCCTTTTGTAGATAGATACAGGCGACGTAGAAGCCAAAGATATCGCAGCTGAACCTTGTAATGTAGGTCAGACCGTTGCAGGAATTCGTGATGGCGAGGATCCAGTGCATGATCAACGACCATATACCGACCCAAGCCATGAAGGCGAAGAAGTCATAGCCAGCCGGAACCACAATGTCGTAAACCGTGTATGAAAAGACTGTGATTGGACCAGTAACACCAACGATGACCAGTGGTTGACAAGCGAGCAAGCTAAAGACAACACAGCCAAGGACGCTTGAGAGGAGCACCTCATTGACGCCAAAGGAATTGTGAGTCTTGGTGAACATGTCGAGGGAGAAAGCCAGAGCTGGGAGGATACTATTGACATTGGTTAGCATACTACATCGTTGTTGTGCTGCAATTGGATTAATACGGCTGCCATTGTAACTTGACAAGTGCCTGGGGGGATAAGTAAGGATCTTGCGGGGATCATATCTTCGGATTGTAGCAAGTAGTGAATGGTATCTCTGTTCTTGACATACTTTGCGAAGTACATATAAACCGTTGCAGGAACGACTCTATAATCCCAAGCATCTTTCCAATCACTCCAATAGTATGGAGCGCGCCTCTTCACATCATCAATCATCCCCTTGAAGAAACGTATCTTCCACCATCTAGGCTGTCGCTTGGAACTCTGTCTTGAGATTTCTCTTGATAGACGTTGAAAGTCTTCCGCATCATTTTGCTTGCCTGAGCGAGGCAATTTTCTGTTAGTGTTCCCTTCTTTCTGCTGAAGGCTCTGCGAGGAGGATTGCTCGGTATTCGACGCTGCGATATCTGAGTGCGGTGCCTCAGCTGGAAGCTTTTCCGGAGAAATCATTTTTGCTCGAACTCGCTATCAAAGTGGAACGCGAAGAAATAAAGGTTCTCGTAGGAAACCAAAAGTATGCGACAATGACTGCGACAACATGAAGAGCCACCGATGCAAAACGCCGTCGATGCGGTCAACAAATTGTACGAAGACTATAAAGGTTTCACTCCTGTAGATGAGAAAGGGTCTGCTCATCCATCATTAGCAAAGAAGGGACACTCCCATGCAAAATGAGGCAGAAGACTGAACCTTCTTTGGTATGCTGCATCCATACATCGAAACGTAGGAGAATTTTTGACGCCATCGCCGTCAGGATCCATCAGGAGGGCGCATGTTGAGGGAAGATCAGTGAACTCTGGGGAACATGACTCAATCACCTGCAGATAAGGAGCTGGTCGGCACAGCATATTGTGCTGAGGAGCCAATCATATTCCTACAGAGTTCCGTACCGCAATGTTGCGCGACTTATGCGATGACTCGACGGCTCCATCGTTACAATGACCTGCGAATTAGAGCAGGGCAATTTCACTCGAAATCGAGCCCGGATCTCGTAAATGACCTCGAATACCACCAAAATGGAATGTACGAGTGCTGATGACAAGTTCAATGGATGGAAAGATACTCGATGAACTTCCGAAGACATCATCTCTCAAACGCCAATGCACGATCCTGTGGTGTAGCAGGCACCGCAGATTTGCCGGGAATTTCTCCAAATATCATTTTTATTCAATGTCTGTTGTTATTACCTCTCCGCATTAACCTAAATCAACTGAGGGACGTCATAATCAATCATGCTGACAAACATATCGTAATGCTGGACAGTCGGTGCCATCGCAATGTGGACAGTATCCCTTTATGCCCTAGCAAACATCAAAATCTCTGAGATCGATGTTGTCGTAGAACATTGAATGGCCAATCCATTAACTAGATTGAAGCAATCAGCAGACCACCTAGTATCTCAAGCAGTAACATCGACCACCATGAGCAGCCCACCAAAATCCAATATCATACTCTACACAGACCAAACACCAAATGGCATCAAAATCTCCATAGCTCTGGAAGAACTGGGCTTGGTAAGTCTCAACCACCACCACAAACACTCTCTAGCTTCGTACCATGAAACACAAGAGCACACAAACCTGTACCTCTCTCTTACCCATCCCCTCTTCATCCTATAACCCATAACAAACACACACATCCTAACAACCACTCCCTCCAACCAGCCCTACAAAACCGAACACGTAAAAATCTCCACCAACGTCCAAAAAAAACCCTGGTTCACCGCCATCAACCCAAACGGCCGTATCCCCGCCCTAACCGATACCCTCCCCACCGGTCAAACAATCCACTTATTCGAAGGCGGCTCAATCCTCCAATACCTAGTAACCCAATACGACCAAACCGACCACAAAATCTCCTTCTCCACCGGCACGGCAGAGTATTACGAATGCAACAACTGGCTCTTCTGGCAGCACGGCGGTCTAGGACCCATGCAAGGCCAAGCAAACCATTTCTTTCGTTACGCCCCGACGAAAATCCAATACGGTATCGATCGGTACATTAACGAGACGCGTCGCTTATACGGTGTGTTAGATAAACAACTTGAGAAAAGTAAGTCTGGTTTCATTGTAGGCGAGCATGTGAGTATTGCGGATATCACGACGATTGGATGGGTTATGGCGGCGGGTTGGGCGGGGGTGGAAATTGATGAGTTCCCGAATGTTAAGAAGTGGGAGGAGATGATGAGTAATAGACCAGCGGTGAAGAAAGGTAGTGATGTACCGGTGCCGATGACTATTAAGGAGAGATTGAAGATGAAGCCGGAGGAGTTGGAGGAGTATGCGAAGAATGCTTCGAAGTGGATTGTGCAGGGGATGGAGGGGGATAAGAAGAAGAATGCTTGAGTATTGGACAGCTGAGGTGTTGATGTGATTGATGCCCAGTTAGTGGACGATACCACCATAACACTGGTTCTTCGTTGTGTATAGGTATGGACCTGACTTGCACTCGAATGCTAGCTAGGTGAAGCTATATCGTGTCATCTTATGTCATCTCATCTAACACCCGAAACTACCAGAGAGTACAACTGCACATGTACCTATGTATGTATATACCATGCGCACCTCCAATAACCCAACTACTGTATGTATGTACATACTCACCCTCCACCACTACCACCAGCCGTCCACAAATACTATATCCCATCCCTTAGACACCAAGTATACAACATAGCTAGAACCGACATTCTCATACTATATCTAATTCTTCATGTAGCTTCGCCATCAGCAAAGAAAGGGTAAGAGAGATGCATATATCATGCATAAGAGGTAGCTACATTTCCAATTCCGGCAATAAATCTAGGCGCTTACGGAAACAATGCACCAATTTCAATACCCGTTGCCGGGAAAATTCTGACTAGGTAAATTGTCTCAACTAATACCATTCTATGGTGGTATTGACTCAGTTATCTATGATGTGAGACTTCCAGCATGTTGATACCGGCTAGTAAGATTGTGCTACGTGCTACGTATGCTGGCTTGTGTTCTACTGCTTTATGATTGTGGTTGTTGGTCTTGTCTTACGGGTTCATGTTGGTGAAGATGATGGATGGGTGTAGGTTTAACGGCAGGATTAGAGGTGTGGAGTTGATTTGGTGGCTTTTGGTGATGGGGTGTTCTGGAGGTCTTGGGTGAAGGGTTTGAGGATGAGGGTTGCGTTGCTTGTTGTTTGGATTGGAGTGGACTGAAGAGGATTTGACAGGACAGGACAGGCGTGGCGTCGATGTATTTTGTGGAGCATACTGTATGGTAGGTACATAGCGTAGGTGGACAATGAGGACAGCAGTGAAGTAGAACAAAAGAATTGATTAGATTGTGTATACTACCCTGCCCACCCGGACAACCCTGCACCGTGAAGTGATCGCTAGCAACACCCGTCCTCCCTCATCCGGGACATATGTACAAAGCCGCCCAGCCTTGGCACGGGTGCCGACATTCCTGTCGCTATAACGACTAAACCGCGACTTTTTCGTCAACATACAACCAATCAGCTTGCTTGCTTGGCTGGCTTGAAAATAAGGCGACATGGTGCACCCCGTGAGCACGTTTGACTGATGTATAGCGAGGTCTAAAAGACCTGGTGCGAGGGTATGTCGTTGGGCTGCCACCACCTGCTTGTATGAGTAGCTGTTTGAGGTTAAGAGATCCCGGTTCGAGTCCGGGTGTTGCCATTTGTTTCTTTTTTTGGTTTGGATTTTTGTTGTTGTGGGGCACGTGGTTGGGGTGTGGGTAAGACGGGGGGGTGAAGGGACGGGTGGTGGAGGGTTCTGATTTAATTTTGTCTTGTTTTCGTTTTGGCAGACAGAGATGTACAGACTTACTAGGTAGGTAGCGCGGACATACAATCTGGGTTGGGAACTGTCCTCCTGGCTGGGATGTGTGTTTTCTTGATTCAGGCTTCGAGATTTGATTCAACCTGTGACGTTGGGGCTTGCAAGGTGAGTGTTCTCACAGAATATTGTGGTATGCCACACAGCACTGAGCACAGTGCATTGTGTTGCGACCACTTTTGACCAGGTTTCAAGCTCTCCTATTCATAGGCCTCCCGATAATCAAATGGAAGACAATACTGACCCTCATTACCCTAAGATCGGGAGTTTCAAATGGATTGAGCGCCAGCCGATGCTACTTACAATGTTGCAGAGCAAGGAGATACACCTGACAACTCTCCACACTGCCGGACGTTTCAAACACTTCTGAGGTGGTTGTCGAAAGAGGATGGTCGTGGTCAATAATGTCTCCGACAAGCCATTTTGAATGCCTCATCACTTCCGCACGGGTGTTTGTGAATTGTGGTATACCTTGGAGATGATCCTGCGAAGACAGTCTCAGAGACTCGCAGTCAATGCTGTGAATTGAAGTGCGTGACTCATAAGGCCTGGAATTGGGAGTAACTTTCGGACACTGAGACGGAAGGAACACTAGAGATACTGTACTGCGTCAAACGGTTTAGCAGATCCTGTCTATGGGATGCAATTTTGTTCATTGCAGTTCCAGTACACCTTGCAGCATCGCCGTCTCTTCATTCTGATTGGCAAAAGCACAAGGATTGGTAGCGACTTCCACCATATTCGACCAGTTGGAACAGATATACGATACCTGTCACTAAGCATTCAAAACAATACCCTTAGTCGAAACCATAGTCTGTTACGCTTCAAACGAGGCGTTCCACAGCCAAGAAGCATACAACAGCAGTAGGATCTCCAACATAGACGAAGCAACCGAAGGAACTAATGAAACACGAAAGCTGGCGTTACAGTCCAAACAGTCACGGTTGCAGCAAGATCCGAACGCCCAGCAATATTCTCGTACTCACACTCGTACAATCATCTGATTCGCTGGAGTTTCCCATGGACTTTCCTTCGTGCGGCACCGAACACTTCGGAGCCGAAGAAGATGTGCAGGTGGCGTTTCTAAAATCCGTCCTCGCGAACATTCATTGCAAAAGGTTAATGTTAGATGCGAACCAATCGTCTACATCACGATGGGGTCTTGGGCTACTCGGACTGAAGATACGTCCGAGTACTCCGTACACTGTGTTCTCATGCGACTGTGCCCATCCGTTACTGGGTAGGCGGAGCCATCAGCTGTAGTGTTCAAAGTTCTATTGGTTGTGCAGTCGGTTGTTTCTGCAGTACTGTTTGTGATTTTCGTACGAAAGCTTTTTTGTGGAGATGGGCTTCTGCTTACCCAATACAGCAGGAGTTGTGTGTGCATGGTATTGTCAGCAATGGCATGTGTAGGTTGCTCTTGTGATGGATGTAGAGGATTATTGGTAAAGGAGGTTGTAGGGATTGTCAGCGAAGAGTAAGCAGGGAAGTCTTGCTTACGAATGTTGATTTGTGGCTGTTCCGAGATTCGTCCGTAACACGCAAGTGCTACACGCGGTCGGTGCTGTTTTTCCTTGGATTTCTTGGTGTATGGAACATTGCACCGCCGAGTTGAGGACGTACTTTATCGTGTAATACTTTGAAGAATGAAAAACAAGGAAAGATGATTGTGAGAAGAAGAGAATGATGATAATTTTTAAAATGTTTTGATTCTTTGATCGCTCATACTTCGGATTTTCCGAAGGAGCTTGTTAACTAGCTAGCTATGTAATAAGAGTAGAGTCGCTGACAAAGTATGCTCAGTAAATCACTGAAATCAGAATCCGATGGGTCAGAAAGAGTCCAAGTAGTTTCCCATGCTGGCTTGATGCCACGACTTCTGGTACTTCCACTGTCTTCTCCAAATGAGCATCGAGATTCTGTTTCGTGTTGCTTGCATCTTTTGTCCAACAAGTAAAATAAATGTCCACCAACACCGGTTGCTTGTAAAAATTGCTAAAGTCGAGTCGCTAAGATTGGAATGTCGTAGATGCAAAAAGCTCAACCCACCTGCTCTAGTAGGCAGCGATTATGGTTGGCTCTTGCCTCGATGACTGATAGTAGCCTGATTCCAATGTTTGCGATGCGTCCTTGAGAGATGGGTAGAAGGAGGTGGTGTCCATGGGTGCCTTTTGTTCTTTTGTTAGGCTTTCAATTGAAAGGTTTGGTGGGGATGGTGGCATGTGTTCCTCGTCAGAGTCTGACTCGTAGTCAAGAGTAAGTGCTGGTGGAGACTGCTGTCTTGAGGCTGTTCGGGTGAGGCTAAGAGTTGAGTCCTCCTCGTCGTCAAATTCCATGTCTTCGTCAGAGAAGTCTGTGAATGGCTTGATTTGTTCCTCCTCGTACTCTGATTCGTCGTCGCTGCTCTCTGCGTCGTCTGCCTCCCAGTCGGCTTCAGCCTCTTCCATGATTGTTTCCTGGTGTGAGACTTCTTCCTCCTCTCGAGCACCGGAGATGGATCGGTTGAACCATCGTTCTTGTTCTTGTTCAGCGTTGGCAAGGTCGATCATGAGAGAGTCGAGCATGTTGGCATGACCAACCAAGAGTCGGAGGTTGTGGTCGCCTCGAGCAGCTTCTCGGGAAAGTTTTCCTCGAGCGCTGTGAGCAAGGAAGTAAGTTTGTGTAATGCTCATCTTCTGTTTCTTTTGCGAAGTAGAGTAGATGGAGGTTCGTTTTTGAGATGTAGTGGCCTCAGCTGCGAATGAGATGGAGCGAGACATTTTGATTGTGGTGTTGTCGGAACTTTTGTTTAATTCCTGAGTCACTTGCAATCGATAGGATTTTGAAAGTGGGTCTGAAGATTGCAAAGGTAGAACAGTGTTGACAATGCTCAAGTATTGTGATGAGTTGGTTGCTTGTTGTTCTTGTTGTATTGTATTGTGTTTGTGTTGTGATGGACTAAAACATTCTGGTTGAGGATTGAGGAAACTGATATACTTGTATCTCAAACGTCCATCAAGGATGTTTGTAACTGGCGGCTTACGTTAAGGCCGACTCGTTTGGTACAGATTCGGACGTAAAGTTGAATGTCAGCCCGTGCGGATCCAAGTACAATGGTGGAGCCCGAGCGAGGCGGGTGCGTGGTGCTGCGTTGTAATCCTAACACGAATTCCAACGTTATTGCTGCATATGTGGGGCCAGCTCGGACTCATGGTTGATTCCATGCCCGCATCTTCTTTGCTTGCGCGAACTAAACTCCATTTCGCGAGACTCGGTCAAAGCTCGATCCCAGTCATCCGTCTCATCGTCTCACTCGCTGCATTGCGCCCAAAGATGTTCGTCCGACCCCACTTCGCTACATGCTGCTTAGTATTCGTCTTGATTGTTTGCCCGTCCTTTCATGTCCGGGCCCGACTGATTCTTTGCTGCCTTGCCCCGAGCGTCGATCACGTATTCTTTTCAATATTGCTACGAACTTGGGTCCACTTGAGCTTCTCGGTAGCACGCGTACTGGATTTGGACAATCGTACTGTTGCAAATCTTGTAGGCATCACTCATTCCCAAGACGCCATGGCCTGACTAAACTCATGGTGTACTCTGCTTTCAACTTAACGCCGGAAGAATCATGACTACACCATTACTCCCTGGAGTTCCCGAGTCACGAGTGCCTGGCGGTTTCGGGAGCTCGTTGTCCCAGGAGTGAGATTATCGTGCTGACTTCCAATTGCTGGATTCAGTAATGAATTGTCGACTTGTGACTCTACAATCTAGCTACAGTCACGGTGTTGCTTGCAGCTTACCACATGAAGGTTTAGTGCATACGATAATAATTTCTCAATCGACGAATCCGCACTAGTCTTCATTAAAGGGCGTATCAAGGAGCTTACTTGGTATCGCCGGGGAAGGTGCAGTTTCACGCCTGTGATTGGTCATTGTTCGCATCTTGCTTATTGTTCATTCTTGATTGTGTAAGCTCAGCTTAGCTGAGCACCTGCAATCATTTCGCTGTTACAGCTTAACACCGCTACTTTCCTTCGTACAGGAGAGACGGGCAACATGGACCTTGTGTCTGGTTGATCCAGTAAGCACTTCTAAACGCCGCGCTGAGTCTATGCATGAAAACCATCTCTTTTCCAGAATTTTGGCAACGCTGCTATGTGGACTGGGAGTGCGAATGTGTGTACGAATACGCCTTTGCTCCAACCAAGAGTGGCTTGTTGGACAGCCAACTCATTGCCTCAGGAGTCCACGTCTCCACTGTAACATAACCTGGAAACACACCTGCAACCTGTACCTTACTCAATCTAGTAATCAATACGAATGTTGCTAAGATTGTTCTTTTCATGGACACGAATGTTACCGTGGCTTATGCTGTGTTAGCTTCCCCAGGTCAACATCTGTCCTTTTGGTGTGCGTATTGGCTACGCAGGCAGTCGTCGAAATTTTGAACGTCAGCCACAACCAATGCATCAGTCCCCACAAGGGGCAGTCAAGCACAGTATACTCCCAACATGAAGCTGTAATTCTGCTGCCTGAAGATTGTGTGCCTAGTGGTGGGGCAACCGACATCCCTCAAGCGCAACATGGAATCACATATCCGCGTCAGGCCCTCAGGCAAACATTCGGGCAGTTTTTCCATCCGAACGTCTCGGACACGGCTTATCAACGCTTTCCGTACGAGAGATCATTAATCATGACTCACGTGTCCCTTGTGCAAATCAAGGTCGTCATGTGTCTGAAACAAGTCACGACTGTCCAACGTCTGGGGACACTAGGCCTATTTGAATATTCGAATACACCGATTGATGAAGCTCGGGTTCAAACGGTTTGGATAGTAAATGTCGACGGTGCCGAGTGTTGCTGCAGACAGCAAACTTGCACCTGTCTAGCAAGAGCTTCGATCGATTAAACCGTGTACCATGTGAGTGGTCATTGACAGCCAACATTCTTCACATCGTAGTGACACATCGTCGGGAACTCCTCAGTTGATTGAATTGATGTGTACCCATTGCAGAGTGCTGTGTTCCCAACACCAAGTGCGAGTCGTCGGGCTAGAGCATGCGATAAAATCACAGATTCTGATCTGAGACTATTTACCAAGTCCCACAGGAATGGAGATATTTCCGCTGCTGAGTAACCTGATATCGTTACCTCCAAGACTATCCAGATGAAGAATGGGACATGTGTTGGTGATCAATTAATGTCCGACCACCAGATGCAAAGTGCAGCACCATGCGAATTGAGGTGTGTTTCTAGAAGCCTTCCCTTGTGGCTTCTCAGTTTCATGAACTGGCTCCGTGCACCAAACTACTTTCGACACTTTGCCATCATTCACAGTTGTAAGGATCTATCATGATTTTGCCAATTACTATTCAATTATTTCGTTCAGCAATACTCCGTGACCCAAGGGCATTTCTTACCGTGCATCTTGGATATCGCGGCTGCCAAACAACCCGTGTTGATAAATGTGCGGATGTGGCAGAAGATTTCAAGAATTTTATTCGGCGGTAAGGTCTGGCTCCAATCTTTGTACATCTGGACGTCGTCCCTTTCTGATCATCTCTAGTTTGTACTGCGTACAAGACGGGGACGTACTTTTCGAACTCCTATGAAGCTTCAATGTCATGAATCTGAGGTACTACAGACTTTTGCATATCACAGGGGCCCAAGCGCTGTCCAAGGGTCACATGCTGGAAGGAGTCGACTCTGGGGACCAAGGCGCTAATGATGGCCTCTTTCACCGCTCACGATTACTACTGGTCATCCACTCAGCCTGGTGAAGTACTTGGCACAAGCCCCGAGCCTTGCGTTCATTGCCAAGTAAGCAGCATTGATTCGATTGGTGGACATGGAGAGATGCGGACTATTTTTGGTATCGGGCGCGTATACCTCCAATCATTCTTTCATACTTCCTGTCCACGCCCACCTTTTTGCCCTCTCCTCATGCACTGCTGTTGCTGGCGTCTCGCCATGCCAGTCCTTCTCTTGCATTGGACAATACTGATGGAAGCATCTCTCGTTATGGTCCTTTGAGAGTTCTCATGCCAACTATGCTCCCTAGCTTGTCTCGACCGTCCAATGAGACGCTTCAGTCTTCATGCAACTGCTTTCAATCGTTACCATTGTGTCCCCAATTGAGCTCGCAATCTCTGACACTATTGTTAGCGAACCAGCAAGTGAGTAAAGCGCTACCAGTCTCTCAAGTCATCAGGTAAATTGGGTGTCGTTACCGTTCTTCCTCCTCACTGCCTCTGCCCATTCACAATTCATCGCTGGCATTGCAGGTCATTGTCAGTTGCCGTTCATTGCCCTACAATTTTTAATATCGCAGACCGTAGATCGGGACTTCTCCAGCTTGTACTGTGGACTTTGCTTCTTCCCCCGTCTAATATTGGCTTTGCTACGTATGCGATTCCGAGCACACATTAGGACGGCTCCGTGAGCCACACAGTTGACACGACAGGGGAAACATAATGGAATACTTGCCAGCTACAACTTACAACGCGCCACCTCGGCTGGGACGAGGTCGACCACTTAAAACGATAATCGAGAATGAGGAAACGAGTAGTTTTGGGCTGAGGAGTGATAGCGAGGGAGATGAAAGTGACAGGACCATTGTCGCGCGACCGCCGGGACTGGACACCAAACTAGCAGCAGTCGCATCGAAGAGTATACTTTCCAGCTCTCCTTCCGCTGCGTCGCCTTCACCCGTTGAGTCTTCACCTTGCAGCAGCATCGAAGATGGCTCACAAAGACTTTCATTGCCAGACTCCTACTGCGGCAGTGATGTAGGCACAGTCTTCAGTGAGGACTCGTGCCCGTCGCTAACAGGATCGAACGATACATCCTTCTATACCAACTCGAGCCGCAACAGTGCTACTAGCAGTACGAGCCACCGTTCTAATCGCAACCGATATCCTTCTATTCTCATTCCTCGAGGTTCATGGCATGAAGAAAATCAAATCAAAGAGGTCACCCTCGGCATGTCACCGGCACACAAGATTTTGCTCTCACCGCAAGCGCTTTCGGCTCTACCTCAACATATCCCATCTCTGAATGCCCCTCCTTCGCTGGGTGAGAGTAGTAGCATTGCTTCAGGCTCGCCATGTATACCTGCCATCAGCAGTGCACCGATTACTCCGGATCTTCAAAATCTCGTGCCTGTTGAAGGCCAAGCTTGGGGTGGTATGCATGATGAGCCAGCTTTGACAACCCCGCTGGAGATCGCAGTTGATGAAGAAACGAGCATTCTGGTCTCGCCTTCAGAAGCACGTCCCCGACTACCACGTGACTCGAGCGACTACTCTACTGACTGGAGTGACGTGGTTGTACGCTTTCCCAAAATCCCTGGCGCAACCCCTCAGGACCAGACGCCTATTGAGCCTGATATGAGGGAATACAAGAGCTTTGGCAGTAATTCCTCCGAGAATGGTGTTCGGTTGCCATCCGATGCCTTGAACCTTTTGCAAAACCTGACCAGATCATACAGCCCAGATCTCAGATCTGATAAATCTGGCACCTCACGAGGGAAACAGGAAATGAAGGAACGAAGTGAAACTCAAAGTCGACCACGCAGTGCAGATGGCATGACACCACTTTCTGACTACAGCTTTTCCCAACTGAGCATCCCCTCACCTGGCGGTTTCTTTAGCTCACTTCAAGCTAGTAGTCGAGCCACTTGGTGCATGAGCAACCAGCCGAAGACACCAATCCTGCCATCTTCTGCAACTGCCACCAACTTCTACTTTGTTCCTTTTCAGAGACAGGCATCGATCACAGAGGTCATTCTCGAGGTTCCAGATAGAGAAGGTACGGACGGGCCACCCACTGCTCGCCAAGATGGCTTCGACATCCCGGCCGAATATTGCGCCGATACTCCCATCGAAGAGGAAGATCTTTATAGAAGTCATAATGAAGAAGAGCTCGGTCTCGCTAAAAAGCCAACACCGGGCAGCCATGAGTATGATGCTTCGTATGACGATGATCTCAAACAAGCAGCAGAAGTCAATATTGATCGCACAAGTGATTGGCTTTCTGCCCAAACCACCTATCTCTCTGCTCTTCGAGAAAGCAATCCTCTTAACGATCCAGCCGATTTCATCCCACAAACGCCTCATCCCCTTAACGACGAATCGCGTGAGGACACCGAAGAATCACCTGCTAGGAAGGCTGTGCGTTTCCTTGAGGAAGCTACAAAAGCCACCAATGCTGCGGTACATGATTTCGAGAAGCGAGTAAAGGCACCGAAAGCCACTGACTCAGTCTTCCTTGAAGCTTTCCAGCACTGTGTGTCCCAGAAGGATCGCCAAGACGCCTTCTTCCAAGCCGCTGTCAGGCTTGAAAGCGTCAATTCCAGCCGGTTAGCTCTTCCAGTTCGTCACGTTCACTCACTACTCAATACGCACACAGTAGACACATTGCAGACACACGCTAGACCGAAATACAGAGGTCCGTTCAGTCTGAACCCGCGAGCCACGGGTATGTTCCATAAGACTAAAGAGCAATTCTTATTTGCCGAAGCTGAACGAAAGCAACAAGCCATGGATCAAATTCTGCCTGCTATCTGGCAAACGGAGGCACAACGGAAGGTCTTCTACAAAGGCCGTCTCCTTGCATGTCCCTTTGCTGCCGATAGGCTGACCACGAAGTCAAAAGAACCGTCGAAGAGGCTCCGTGTTCTTGATTTGGCAGGTGCCGCTACTGGTTCCTGGGCATGGTCTGCCGCTCAGAACTGGCCCCGTGTCAAAATCTTTACTGTTCAGACTAAAGAGCACGCACAACTTTCCTCACAATGGCCTGTGAGCTGTAACAGTTCTCCAGTGCTGCCCGAGACACCCACGAATCATCACGTCGTGAACGTTCCGGAGCTCTGGCACCTTCCGTTCCGCTCGAACTTCTTCGACGTTATTTCTGCTCGAACTCTCCACATGTTTCTTCGATCATGCCCGGTGCCAGAAGTTCCTAGCATCGACGAGTGGGATTTGACCTTGAAGGAATGTTTACGCGTACTCAAACCTGGTGGTGTTCTTGATTTCATCGTCCTAGACTCCCACGTTTCGAACAACAGCAGCGACAACTCCAGTCGGAATGGCAGGAGGGTCCATCTTCGCGGCAACAGCTCTCTCGACGTGGGCCATGCGAACATATCCCCATCAGCTATTCAAGGCCAGGTCTTGGATAGCACTACTCCACCATCCACGCATCTCACTGGCAACAACCTCGGAACTCCATCTTCCTTAGACTTTGGTCGCGAACTCAAGAAGCACGGCTATGATGCTGATGGTGGTTGCTCGAAGTTGATGATGCGTCTTAAGAAGTCTGGCTTCACAGACGTTAAGCGCCAATGGGTTGGCTTACCACTCGGTCGAACAGGTGTTACTCACGAGAATGTCCCAGCAAGCTACGCTAATATTGCCGATGAAGCCACAGTTGCAGCCATCGCCTGTGCAGTATCTCCGGAGACCACTGTTTCGTCGAAAAGCAGTTTGCAGCGTGCTGGGTCAATTTCGCAAGGGAATGGACGATCTCGCACCCCTTTCCCGCCAGCTCCGCGACCAATTTCCGAGGTCTCGAGTATTACACGAATTATTGAGCAGTACTCCAATGTTGAAGCGGTACAAGGTCCAGTTGGTAGCACTGCAGACATCAGCGACATGGCTGGCCTTCTTGGTACTTCGATGTGGGAGGAGTGGCTCGTCCGACTTAGACTTGAAGTCCTTCAAAGTGGACATGGAAGTAAGCAAGGGCCAGACGATATAGACGCTGCATCCGAGGCCACCAATCTGCTCCGCGGCATCAACGACATGCTCGCTGCTGGATATGCAAAAGGCGCCTGCTTTCGTGGCATCGTCGGCTGGGCACGTAAACCAACCGCATCGATTAACAAAGGGACTGAAGCTGTTATCCCTGCTACGACCGCCATTGTTGAACCAGCTCCAACGCCAGCATCGGCCTCCTCAGGCATTACACGACGTAATGTTCCACGACCGGCACTGATCAACACAAGTTCTGCCGAGACTTACCGTGCCCGGGCTCAACAGCGTCTTGCTGCTCGACCATCATTCGATGGCTTTCCATCCACAAGCCTTCCTTCAGCGGTCGAAACCCCAAGTACAGCGACTACTGTTATGACCGCACGGGCTGTAACTCCTAGCACGGCAATGCTCGATGCTGCGTACAGGACTAGTTACTTTCACGGCGGAGGAATTGAAACACCGGTTGAGCGGCCCGGTCTGTTGAGGCTTGATACGAGGGGCGCAGGCGTCGTGGGCAGTCCTGAGAACAGGTTCTATACCGAGAGTGCTGTCGAGAGAGGTGAGGTGGGAACCATTCCGGTAATGATTGTCGAGTAGACATACTCAGCTTTTGGCTATATGTGAGATGTGAGATGGTCGCCGAGCGGGTTTGCAAGGAGTTTTGGTGGTGATGGGATTTATTGCCGGCTGTTTTGTTCTGTCGTTCATCTCCGGATTTATCTAGCTCAGCACATGCGTTCATTCGCTGAAGCAAGGAAATCAGTACAGGCATAGCGAAGGAGTTTTCGATTACGGTGGCCGATATACCCGAAGCCAAGTGCATATGCGGGTAGGCATTCAGCTGATGTTTTCGTCTTTCCTTGGGAGAGACACGAAGAAGCAACCACGATAGTGACACGAGGAGGGAAAGGATGTTGATAACTGGGTACTGACCAGCTACAAGGTAGCATATACACACATAAATACGTACCCATTCCATGTCATCTATCTTAAACCTGCATGAGTGAAATCCGAAGCAATCAAGTCTCATCAGCAACAGATCTGGCTGTGTGCTGCACCACCTGCCTAAAGTATCTGGCTTGTTGTACCTGCCCAACATAAACGTTAACCGTGGGCGAATTTTCGACAACTCTCGTCGTTCTGCTTCTCCATTCGGCTGCTTCGTATTTACTCACTCTTCTCGCTTTTATTCCTGCAAAACAATGTCTACCGTAACAACTTCATCCTCTGTTTATCGCGCATTTTTCCATATTCGACAACATTCAGAGGGTGATAAACGCAACGCAAAAAGCTCTCGTAGTGTTTGAGTATGTTTAACTTCGATTTCTTCTGGAGTTTTACGACAAGGATCGATGGGGCCAAAAACAGTTCATATGCAGGTGTCGATACGAAGGACTAACCTACAAGTACCGGACGAGTAACCTTCCGTGATGTCTGCCTGCTTCTGCCTGTCCAGCAGTTGTGCACGTGGTCCTGATAGAACAAGTAAGACACTTGCTGACACCGTATGTCTCGATGATGAGTGTCATCTTTCACGATTACAGCGTGAAGGCTCTCATTTACGAGTATGAGCTTGATCCATTGACGCCGTGCCGCCTCCAGCGGCTACCTGTTATCCGGGCAGTGGAGATCAGAGTAATTACAGTATATGACCCACCATGACTGATCCACTGTCTGTACTAGGGGCAGCTGTATCGATTGTACAGCTCGTTCAAGTCAGTGCTGAGCTATCCATTAAGTTCCACACCATCAGCAAGCAAATCAAGAATGCTCCGCGAGTGTTTGAGGACATCTCCAATGAAATTGCTTCAACTACTACCATTCTACAGTTGCTCGCATCGGAACTAGAGGACCAAGATCGATCAAAACTGCACAAACCTACGGCTGTCCAGAAGACTAAGGAGTTGATGACAGATTGTGCAGCTATATACGACATACTAAGGAAAAGAATTACACCAGATGTTGACGAAGATGCAAGTGATCGTGCTAAATCCCGTGCGCAGTGGAAGACAAGACTCAAAATGCCATACATGGCAGACGACTTAGCCCAGCTTCAGAATAAGCTAGTGGGAGTCAAGACTTGGTTGAATATCATGCTGAACACTTTGAGCCTTGGCGTACAAGCAAAGAGCTTCTCGGGAAGGTGTGTGTGTTCTTGTACCACTCCACTAAGCTAACCGAAGTAGCCAGGACGCTAAGGAATTACTACTAGAACAAAGGCAGATGCTAGAAGTGCTTAT
Organism: Neophaeococcomyces aloes; assembly: GCA_022813445.1. NCBI lineage: Eukaryota > Fungi > Ascomycota > Eurotiomycetes > Chaetothyriales > Neophaeococcomyces > Neophaeococcomyces aloes. Next base: position 12,975 of record JAKLMK010000027.1, on the reverse strand, counting down.
CCAAGAGACGAGGCTGCTGCGGGATGGCGTGGGTCAGCCCACTCTCTCCAATGTGAAACCATGCATTCAAACGGCTGCTCAAACTGGCGACAAGTTAGTTCAGGATCCATATGCGCTATTTCCGAATACATCACTCTCAATGTCGGAGCCTTGCATACCGACGCTTGTGGATACAAATGCCTCACAGAACGACATCGAGCTATCAATCAAGAATAACTCAAGAGATGTCCCAGATGTCCATTTCAGTGGTATGGAGCATGGTTCATCTGCGCCGACCCAGGTAGGGATTTGGCCGAACCAATTGTCATTCTATGCTATCGAAATACGAGAACAAGCTCGTTTGATCAGTGACCTTGTGCGTACTATCGAACAGCCATCATACGCAATTAGCAGCATGACTAGAAGCTCGATGCATGTGCCAACTTTGAATCTTCATGTACAACAATGGAGAGTACTTGCTCACACGTTCGGCTACGAGTACCTCATGTCTATGGTGGAGGATTTCCCAGACCTGGTAAGTACCAAATCATCCATAATGAGCAAAGAAGACTGCTCGTCTCGTCTTGTCGTCGCACAGACATGTGGGAAAAAAGAAAATAGAGACGTAGACAAGTCCCAGCTACAACAATCCCAACGATCGAATCAAGTCTTCTTTTGACCTTTTCGAAGTCATCTTTTCATCTTTCGGTGTGTTCAGCTGAGTCTGTACTGACTCATTGCAGCGTGACGCTTGGACCACTGCTATGTTCGCTGCGCAAAGAACTCATTTAAATCCTGGCATAACCACACCGCTCCCTCAAAGACACAGTCTTCAAACTGTGTCCAACCAGATGCATCAGATGAATCCACAGCAACAGCAAATCCTTGCACAACAACAGCAGATGGCACACCATCAGCGGACGTTGCAGCAGCATTCCCTGGCTCAAGCTGCGGAACAGCAACAAGAACAGCAACAACAACAGCAGAGAGCAGTTCAACAACAGATGATGGCTCAACAAAAACCCCACGGCTATCATTTCGGGGACGACACACTAAATCACTTAGATAGTACCGAAACCAGAACTATACAGCGGCATGATGCAACTCCAGCGAACAATGCGTTGGAAGCTATCGGTGAGACCGGGACTTCCTACCCTTCTGCCATGTTTCACACAGGCCACAACTACACCTGGAGTGATCGCGGAAGTACGGCTTCCAACAGACGTCGGCAAGGTCAACTTCCGAAACATGTGACTGACATCCTACGAGCTTGGTTCTACGAGCATCTCGAGCACCCATATCCCACAGACGAGGACAAGGAAGCGATGATCCGAAAAACGAACCTAACTCTCGGACAGATCACTAACTGGTTCATCAACGCTCGAAGGCGGCATTGGCCTGCTCTAAAGGCGCGACAGCGTGCCACTACGAACCTTATGGGCAATGAAAATCGCCCTGAGCACGGGGAGGACGAGCATAGTAAAGGTGATGAGGATCGAGTTCCTGGGCTGTCAAAGGACGTTGAGGATCTATTGCGGGAGTATACGATGTTGAGTGAGGACGAGTTGAAGGCTCTGACGATTGAAGATTGAAGGTTGAATATAGTATACCTTTACTCATTCCTGGTTCGGATCCTTATTTCTGCTGTCGCTTTCTACCCAGGCACAAACAACGTACCTACCTACTTGGCCACGCCCTCTACGAAAGTGAAGTCTCGCAACGCGAGCCACTACCCCTCACCATTACTCAACTTTCTACTTAGTTTCGACTTCATCACTAAATTGAAAAAGGAGAGAAGAGAGGCTCTTAGGAGAAAAGGAGTGGTTACTGTTCTCCTGAAATTGATTGGCTGATACGAACGATGGTGGATCTTGTGCCTAACCGCCTTGCCGGCCTGAAATTTGTTACTACCCGCCTGAGATCCCGAAGTTCCCGCCTTTTCATTCTTCATGACGTCTCTGACTTCAAAGCTTTCTCCTTGCTTCACTGTATTTTGTTTTTCATAGCTCCCGAATCTGTATTTTCAGCACGTGGATCTACAGTAAATCCACGACGATGTCAGTGATGTCGTTTCCAGATCGGAACTGTTTCGTAAACACGCAGTGGCCGGGATGACGCGTGGATTCTGCTACTGCATTAACTAAGTTTTGTATGCTGTCAACCGCAAAATGGACAGCCTTGGTGCTCCTTGTGAATTGCTCTGTGCTTTGCGCCTCGTGTTTTGTTTTACGTCTTTGACTTGGTATGTGCCAGTAGCTGACTACTCGATCCGGTCGCCATGGCGTTCTTCCTCCAGTACAGAAACCTGCACAAGCGCATCAAGGAGCAACTGGATGAATTAGAGGACACGGAAAAGAACATCAACACGCCAACACATCGATTGAGCGGTGTAACGACAACGGGTGAGGGAAATGCGCAACCAGATGGGAATGACACGCCAGAGAAAGACGACTACGACCCCAAGGATTTCCCATATGCCAGGCTCGATGGCATTTCAGTTGAAACGACGGACGGCGGCGAGAAGTACTACCTAGTAAACTTCGAATCAAACGATGCTCAAAATCCGAAGAATTGGTCTACTTCCCACCGGCTGGGCACCACGCTTATTCTGATTCTGATTGCATTTGAAGTCACAGCAGCCAGCAGTGTTGACTCTGCGGTTGCAGTACCAGCTGCCATGGCGTTTCATGTGTCGCAAGTTGTTGAAGCATTGAGCGGGACGGGCATGTATCTGATTGGCTTTGGTCTTGGCGCGCTTCTCGCGTCTCCTGCTTCTGAGATGATCGGACGGTATCCTGTATACCTTGGCGCATTGATCATCTTTGGGTGCTGGGAGATAGGTGCTGCGCTCGCACCAAACATTGGAGGGCAGATCGCTTTCCGCTTCCTAGCTGGTCTATGTGGTAGTGCTCCTCTGACTGTGGCTGGTGGGAGCATGAGTGATATGTGGAATCCACTTGAGAAGACATGGGCTTTCCCTCTCTTTGCGCTGATCGGTAACATCTCTCCTTACCCCTAACACATTGCTATTTCAAACTAACACAACGCCAGGCTTCGGAGGTCCAGTCCTAGGTCCAGTCATGGCCGCATACATCCCCGTAACCAAAGTCCTAAGCTTCCGCTGGGCAGAATGGATCATGCTCATATCCGACGCCCTAATTATAGTCATAATTATCATATTCAAGCGTGAAACCATGGCCCCCCAAATCCTCAAATACAAATCCCGTCATCTCCGCGCCTTGACAGGCGACAACCGCTTCAAAACAACCGCCGAAGCGAAAGGCGAAACCTTGCTCGCAGTCGTCAAAACGAATTTCACCCGTCCGTTCATGTTCGCACCTGAACCGATCGTTTTCTTGTTCACATTCTACCTCACAGTAATGTAAGTCCCCCCCCTGTCCTCCTCTTCCCCTCCCAAAAACAATCTCCACCCAAACTAACATCTCAAAAAAACAGCTACATAGTCCTCTTCACCTTCCTAGACGGCTACCCCTACATCTTCGAAAAAACCTACGGCATCAACACCGGCCTCTCAAACCTCTGCTTTTTAGGGCTGCTAGTCGGCATTTTTTCCTCCGGCGCCCTGATCCCATTAGTGCTACACATTACCAAAAAACAACTCGCGAGAGATGGCGATGATGGGAGTGGAAGTAAACTTAATCGGGAGACACGCCTCATTTTTGCTATGATTGGGGCGCCGCTGATTCCGGTGGGACTTTTTTGGATGGGGTGGACTGATTACGTGCGTTTTCTTCCCCTTTTGCTTTTTTTCCATTGTATGAGTATGAGTGAGGACGTGTGTGCTGACTGAGATGCGTGATGTGTAGCGCACGATATCGATATGGTCACCTATAATCGCGTCCGCCGTCATCGGGCTGGGTATAGTGACGATCTTCATATCAGCTTATATGTACATCATCGACAGTTATGAGGTGTATGCCGCTTCGGCACTGACGTTCGTTGCGTTGGTGCGGTATTTGGCGGCTGGTGGAATGTGAGTAGCCACGAGTTACCCTCTCACTCTGCTAAGCTAATATCATTGTGTTACAGGACCGTCGTCGGCGTCCCAATGTACGAAAACCTCGGTACACATTATACGTTAACTGTGCTGGCTTGTATCAGCGCTGTTGTGGTGCCGATTCCGTATGTGTTGTATCGGTTTGGGGGGAAGGTTAGGGGGAGGAGTCAGTACGCTGTTAGTAAGTAAGCAAGGACACAGTACAAGTGTTGTTACCAGTTGGACTAGGTCTGGATTTGAAGTTTTTGATGTGATACCCCCTTTGCTTTTGTGTTGGTTCGTGAGAATAGGATAGAATAGAGTAGAATAGAATGGGTATGGATGGGATTTTGGGTTAGATGTGTTTCTTGCAGTTCTGCTGTACTGTAACTAGGTACATGTACATGTAATGCTGCAGGTAACCTTATTGTGGCCAAGTTGTTGAATTAGGAGATACTAGGTATGATATATGTGCTGGTTACTTAGTACCCGCTTTGTTCTCTTCTATTACTGCCGTCTGCATCATCTCCCGGAACAGGTTTCTCACTAGCTTCTTTCACAGCGTCTTGATCACCTCGCAGTTTTTCAAAGTAAGCTTTGATATCCTCAGCACCTACAGCCTGACCGCTCTCGGCATACGGCTTCAGAAACTCTTTGACCTTGTCTTTCAGATGATTGTAGACCATAACACCCTCGATTGCCTTGACTCGATCCATTGTGCTCAGTGCGGCTTCTCCACGGTCAAGTAGACTCGCTGTGCCTGCACTTCGAGTTCCTGATCCACCACCGACCTGCGATTGAGCTGAGTCTGATATTGAAGGCTCGTATTCATCTTCTGGTTCTTGTAGTTGTGGATGTGGAATGAGATTTGGGAAGCATTGTGGACAATGGCAGAGATGGTCTCTGAAGTCTTCTTTGGCTAGGATTGAGAAAGAGCCGGATGGTGCTGGTGGTAGATTGTCGTGTTTGTGTTTGGTTTGGATGGTCGTTGAAGGCACTCCGATCGCAGATGCTGTGGCATTGGAAGAGTTGTCGGGGATAGTGGTGTCTTCCGCTTCTAGAGAGGCTGTGTTGCTCTCTCCTAGAAGTGCAGAAGGCCTCTTTTCCTCTCTAACACGTTTGGATGGATTGCTAGAAGACGTATCTTCATCTGAAGCTTTCCTCTTAAGATTTGGTGCAGTCGTTGGTGAGACCCCTTCCAGCATAGACGGTTTGTCATGATGAACAGGTGGTAGAAAGCCATCTGTACCAACATATTGCTTGATCCATGAGTTCGATTCAACACATTTGTAACAGATGAGTGTGGTGAAATCATCTTCATCAGGAAACCCCTCAGGGACAGGATGATCTGATTCCCGCACCGCGCCACTCTCGCCAATGTTCTGCGGCCGTGCCTTTGCGAGACTCTTTTCATGCCAGTCTCTGGGCAAACCCATCAAGCATTCTGGATGCCACCAATCCTCACCACAACCACCTGTCTCCACACTACCCAGGCCAATACACTGATACATGGTGCCTTTTTCTGTTTCAGCATCATACTCTTCACCACAACCACAGAAATTGTTTTGATAGTTGTGATTGTATGTATTGCCTTTCGCAGGCTCTTGCGAGTTCACACCTTTCTGACCTGTGGTAGGATTGGACCGTAGTGTGCAGGGTGATGTTGAAGGCATTCGCGTCGTTCCACAGTCACAAACGAAATTCCGTCGCTGAAAGAGTTCGACGAGGTTGTGATCTCCATGACATGATATGGAACAAGCGTAGCAGACACCAGCTGGTGTATATACTTGGGCTGCCGAAGCTGGTGGAGGACTGCATGTCAAACATGCGAAGACTCCCTGTCGAAGTGGACCGAGAATATTCGTACACTTGTCGAATTTGTATGGGAGAATCTCTTTTGCGTCAGCTTCGAGTGCCAGCTGTTCGTCTATATATCTGTCTTGGTCAGCACTTTATTTTATGAAGGTTGCGCATGTTGACTTACTCAGATGCAGTTTGAGAGTTCTGCAATGGCTGCTCTCTTGCTATGCCATTTATACTTGTAGTCATTTCATCGTTCTTGACGGTCTCCATAACGACTGAATGAGAACGTAGCGGACGGGGAAAAGTGTAGAGTATTTGGTGCGTGTAGGTGGTTCGGATCTCGAGTGTTGTGCCCTATCCTCGATGATGTATGCAGGAAAAGGCCGCCCGATGTCAAGTTCGCGCTCAAACGCGAGATTACGCGTTCACCCTGCCACGCGTTAATTGATCTACCCGCCCACCTCCCTAGCACATTCATTGTTGATTGTTAGATCCATGACTGGGAACTTCTGAGAGACTGTATTTGCACTACGAAACAAAATGAGGTATGCGATGTCTCGCACATGAGATGTTGCGAAAGCTGACGTACCATTTAGCTCTCCATTGCGACCAAGCATGTCGGCTGCTAATAGAGGTACAAACCTTCAATCGAGGAGAAAACGCGCTCGAGATGAAGATGAGGATATGATTTCTTCGTCCCCTCCGCCTGGTCCGTTGTTCCAGGGGAATCACCATTAACTTGGGCTAATGGTGGATAGGTCTACCGTCTTCCCCACCATTACCAGCAATCGACGAGAATGATGATTTGGACGACGACGACGAAATTAATGCTGAGGACGATTTAATACAAGACATCGACGACATCGATGAAGCTGCGGAAGATGAAGACGGTATCGATCTTTTCGGCGACAATTTCATGCGAGATGAACGTGAGAGAGGCCAGCAAGACACTTATCAAGGTCGCATGATAGATGATTATGATTACGAAGAGCTCGACGCAGCTGAGCGCAGACAGCTCGAAGCCCGTCTGAACAAGAGGGATCGGGAGTTGGCCAGAAGGAGACGCATGCCTGCTGCTTTCATGCCTGATGATGAGGACGATCTGGGAGTTGATCTTACTAGACAGCCACGACGCCGAAGACATGCCTACGACGAGGACCAGGATGACATCGATATGGAAGACAACATCATGGACGAAGAACTCACCCTGGAGTCACTAGGTGATGTGAAGGCCTCGAGCATTGCAGAGTGGGTAGCCGTACCTTCCGTTAGACGAACCATTATCAGAGAGTTCAAGTCATTTTTGACCGAATTTATTGATGAGAAGGGCACTTCTGTCTACGGCACACGGATCAGAACTCTCGGTGAGGTCAATTCGGAGTCTTTGGAAGTGTCTTACGACCACCTCTCTTCAACAAAGGCTATTATTGCGTGGTTCATCGCAAACGCTCCAACAGAAGTTCTCAAACTGTTCGATCAAGCTGCATTCGAGGTGGTCCGTCTACACTACCCGAATTATGATCAGATTCATCCCGAAATTCATGTCAGGATCTCTGAAATGCCAGTCCACTACACATTGCGACAACTCAGACAATCACACCTGAATTGCTTGGTTCGTGTTTCAGGAGTGGTTACCCGACGTACGGGTGTCTTCCCCCAACTCCAGATGGTCAAGTTCACTTGTACCAAGTGTGGCGAGATTCTCGGTCCTTATGCTCAAGAATCAACATCATCAGAAGTCAAGCTCACTTTCTGTCCAGCCTGCCAGAAACGAGGACCTTTCACTCTCAACACCGAAGCAACTGTATATCAAAACTATCAAAAACTTACCCTCCAGGAATCCCCTGGCACAGTCCCGGCAGGCCGTCTGCCACGCCACCGCGAAGTCATTCTCCTTGCTGACTTGATTGATAGCGCCAAACCTGGCGAAGAAATTGAGGTTACAGCGATTTACCGCAACAACTATAGTGGTCAACTCAATAACAAGAATGGCTTCCCTGTCTTCGCAACAATGCTTGAAGCAAACCACATCATTAAAACTCATGACCAGCTGGCTGGTTTCCGCCTTACAGAGGAAGATGAGCGTCAAATTCGTGCCCTTTCAAAAGACCCACAAATTATCGAAAAAGTTATTGACTCAATGGCACCTTCAATCTATGGGCACAGAGATATCAAAACAGCTGTTGCGCTTTCTCTGTTTGGTGGCGTCGCAAAAGAAGCACAAGGCAAGCATAAAATTCGAGGTGACATCAACGTCCTCCTACTGGGTGATCCTGGAACAGCCAAATCTCAAGTCTTGAAGTATGTCGAGAAGACGGCTCACCGTGCTGTCTTCGCAACAGGTCAAGGCGCATCAGCAGTTGGTCTTACAGCATCTGTACGCCGTGATCCCTTGACTGCAGAGTGGACCTTAGAAGGCGGTGCCTTGGTGCTCGCCGATCAGGGCACCTGCCTCATCGACGAATTTGATAAGATGAATGACCAAGATAGAACATCTATTCACGAAGCCATGGAACAGCAAACAATCTCTATTTCCAAGGCTGGAATCGTGACGACTCTACAAGCGCGCTGCGCGATAGTTGCAGCAGCTAACCCGGTTGGCGGTCGCTACAATGGTACTCTTCCCTTCAGCCAAAACGTCGAACTAACGGAACCTATTCTGTCTCGTTTCGACATCCTCTGTGTGGTCCGCGATACTGTTGATCCTAGTGAAGATGAAAGACTGGCAAACTTCGTAGTCAACAGTCATGGCCGAGCACATCCTTCGAAGCTCGGTGTTGACAAGATAACTGGTGAGAGTGCAGCTATGGAGATCGAAGAGACAGATGCCGTGAACAATGGTGAGCCGAAGATTGAAGGCGCCATTCCACAAGAATTATTACGAAAGTACATCCTATATGCTCGCGACCGCTGCCGTCCGAAACTATACCAAATCGACCAGGACAAGGTAGCACGTCTATTCGCTGATATGAGACGTGAGTCGCTAGCAACTGGCGCATATCCTATCACTGTAAGTATCCAGCCATTCACAACCTTTCCATCACGTCTACTTTACTGACATCAATCCCAGGTCCGTCATCTCGAAGCAATAATGCGCATAGGTGAAGCCTTTTCAAAGATGCGCTTGTCAGAGTTCTGCTCCTCCCAAGATATCGACCGTGCCATCGCAGTCACAGTGGACAGTTTCGTGGGCAGCCAGAAAGTCAGTGCGAAGAAAGCACTGGCAAGAGCTTTCGCAAAGTACACCCTGAGACGTCCTGAGCGTCAACGAACACAGGCTCAGGCACCGCCAAGACGAGGAGGACTTCTGAGTGCGCCTGGCAGGCGTGTTGAGGTGGGGGCATGATTTTTGATTAATGATGATTTTTCGACAGTGTTGTATGATATGGATTTGATGCTTTTACGAATACGTGCATGTAAGATGAGGATTGTAGAATAGCTATGGAACGAGGCATGAAAGAGGGTTGCATATCCAATAGCAACCGTCAGACCTTCGCTCGGTGTTGACAGTATCTTCGATCTGAGCTGTATATATGCCTTGGTGTATACAAAGTATTTCCAGTCAATCCTCATAGCAGTTGCAGCTCTATCTGTGACGACAGTATGTATAGGTTAATCACTGTAGACCTGACGCACACAAGCACCCCAAATCAATCCTATACGAACCACGGCCCCCTTCTAAATGTTCGGTGAAGAGAGTGAGTGCTACTGTAAGACACGTGCTGCACATAGATCAGGTATTTGTAGCGTGGGAAGTGGATCCGGCCTTCCTGGTATCTAATTTCCGTGTCTGTTCACGGTGGGTTAGGTTAGCGGGCTTACGTACCACTTCACTCACTTACTACTGTACAGCAGAGTACAATATACTCTGTGAACGGAATGTTTGGTAAATATAGAACATGGCGTTGTTGGGACTTTACATTGGTTCTACGGTTAAGGGGCTGGTGGGTGGGTACAGTGGAGGGAATGGAGGAGGGGAGGTTCAGGAGGTGTGGAGGGGAGGAATTAGATTGGAGCGTACTGTATGCATGCTTGCTTATGAACCGGGGGTATGGGAATGCATATAGGCTGTAGGAGTATTTTATGGAGGGCCGGGGCGGGATCGGTGATGGCAGTGGCACTGGTGGTAGTATCGTAGCTGGTCAAAGGGGAAATGAGGATGGGTACGTATGTACATATTGGTGTGATAGTGGTATCAAAGTACGTGTTATACATAAGTAGGTAGGGTATCAATCCCTTCGTCTATTGATTAGATATTGTTCGTTGGATGGTCCTGCCATTTATGCTCCTAGGCATGCGTGGTGATGTCGCTGGGTATAGTACTGTCGTCTTCTATCTGGAGTTCGTTGTGTGTAGTAGCTGTCGTCGTAGTCTGGTCTATTTCTTCCGTTTCGTCAATGTGCGTCTCAGAAGTAGTGTCATTGGCTTGGTGGGCAACCGACTCCCCTTCTTCGGACGACTTCTCGGCTGATGGGAGCGTCCATTGCCATTTCCTCCGCTTGCAGCTTTTCAGTGGTCTTGAGTCTACAATGTCCTGGTCCGGCGGTTGTGTGTCTGGATTGCTTGTGTCGGACGAGATCTCGGAATTGCGTCGATCTTTACGTTTTCGTGTTGATGGTGGTGAATTTTGAGGGTGAAGGATTTCGGACTCGATGTTGGGTCTCGTCGTTTTGTTGTCGCTGGTGCTGAGGTGCTCATCTTCTGATGACGATGATAGATCGGAGTTTTTGGCGGTGTATTGGCTTGTGTGGATTACGTCTTCTAGATTTTTCCGAAATATCACCTTTTTAGGTTGAGGAAAGAACGCCTTTCTTTTAGAGTCTCTTGGGCTTGCGCTGATTGATGTGGCTCGGGGAGGTAGTGGAGAATTCTTTAGGATTGGTCTTACACCGAATGGTAATGAGATAGTATATGGTTGGCGTTCCTGTTGCGTCTGTGTTGGAATTCTAGAAAGTTGGCCTAATCTTGGAGACTCCGTTCTTGGTGTTGGTGACGGTCGGTATGATAGATCCCAGGTATTGGCGCATGTATTTGTGGTTGTGGGAGTGTATGTTGCTTGCTGATTTATTGTCAAGCCTCGTGTTAATGATCCATACGTGTTGCTTAACGAGGTCGTTTGCAACGAAAGCTTTGGTTTCTTGGAAGTCGGCGGAATCGCAAAATCCGATCCATGATTAGATGCTGGTGGGCCGGGTGAGCCAGAATGGCTATGAGTATCAGTCATGTGACTTGAAAGATGTGGTATCGTGGTTGACATGGTTGGGATTAAGACGGCCATGTGATTGAACAGGAATATGCAGATATAAAGATACAAGGTCTGGTGGGCGCGAATGCTCAGCGTCTGCCTGGTGAACAGCCGGTAGTAATGAGGGGCACTATTGCTGGTGATTTGGACCTCAGGGCTCACTAGTAATGTGAGAGAAAGCGCGACTGGATAAGGCAAATTGTGGTTACCGGTGTGAGGGGCGTCCAGGTACCTGGAATCGTGAAGTTGACTACTATTGTAGATTTTGCAAGGTTTTGCTCAAATGAAGTAAACGGCTGTCAAACAGTATTCTCAACGGAGTTAAATGCTGAGAACGGCTGGTGGTTAGAGTTGGGTCGAGAGGGATGAGCCGGCCGCAAGTCAAGCTTCAGCAGAAGTGTACTGGAGGTATAGTACAAACGATGATCAGAGTAGCGAGTAAGCAGCCACGAGAGTGATGTATACGTGTGATGCGACAGCCATGCTTCGCTCATTTTGCCTTTTACGTGGTGTCAAGTTTGATCCTTTTCAAGGTATGACCCCGTTGGGTATTGGGTCCGGTCATTCTCGCCGCCGATAGTAGAAAGCATTCGAGACATGGCGGCCGCGAGGACGGAGTCGAGCATTGAATAGAATTTGTCGGGCAAGAAATAGAGCACTAAGCAGCCAGTTTCGCAAGGGGTGCCGGGTGCGGTGTCCTAATGGTCGGCCTCAAACCTTCCTGGGCGAATGAGATTGGTGAGTGAAGATAATTATAGATCTTCTAGGACGGTGGGGTGGCCAACAGTATTTAAGCTACGCAAGCCACACTCTTGGCACCAATGCTCTTTTATGCCACGAATTCATCTTCATCCTGGTTACTGCCGGTGTTAGTTACACTCGAAAATTGTGATTACAATGCCCAGCATTTCCTGGATGGCATCCTATTATGACAGGTTATGAAATCTAGTGTGAGCCTCTGCTGCGAATGCAGGCATGCTAACGCCACAGATATCACACTTGTGAACTTGTTCAGCTTCAGCTTGGTCATCAGAGTCCCACTCGTTCTCGTCAACTCCTGCCAATGGTTGCATTGACCATGACCCGATCGCGTGCTCACTTTGGCCCGAGTCGAGCGGCATACTGACCTCCTCGTGTTCTGACTGAGGAACCTCGTCTTGTGGTACAACCACCTTGAAATCCTTCAAGACATCATCCTGCTGACGGAACATGCGACCAATATCCCTCCCTTTACTATCTTTGCTATCAGTGGCTGTTTCTGCCATGTTGCTCACTGCAATGTTGATCAAGCTCAAATTCCAACCATTGCGTTCTGGATGTAGTTTGCGAAACATTTGGGTCAGCGTTGTATCGACAAGTTTATCGGCCAGTACCGAAGGCGTTTCTCTCAGATTGAATACGAAGTTAGGTAGAGGTGCAGAATGTGAGATGCGATTAAAGCTTCTCAAACGTGTTCCATCTGGGTTTAGTGGTGGTCGTGGTCGTGTTGTCAGCCGTAGCGTGCGAGGGTGTGCCATCCACCTTCTGCCTGTTATACAAGAACCAACCAGATCGTCTCCATCATCATCTTCCATAAGATCGAGTTGCATCCGCCGAATTAGTCTCTCCGAAAGTACAAAGAGTTGATGTCGAACTTGTTCGAATGTGTGCAAGTACTTCATGTACGAGTCTTCTTGGCTGATCTGGGAAGGCACCCTCTTTGCTTTGCTAACCTCCGAATCGTCAATTCCATTGATCCATGCCCAGACACGTCCACCAATACCTTTCTGGGACCCAGGTCCGCCCAAGATTTCTTCAAGCTTCTCTGGGCACATGGATGGATGTAGCCGTACATCACGAACAGTTACATTTTCCTTAGTGCCACCGTATACGAGTCCTTCTTGATGGGCAGCATCACGCCCTAGCACACTAGCTCTTACTTTTTGTGCCAATTTGAAGCCAATTCCTGGGA